>VZRU01008631.1:81694-94257 GCA_013398155.1 Pedionomus torquatus
GAGCAGCCTTCCAGGATCTGAAGGGAGCTCCAGGAGAGCTGGAGAGGGAGTCTTGGTCAGGGAGTGGAGTGATAGGACAAGGGGTAATGGTTTTAAACTAGGAGAGGGGAGATTTAGATGAGATATTAGGAAGAACTTCTTTGCTGTGTGAGTGGTGAGGCACTGGAACAGATTTCCCAGAGAAGCTGTGGCTGCCCCATCCCTGGAGGGGTTCAAGGCCAGGCTGGATGGGGCTTGGAGCAACCTGGTGTGCTGGGAGGTGTCCCTGCCCATGGCAGGGGGGTTGGAACTGGATAATCTTTAAGGTCCTTTCCAAATCTAAACGTTCTATGATTCTACTTAAGGCATCCTAGTGTTAAGTAATTGTCTGACCTGTAATAACTGTAATAAATTACCCCTATTTTTTTCCCCTATTGGAAAAAGATCAATATAATAAAGGTCACTGCAAAGTAGAAGTCAAGACTCATATTCCCCCTCCCTTGTTTATTTTTTTTTTTATTTATTTCATCTTTATTTCATTATCACCTAAATTAATATCAGGAGAGAAGTGATTGAGCAAGCTGATGATTCAGCAGAGTGCTGAGGAGATGGTTGGGATGCGCTTTTAAGCTTTCACCATGTGCGTTCTTAAAATCTTGTGACTCTTGTGTACATCTGCAAACTTATAAAGGAGTAAAATATTTAGTGGTAATGCAGAAATGCTGATCTTTTAACAAATAAAAAACTCAGAGCAATCTGAAATTATATAATGCGGAGGCTTGATGCTTTTATAACTAAACATCTTTAGAAATGCAGGAGGATATAGAAGAGCTCGTGATCTGCATTAGTCAAGTGCTTTAGTTGCAAGTCCTTTCTGCCACAAATATCCCAGAATATTTGGCAAGTTACTCCGTTCCTTTGTGCTGTGATCTTTACCCTTTAGAAAATAATGTATTTATCTGTCTTTTTTCCCGTGCTGTCTAATATAAATGCAAGTTTGTAGTTCTGGGTCTCCGGGAGCTTTCCAAAAGTTCAATATTTTGCTTGGTTTTTTTGGTTTCATTAATTTTCTTCAGGTCCCTACGAGTACTACTGCTTAGTCCCTCCTTCCACTTGTCTGAATTCTGCATGTTTAGCTGTTTAATATCTGCTTTACCGATTTGCCTTTGAGGAAAAGCAGTGACAACTAAGGCTAAGTGACACTCTCTCTCTAAAACAATTACATTTTACTCCAGAAGATTTTTACCTGGGAAACCTAGAAACTCTGATAAATCTGCTCAAGACAGGCTTTCTGTGAATTCAGAGCTCCAGAGGGTATCAGAAAAAGCAGATTTTTTAAAAATTTTTTTCTTGAGCATTAAGTTGATGAGCTTCTATGAAAGGGAGTCCACAGTGGTTTTCTTGTTACTCTGCAAGAAAAGGAGAGTTTTGCTCAGAACGGGATAATGGAGAGAGTCAGTGAACAACCCCTTTTTGTTTCCCACTTCTAATGCTGGATAATTGGTCCTCCCTTTGGCCCTTCCACTATCAAGCTAAGTTTTATAATGATCCATCCATAATTCAGCTCAGAAAACCAAATACATCCTGGGCTCCATCCTCAGCAGCATGGCCAGCAGGATGTGGGGGGGAATGCTGCACCTCTGCTGGCCTCTGGTGAGACCTCACCTGGAGCACTGTGTCCATCTCTGGAGTCCTCAGCACAGGAAGGACGTGGGCCTGTTGGAGCATGTATGGGGAGGCCCACAAAAATGATCCAAGTGCTGGAGCCCCTCTACTGTGAGGACAGGCTGAGAGAGTTGGGGATGTTCAGCCTGGAGAAGAGAAGGCTGCGGGGAGACCTTAGAGCCCCTTCCAGTCCCTAAAGGGGCCCCAGGAGAGATGGGGAGAGACTCCTGATCAGGGAGGGGAACTATAGGATAAGGGGTAATGGTTTTAAACTAGAAGTGGGGAGACTTAGGTAGATATTAGGAAGAAATTCTTTGCTGTGAAGGTGATGAGACCCTGGCCTAGATTGCCCAGAGAAGCTGTGGCTGCCCCATCCCTGGAGGGGTTCAAGGCCAGGCTGGATGGGGCTTGGAGCAACCTGGTGTGGTGGGAGGTGTCCCTGCCCAGGGCAGGGGAGGCTGGAACTGGGTGATTTTTAAGGTCTTCCAACCCAAACCTTTCTGTGATTCTATGGAAACATAGATCTACAGCTCTGCTTTGGGGGATATGGTGTAGGGGAGAGCTTTGTAGAGTAGGGTTCATGGTTGGACTCAAAGATCCCAAGGGTCTTTTCCAACCTGAATGATTCTGTGATTCTAATTGGTGCTCTCCAGAATGAATAGACATCCTGGTTCTGCTTGGTTGATAGGTTTGGTGATGCTGCTTCTGTTGATGTTCTCTGAGATATACAAAGTTTTTGTGTTTCTAGGCATCTGTATGTACTATCTTTTCCTCTCTCCCTTGCATGTACAAAGGGTGTAAATGAGTTCTCTACATGCATTTTGATGATTACAGTGATGCAATCAATTTCTGACTCAGAATGGGTATTACTCAACAGCCTTACCTTTGGAAATCAAAGCTTCACACAAGGAGGAGTCATTTGTACCTTGCATGGTTCCTAAGCCAACTTCATGGTTGTCCTCCTGCACCGTATCCGTCGTTGAACGTAAAAATTGCCTGAGTCATGTGGGAGAAATACCTTTGACAGTTGGACTTTAAACACTTTCAAGTGGGATAGTCTTGAGTAAATACTGGGGCTCAGATATGGCCATAGTAAGGAATAAGCAGAAGAAGTGACTGGTTCCCAGGCTTTGATTAATTATTCTGTCATTTACAAAAATGACTGCTGGCGTTCAGTTGATAAACATGTAAGGGGTTTAATGCATCTTTTAAGCTCTCGATCGACGTGAAAAATGGGAACGTCTGTGTAAAGTGTTGAATTTAGATACAGGAAAGCGAAGAGTTAGTTCTCTGAGGCGTATTTACTTGATAAATAGGGACAACTTATAAAGTCCTAATGCTTATAACTTGTTCATGCTGCTGACTCATTTTGATGCCGTGGACATCACTACAATGGAAAAATTTCCATCAGTTAATGGAAGCAGGCTGCTTTTTCCGGGTTATTTTCATCATTTTTCGGCTCGTCAGGAGAGGCTATTTAAAAGTAAAATATATTTGTTCATTTGTAGGTAGATTGCCTTTCCTGTACGTTTTAAAATCACTACAAGCAGTGATTCTTAGACTAACACCCGTATTAAAAGATCGAGCGTAGCGATTAAATGTTGTTCCATTGTGCGTCAAGGTACGACGGCCTCAAATAAGAGGCTCGATTTGGTGTCGGTCGGTGAAGAGACTTCCATTGACGTCAATGCAAAATGCATGTATTTCATGACAGTTTCTAGGTCACTGTGTATGTTACTGCTTTATTGTCCTCTGCCAACCCCTCAAATGTCATGGGCTTACTCTAAGTAGCATGTGACTTCTGCCCAAAGACCATTGAACCTGATGGAAATGGAGAATGAATTTGGTTGAGTAGAAATGGAACTAAGAGGAGCACGATTAACGTTTTGAATGTCTTTGAGCATTGAGAGAAGTTCTTATCTTAGCCTAATCTATTTTTTTTTTATTAGTTTTTACCTTGAATATGAAGGACGGATGTTGATGGCTCATGCTTGAAGGTTTTAACAGTGGCATTTGCCAGAAAATGCAGTAGGTTATACAACTCAAGTTTTTATTGTCAAGGAAAGGCTGCCAAATCTTAATCTCTGGTCATTTGAGGACTCCATATAATTTTGCAGTTTTTTTTCTGTTGCCCAGAGAAGCTGTGGCTGCCCCATCCCTGGAGGGGTTCAAGGCCAGGCTGGATGGGGCTTGGAGCAACCTGGTGTGGTGGGAGGTGTCCCTGCCCAGGGCAGGGGGGTTGGAACTGGGTGATCTTGAAGGTTCCTTCCAACCCAAACCATCCTATGATTCAATGAAAAGGACCTCTTCATTAAAATGATCTCTTTGATACAGCATTCTCTGTCTGTACTTGCTGAAACTTTCTGATTTTGTTTCCATAACCAGGGAATTAAACATCAGTATAGTAGGGGAGGGAAGGAGAAATGCATCCACAGTGCCACCATAATAATTGGTCAAAGACTGGTGAAGCTTGGAGGCTGCAGCTGAAGTCCTTGCTTAATGAAACCGTTACCATTAGTTATATATTTTAGGCTACACGCTCAGAAAGATTATTTGAATAGATGTATTTAACTATGGTTAAGTAGTCAAATGGAGCTCAAAGCACTGAGGAATTATGAGTTATCAGTCCAGTGGATTCATGAATATTTTCCATTAGGTCAGTTGCCCTTATACTTGAAAAGACTATTTAAGGATTCTGTTCATTGTTATTACTAGAAGACAATAACTGGGAGATTTAGAGCCATTTTTTCAAATGCAGCTTTTCTAATTTTCATGTTACTTATTTCAGTGGTGTTAGTAGCATGTGGGGTGCTTAGAAGTAAACAGGGACCCTATATTGCACAATATGTATATTAAAAGTATTAATCATCACTTTTAAGGAAAGCTTCCAGTATCGAAAACCAAATAAAATGAAGTGGTGGAGGAAAAGAATGCAATAAAATCAATGTAGTGTATGTGAAGTGATAAGAATGAGCCAGGTGGGTTATATTTTCAAATTTGCTATTGTCTTCTGAATTGGTGTGCTTTCTTAAATAATTGATTCCTGTGTGTATGTAGCAATTTATCTTAAGGATATCAAGCAGGCACACTATGGAATTTTTGGAAGTAATTTTTCTTTGCCTGTCTTTTACTGAAGTCGGTTGGTGTGTTCCTAAATCTTTTTCTAGGTTAAGCAGGAGTATCCAGCTGCACAAAAGGGGACTCTTTGTCAGGGAGTGGAGTGACAGGACAAGGGGGAATGGTTTTAAATTGGAAGAGGGGAGGTTTAGATGAGGTATTAGGAAGAATTTCTTTGCTGTGAGGGTGGTGAGAGCCTGGCCCAGGTTTCTCAGAGAAGCTGTGGCTGCCCCATCCCTGGAGGGGTTCAAGGCCAGGCTGGATGGGGCTTGGAGCAACCTGGTGTGGTGGGAGGTGTCCCTGCCCAGGGCAGGGGTGGGAGCTTGGTGATCTTTAAGGTCCTTTCCAACTCTAACCATTCTATGAAAACAGAACTTTTCTCCATGTCTCCACACCCTCTGATCATTATTAGCAGCTACTGTTTCCCTGGCAATTAACTGCTTTAGGGTACGTAGAAGGATGCTATAAAAGTACTAAAGAGCATTGTTTTACAAGTGTGGATGTACTGAAAGGCATTAGAAAGATAGAATATCAGACCTTTTAATTTAGTTTAGCACTCTTCTATTAAAAAATACATCAAGTAGCCCAAACGGTGCTGAAATGTGCTCTGCTGTGTGTCATCTCTCTTTTCTCTTTTTACAGTCTCAGCTATTTAAACTGAAAGTTGTTTTGGAGGGGAGTCCTCTGCTACTAATGCATTGGGAATCTCCCCTTGGTTCTTGGCTTTGCAAGAAGCATATGAACCTCTCCCTTGAACATCTCCACCATATCCTGAGAGTGTTGTTGAAGATGTAGAGGCTGTAACGGTTTTAATGTCCATCCTCTTCATCGCTGCTTAGGATGTTTTCTCTGGTCGTGTAGCCACCTCTTTTGAGTTTGATTTATAATTTTTTTAAAATATTCCAGGTAACTTTGAGTTACTTCTATGCCTGTTTTCATTTCTCATTATCTCTGTGCCGTTATCTTTGCCCTTCAGCATTATGTTTTCAGTGCTACACAGGAAGAAGCCACGTTAGTCTTTCGGAATTATTTTTGGCTTTTGTGGTGTAAAATGATACACACTGGAATAATAAAATCCTGGTGTATTGAGGCAGTAAGTTTTATGGTTGCACTAACATTTCTCGGCAAGATGTTTCATATGTGCATCCCAGCTGCGGTCACATTAGTTCTTTATGAGCTGTTTCTGCCATGTGTACATTTTAAACTGGGGAAAAGATCCATCCTGATGTGGATTTCGAAGCGGTGAGGTTTAACCAGCGCGTTAATGCAGCATCAGCATAATCCCTGTGGTCCTGTCCCTGGGCACCACTGCAAAGAGGCCGGTTCTGGCTTGTTTGCACCATCCCTTTGGGAATGCATTGGTGAGACCCCTTCACTCCAGCCCCTTAATCATCTTTGTGGTCCTTAGGGGAACTCTCTCCGATATGTCACAGAATCACAGGATGATATGGGATTGGAAGGGACCTCTGGAGATCAGCTAGCCCAACCCCCTGCCAGAGCAGGTCCCACAGGAACGTGCCCAGGTGGGTTTGGAATGTCTCCAGAGATGGAGACTCCACCACCTCTCTGGGCAGCCTCTGCCAGGGCTCTGCCACCCTTATGGCAAAGAAGTTCCTCTTTGTGTTGAGATGGAACTTCCCATGTTCCAGTTTGTCTGTTCCCTCTTGTCCCTGGGCACCACTGGAAAAAGACTGGCCCCACCCTTGAAGTATTTCTAGGTGTTGATCAGATCCCCCCTCAGTCTCCTCTTCTCCAGCTTGAAAAGATGTCCCTCAGCCTTTCCTTATTGGAGAGATGCTCTAGTGCTCTCATCATCTTTGTGGTCCTCTGCTGTACCCTCTCCAGCAGTTCCCTGTCCTTCCTGAACTGCAGAGCCCAGAGCTGGACACAGTGCTCCAAACGTGGCCTCACAAAGGCCTCATGCTTTGAGCTGTTGAGTTTTGTGTGTTGAAATAATGTTTTTTTTTCATGTCATTTATTTGTCTTTGCATCTTGATTTTAGTGATAAGTGATTTTCAGTCAACCTTTGGGAGTGTAGTATAGACATTGTGATATAGCATTGAAGGCTCTCTTTCATTTTCTTTTTCTTAGAATTTAGTACTGTTGAAAATGAAACCAAATTATTTTAGTTTAGTTTCTTTTAATTCAAGTTAACTGTTGAATACTTTTTTCTTTGGTGTTAGGAATTATTTGTGCTGATAGCTTGGAGGTTTAAAGAGTGTGTACTATTCCTAGCTTTTACTGCTTCTGGGAGAAGGTAGTTCTTCTGGGCAACTGATAGTGATAATTCGCAAATTAGGTCATGATAATTCAGAATTTACAGGGTTTTCTCACCCAGGATATTGGGACAAATCCTCATCCTCTTCCCGTCTATTCTTTCTCATGGCACCATAGTTTTAAAAAAATGGTCCTTGAGGTTCTATTTGGTTTTCTAAATATCTCCCAGCTCCAGTAAGGCTCTGGGAAGTCAGGAAATTGAGGACATAATAACGTAATTATAACATAATCATTTCTTAAATGGTAAGTATGTCATAGGCACAAAAAATTCATTGTACCTGGGATGTGTCATCCTTTGGATCTGCATGTGCTAAGTAAACCTAATCCTCAGCGATTCACCCAGCAGGTTATTTTATCTATTTCTGTGTGGGAAATGCTGAATAGAAATCTGGGCTCTTATTTCTCTCCCCGTGCTGATGATGTTCAGTACAGAGAACACTGCTCTGCCATGCCATTCGCTATGGAAATGTTAAAAGGGAATTAGAACTAATAGGATGGGTTGGGGAAAGCAGCCTCCCTCGGGTTTTCTGATTTCCAAGAACAAATTCATTAAAACAGATATGAAAATGAAAAAAAAAAAAAAAGGTTTTTAAGGCATTTATCGTAAGTTTACCAAGTTGCATGGATTTTTTTTTTTGCTTTCTTTTTATTTATTTTGAAGCTTCCATATTCTGTTTGATTTCCAGTAAAGGCACATATCTACTAATGCTCATATTTATCTGATTTTATAATTGTTTCGCTCATGCTTAGTGCAAAGTGGGTTATAATATAAATACAGTTCCAGTAGAATCGTAGAATGGTTTGGGGTGGGAGGGACCTTAAAGCCCATCCAGTTCCAACCCCCCTGCCCTGGGCAGGGACACCTCCCACCACACCAGGTTGCTCCAAGCCCCATCCAGCCTGGCCTTGGGACCCCTCCAGGGATGGGGCAGGGATAGCAGTGCCTTTACCGACTTCTTAAAAATTATATTGGAAAGCAAGTTTTTCAATCATGAAGGGAATTTTTACAGTCTCTAAAGAACACGATCACAAGGTACGCAGATACTTAAGTGTGCAAGTGAGCATCAAAACAATTCCTTTCCTGTAAGAGGTGGGAAATCTCTTTATGGGATTTTCTCTTGGGAACGAGATTTTCTTAAAGAAAATAGGCAACATCCTGTTGTGACACAATAGCAGACAGTTGTAATAAAATTCTGAGTTTGGTCATTTCTTCAAAGGCAGTTTCTATGTTGGTGAAGCAGCCGGATACAGTGGAATTAACGCTGTTGCTACGTGTGGAAAGTAAAAGTGTGAAATATAGTTTACCATTAAACTCATTTTGCTTTAAGCCTGCTTTTCCCCTAATTAAAGTGTGTTATTGATGGTGTCTCAGCACCAAAAAGAGCCTGGGAGAGCCAAACTTGTGTTGTTTTCTTCTGTCGGCAGTGCCTGTAGCGGGGGCAGAGCCAACGTGGGGGATGGAGAGTTGAACAGAAAAGCGATTATAGAAACTCCTCAACAGAGATTGCAGCCAGGGAAGCTGAAAATAATTTGCTGGGCTGCAGATCAGGGAACCTTCAGAGTGCGATCTGAAAGCATTTGCCTTGCAAGGGTGTCAGGGTGTTTTTCACATTTCATTATCGGGGTGTTCGTGCCCGTTAAGTACCGGTTAGGCTTTGGCTCTGAGGGCAGTGTCAGTTGTCACCCTTGTGGATGACAACCGATGGAAAACAGTCTTGGCAATGAAAATGACGTGGAAAAGTATAGTCAATAGTGGTTTTTGGTTTTGTTTTAGGGTTTATTTAGTAGTTGAAAGTCCTAGGGTCTTTCTCATGACTGGGTGACACAGGTGACAGTGGTGTGCAATGACCTGGGTCTCAGCTGCCTTCCAGAGGGAGGTGGCACCACTTTCTGTGCCAAATTCCTAACCCACCTCTGGGCTCTGAGTCCATCTCTAGCATGGTGTCTGCTGCTTTGTGCTAACTCTACACCACTGCAGGATAACTCGGATTATGTCCCTCAACAGCCTTACCCCCTGGTCCCTTCAGTGCTTGAGGAGGTGCCAGGGATGGGCTGGGAGCAGGAGTTTCTGAGTAGGGTGGGACCTCTACCTTTTGGGAGAAACCAATTATCAGCAATTCAGAATTCAGCAGGGAAGGGGCAGAGTGACTGCCACACAAAGAGGAGCCAGGCACTCGAGATGCCCTGGTGCTGCTTCCAACTTTCCCTTATTGTCTGTTAATAAAGGTGACAAAAAAATATATGTTCCTTTTTCATTTTTAATTTTGAGGTAGGAGACCTCTTAAAGCATGGAGAGACTTCTGAGGGCACTAAAGATCAGCAAACAACAACTTCTGTTTGTGGATGTAAAGAAGGAACTCTTTCATCATACATCCAAGAGCTGCAGTATCGAGTTTATATTATTTCCCGATTTGGTGGTGTTCTGAGAGAAGAAAAAAAAAAGGCTTAGTGGTTCCAGATGGGTGTTGAAAAGGATGTTGAAAACTGGAGGTGATTCAGGGTAGGGTGGTAAGAATGATGAAGGAACTGGAAATGCTGTGGATGGTGAAAGATTTAGAGCTCAGTCCGCTTAGTTTAGGAAATGTGTTGTTAAGAGACCATTTGATCACAACCCGAACGCATTCATGTGGGGAACAGAAATGTGATAATAGACAGCTTCTCCTTCTAGCAAACAGAAGTAAAATAAGAATCAACAGCTTGAAGTCAGCCAACTTAGTTTGGAAATAAAGTGCAAAATTTTGACAGGGAAGGCAGTTATAGCACGGTTTGGGTTGGAAGGGACCTTCAAGATCATCCAGGGACACCTCCCACCAGACCAGGTTGCTCAAAGCCAGCTTTGTAGAGTGGGGTTGATGATTGGACTCAATGATCCCAAGGGTCTTTTCCAATCTATGATTCTATTTAATACTATTAAAATTTTGAGAAACCAAACCTGTAACTTCAGCAATAGCTTGTAATGTTTCAAAGTGTGTGCCTCTCAGAAGAAAAGAATCTGTGTTTAAAAGTACGAGAATCCATGATTCTATGATTCTCAAAATCACCATGAAGGTCTATTAATTGTACCAGTTTTACCATAGCAATTTAAAACCGATGATACGGTCATAGCATATCAACTTAAAATTGTCACGGTGATGGATTGGACGGACCTATAGCGCTGTTAATTCATTGGCTCTTCAGGAATGAATTTCCAGGGCTGGCAAAAGAAATTCAAGACAGCAGCCTATGTAACTGGGGATTTCTTTTCAGCTGTTGAAATGCCGTTTCTCGTCCTGTTTAGCTCCTGAATGTTGTCAAACCACTTCACAGGATGGTATTTGGATCATCATCTTCATAGGCCTGGGGTTTGCCAGCCCATCTATGGATGAGTCACTTGAAGATGTTGATTGAGACCTTCCTAGAAAAGCAAAAGATTAGAAAAGTACTAAAAAGTTTTCCAATTAGAAAAATCGGAAGGAAAACTGCGTATTTAAGGCATTGCCTTTATGTATTCTATTATGGAGGTGACACGGAGCTGCCCAACTGGAGAATGTGCTGGTTGTAGACATCAAATTGAAAATCAAATTATTATGAAAATTTGACCCGATGGTTAACTCTATCTTGGGCTTCTCCACTGGATGACTAATGGTACTCCAGCAGTACACGATGTACTTACCGTAAAATCAAGCTGTAACCCTTCTTGAAAGATTAACGTACACATTAGTGTGATAATTTTTTTATTTCTGATGCGCTTCTCTAGAAGTTCGTGAAGCTTTCTAATGCACCTTATGAAGTTATAAAATGTGTATTGTGAAAAGTGAGACTTTGCTGCCATATTTATGACCTGATATATCTGATATTGTTTGATTCTAGGCAATTTGGCAGGTAGTTTCAATAAACTTCAGTATACTTGGGTGTGGTGAACCTTTATATTCCCATCAGATAAAAAAAATGTTGTTTTTCCCTTGTTTTGTTTAATAATGAAGCCGGTTTGGTTTTTGATTACAAGATGCTTATGTCACCTTCTCTCTATATAGTGCTGTGTAATTATTTATGAAGTGGGTCACGTAAAAACTGCATGAACATCGAGATTCAAAATGAGTAAATTTTGCTTGTAATTGCTATGTAAAACTTAAATAAGCAGTATTACTTTATTAGGAATATTTTCTTGCCAAATTTTTAATAGTTTTATGTTCTGTATGGCTATGATTCATGACTTTACATACATTCAACCAGATCTTAGGTAGCAGTGAAGGATTTCTTTACATCTGTGTCTTTTAGCATGTTCAGAATCCAAAGTTTTACTGGCATCTTGTTAAAATTCTTATCGTCCTTCAGAAACGTTGCTGTTTGCATTGATAGGATAAATTCATATTCAATGGAACCAATTTTCCTTCTTTATATTTGCTTAAAATAGAGAAGAAGCTGTAAAGACTTCTATAGTTAATATAGAAACATCCTATTAATTACTCAGCGTGGACTTCTAGGCTGATTTATATTTCAGTGAAAATGAAAGAGGGGAAAAGGACCTATATTTTAAGGCTGCTAATTATGGCATATATTTCATATATTCTGCAAGTTGTACAAGTAAGAAGTCACAACAGCTGTAATCTGATTACAATTTTGGGGTTTGTTTTTCCTTTTCAGTCGGTGGCAAAGACCGGGCGGTTGCTGATAAGCCACGAGGCTCCCTTGACAGGAGGATTTGCATCTGAAATCAGTTCCACGGTTCAGGTACACACATTATTTGAGTGTTCTGCATGGCTGAATATGTTGACTTATAGGAAGAATATTTATTACTACATTAGAAGTTGAGTTTCTTATATTTTTTTTAGTTATTCGCTTTTACATTTTTATTAAATTTTAGTTTTTGGGTACTTGTGTTACTTTATCTAAGCCGTTTACCTCTGAGACACTGTGCATCAGCATCAGCTAAGCTAGAAAATTTAATTTTCACTGAAAAGCAGGGAGGATGCGCTGTCAGATGGAAAGAAAAACATCTTTATAGTCAACTTTTAATATACTTTTTTTACCTTTCTCGTATTTTTTCTCTATCCCCAAAACTTCTTAAAAATACATTCTAGGAATAAAAATGGAATTCCTAAATGTAAGCCATACAGGCAGTAGTTAAAGCTTGGCAATTAGCCTTTCTGTAGGAAAGAATAGAGTTAATTGTTTTGGGAATATAGTCGGGAATTAAATATGCTTAAGGAATTGGAAAACTATGTTTCTTGATCGTTGTGATACAATTTCTTTGAAATTTTAAATTTTAATTAAATTTTAATATGTGAACTTTTAATGAATTTAAATATTAAATTTTAATATGTGAAGATAATTAATACTTTCTATTAAGAACCAAATCATCCTTCTAAGAAATTAGTATCTGACCTCCAGCCTCCAACTGTTTTCACAAGTTTCCTCAGTCCGATATGGTTTCTTGCTCTAAGTAACCAATAACTATTAATAATAACCAATAACTATCTATTTGCAAATTGAACCTATGTAAAAAATAGGAAAAAAAAAAAAGAGGGGGGGGGGGAAAAAGAGGA
>VZRU01008631.1:103434-120636 GCA_013398155.1 Pedionomus torquatus
AAAGAGTTGTCTATAAAACCCAAAAAAAAAAAAAAAAATCAGACAAAAATGTATCTGTCAGACTTTGGCATATCTATTTCCTTTGCCTACCTTTTAAAATTATTTTTTAGATGAAAATCCACGAGGAGATTGAATATGGGAAAGAAATGACAGTGAGAGCTGAGGGGCAAGTCATTACCTGAAAACTACTACCAGTTGTGGTATTAACCCACAAGGATTACATTTGAGTCATGTAAGGAATACGACTTAAAATACCATGAAAGACCTTGAAAGCAACGTCTTTAAAACCAGGCTAAGGCTGGACCTTCTAACGCAGCTCAGTGTGACAGTCCTTGCCTCTCTCCCTGACCTGCAGCTGGTTGCCCAGCAGGATTCCTGGCTTGTTTTTTGCAGAGCTGCTTCCCTGTTCTTTTTCCAGCTTGCACTGGTGCACAGGGGGTTTGGAGACTGGGCACGGCACTTGTTGGTGCTTCACAAGGTAGTTCTCAAGCTATTTCTCTGACTTCTTTATCCCCAAGGAACACATCTAGCAACCAGCTGCCAATTGGATTTTCTGCTGGTCGCCACCCTTTGAACTGATCCACCTGATTTTCCAGCCATGCTTGCTTTCAACCTGGGTTTCACCAGCATGGCTAAAGGGAGACTATGGGAAGCTGTTGATGACCTTGCTGAAGTCCTGGTAAAACAGTATCTACCAGTGTAGCTACTCTAATCTGCCAATGACCTTGTCCATTAAGTGAAACATCTTATCTTAGTCTGCAGTTGGGTTGATCAGGAAAGATCTGCCCTTTTTACATCTATGTTGGTCATTCCCAAACAACTTGTGGTCCTTGGTGTTCTTGGACATGGTATTGAGGTTGGATTGCTCCATCTTTCTAGGAGCTTGAGGTCAAGCTGACTGGCTGATAGTTGCAGAATCACATTTCTGTAGATTTTTTGTTGTTCTCTGACTAAAAATGTGAATTATGTTGCTACGCAGATCACATCTAGAATCACAGAAGGGTTTGGGTTGGAAAGGAACTTAAAGATCACCCTGTTCCAACCCCCTGCCCTGGGCAGGGACACCTCCCACCAGACCAGGTTGCTCCAAGCCCCATCCAGCCTGACCTTGAACCCCTCCAGGGATGGGGCAGCCACAGCTTCTTTGAGCAACCTGGGCCAGGGTCTCACCACCTTCACAGCAAAGAAGTTCTTCCTGAGATCTAATCTAAATCTCCCCTCTTTCAGTTTAGAACTGTTCCCCCTCATCCTATGGCTCCTCTCCCTGATTCAGAGTCCACCCCCATCTCTCCTGGAGCCCCTTTAGGGACTTGAAGGGGCTCTAAGGTCTCCCTGGAGCTTTCTCTTCTCCAGGCTGAACACCCCTAACTCTCTCAGCCTGTCCTCACAGCAGTATTCTGGTTTTTCTCTGGTATTTCTCTGAATAAAAACCCCAACCAACCAAAGAAAAAAACCCAACAAAAAACAGATCAACCCCCCAAATCAGCCATCTGATTTAATTCAAAGGTGGTGCTGTGTTTTGTTCATGCAGTACCCACTTGGCTAAGCGACATGGATGGGCAGAAGCGCGTTGCCTGGTCTATTCTTGCAGAACTAATTTTCCTAATTAAATTAGAATATTATACTGGAACGAAAGGGAAACTAATGATAGCATTTCAGCAAAGAAAGCCCCCACCCTAGTGCCTAGCAGTTATTGAAAAGCTGTGGTGACCGTGTGATTCCGAAAACGCTTTTGCTCCATATTATGTTAACGTCTCTCACTGCCTGAATCGCCTCTCGTCTGGTCTGCCAAGCCAAGTCAGCATCAAACAGGTCAATGTGGGTTCTCTTTGGTAGTTCCTCTCATCTACTCCTCTTTAAGGTTCACGCAGTGACAGTTTGAGATATTTGGAAAAGATAAGCTAAATGAATATTTTATTGGTATTGAGAGAAGAAGGCAAGTATTTATTTTGGAAGCCCGGTAGGCTCTGTATCCTGAAGGGATGCAGGGTCTTCAGCATCAGGTTTCTCTGAAGGCTTTTTTTTTTTGTGTTGCATTCCTTTGCAACAGCTGGAATTGGCCTCTGAAAGTGGACAGATGGAACAGTTTTCTGAAAAAAAAAACCTGGAAAATTTTCTCTCCTAGATTCCTGTTCTGTTGGCTGATTTAGCTAAAACTGGACTTCGGTTTAGAAAGTCTGGAAGCCCGTGATGCAGTTGTGTGGGAATAATTAGCATCGGAAATGTGGTGTTGGAGCCTCGGTGTTCATCTGTTATCTGGGATTCTTTGTACCTCTTTCTCCTGTTCAGTGTTGGCAAATGTCCCTTGCTTTTCGGTGTCAGAGCTGCCAAGCTGTTTGAGGGGTCTAGAGAACAAATCCTATGAGGAGAAGCTGAGGGAACTGGGCATGTTTAGTTTGGAGAAGAGGAGGCTGAGGGGAGACCTCCTTGCCCTCTACAGCTCCCTGAAAGGAGGTTGCAGAGAGGTGGGTGTTGGCCTCTTCTCCCAAGGGAATAATGACAAGACCAAAGGAAATGGTCTGAAGTTGCATCAGGGGAGGTTCAGGTTAGATATTAGGAGGAATTAGTTCAGTGAGAGGGTGGTCAGGCACTGGAACAGCCTGTCTGGGGAGGTGGTGGAGTCACCATCCCTGGAGGGATTTAAGAAACATGTGGATGTGGCACTTCAGGGCATGCTCTAGTGGCCCAGATACAGTTGTTTGGTTTTTTTCTGTGTGTGTATGGTTGGACTCAATGATCTCAGAGGTCCTTTCCAACCATGAAGATTCTGTGATTCTATGTCAAATAGTTTCTGTGGAGTTTTAGTGGTTGAATCCATCTGATATTTGGGATTTCTGGAGGCTCTCTGGATGAACCATAAACATTCCCTCTTCATGGGGCAATGGAGTAGATGTTCTGAAGAACACTTTGGATCTCCACACCATCAAATTCTATGGCCGTGTTACAGAATTAAAAATATTGCTTTTATTTTGTTTTCTTACTCTGCTTTTGATGTACGTTTCTTATTTTCATTTTTGCCTTTTCTCAAATTCAGCACTCTTCAATCATTTTAACAGCTCTGTCAAATGTTCTTGGAAGGGAAGCAATCATATGGTCTCATTTACAAGGAAATATTTTAAAATGATTTAAGGAAAATGTACAAGGGTGAACAAGGCCAGGCTGGATGGGGCTTGGAGCAACCTGGTCGGGTGGGAGGTGTTCCTGCCCATGACAGTGGGGTTGGAACACAGAGATCTTTAAGGTCCCTTCCAACTCTAACCATTCTATGATTTATTTTTAACTCCACCACTCCTGTAATTTACCTCTACGGGGTATCTATGTAACCAATAAAAACATCATGAATTGAAAAAGAAGTTTGAATTTTCTGCCGTTTTTATGAAGCTTGGCAGCTTCGCTCCTCACAGGAGGACAACATCTGATCTTTGCAGTTCCGCCCAGAGATGTGTTGGTGTGATTGGTGTTTTAGGTCCTTTTGCATTATTTAAAAAAGGGAAATAAAATTGATAACATTCGAAGCAAACGGTGAATTGCTTTGTATTTGTGAATATTTTGTATTCCTAGGCTATGCACATAGATATATAGATATGTAGATATATAGATAGATAGATGTGCTTGAATGTTCTCCAAAGGCAAACTTCTGTAATTGAATATTAGCCGATAATTTAAAGTTCTGTTGTAGAGAGTTGATTTCTTAGTGCAGACTACTTTGCCAGAGTTTTAATTAATTAAGATCATGTTTGTCTCATCTGATTTTTTCACTTGTTTGGTTCTAGCAGATGAAACAGACTTTTATGGCAATTAGCTGACCCCTTTTTAAAAGAGATTGACATATTCAGAGGCTGTATCATCTCTGCTGTGACTTATCAAAGAACTTTGATGCTGGGTTAGCTAAGATGCCTGAGTTCAGCTGAAATGAAGGAGAAGTTCCACCTTTAGAGGGCAGAAATAGCAAACAGCTGAAGGAAACAAAGAGCACAGAACAAACGGCGTCATTCACAAAAGACCATTTATGAATTGCCTTGTCTGGGGCTGAGAATTTCTCATTTGGAATGAGAAGTGTTAATGTCATCTGTGCAGGCAATTCAGAGACGTTTCAAAGACAGCACGTTGGTTTCAGAAGTGTTTTGCTCAGTTTTATTGTTGAAAGGAGACGTGGTGATAGGAAATTATTGGTAATTAGCACTTGGAGACAGTCGGGTTTGTCAGTTTAGAGTCAGTTTATCTCCAGAGTAGACTTTGGTTGGCAAATAAAGGAGGACTATTGCGCTATTTGGAGGGACAGTTGTGAACTTAGGGTAGTCGCAATATTTTTAACGAGGTGAAGAATGCATTCAGAACTGGGATTCACCTTCTCTGGAGGGCAGCTGTGGAGGAGATCAGCTTCAAGATGTAGAGGCGATTAAGAATTTTGCACTGAGGGCAACTTCTAATGGTAGCATGACAACGTGAGAACCCATTAACAAAATGCAAATGGAGCAGAAGGAGCAACTACCCTTTAAATATATATACCTTTGAATATCTATACACACCTTTGAGTATCTATGCAATGCATCTCTCCATTGCTATAAATTAAGGACTCTTAGTTATAAATCTCAGCGAGGGAGAATGCTCTGACACACGATTAGTGTGTAAAAGAGAAAGAGTGGTCAGAGCCTGGAGTGGGCTGCCCAGGGAGGTGGTGGAGTCCCCATCCCTGAATGTGTCAGAGTTGTTGAGACGTGGTGTTGGGGATGTGGTGTAGGGGAGAACTTTGTGGAGTGGGGTTGATGGTTGAACTCGGTGATACCAAGGGTCTTCTCCAACCTGAGTGATTCTATGAATAGGTGTTTATGGGACCAAAACCCATTCAGAATTGCTATTTAATCTACTGTGGTGTCTCCAGCACAACAATGTGCTACATGATGTAGCAAGAGTTTCCTGAGTATCTGGAAGCCTTAGTTTTTTGTGTTTACAGCTTGTAGGAGCACCTTGCGATGGTGCCTGTGAACAGGTGGAATTAGAGGCTAAAGATAAACTTCTGAAGATGACTGCAAACCAGCCCCTTGCCTGTAAACTGCCCCTGTTGCTGAATAGAGCAAATATATTTCTATATCTATATAGATGGATAATCTATCTATAAAGATATATATATTCAGTGGGAAGTCTGTGAGCAAAATCAAACTAAGTTTTCAAATCCCAACCTTCAATTATTCTCACCGTAGCCTTTCAGACATCACTTGCTTGATGAATGACAGCTTTGGAATCATTGGTGAAGAATAAGCAGTAACATTTTCTATGATGCAGCTGAGAAATGTTGGGATTAAAAGCTTTTGAAAATGATTTACATAATAATTGTCTCAGAAATTCTAATGCAAGAAGCTGAAATAGACCTTTAAAAAGTTTTAGTGTGAAGCTGTGGACAAAATGACACTTTACAAATGGAAGTAAGAAAATCTTTAAATATTGGTAAGACACACATTAACAGCTTGAGCTGTGTCAGTCTGGTACATGGGCCAGATGCCGGAGTTTTCAGTTATCCTGAAGCAGTGACTTAGAAATCTTGAGTTCCCGTGCAAAGTGATTCCTTTAATTCTAATTATCTCTCTAATGTTACCAGAAAAAAAAAAAAAAGTATTGGAGTTGAGAATGGAGTCTGAAGGGAGAACTGAGTTCAGGGGAGCTCAGGAGTGTTTGCAAGGTTCTGAACTCATGAAGAGAGGAGGAGGAGGAGGTGCACAGTCACGGTGACAAAGGAGAGGTGCCATTAGTTCTGGGGGACAAGCATGGAAAAAGCACAGCAAAATAAATCAGTGTGACTGAAGCTGTGATTTAAAACCGGTTCAGCCCTTGACTTTGGTAATTGTGTAGACCGAGAGGATTATGTACATAAAGATATGGAGGGATTTTGTTTAAAAATGGCAGAGGACGGTCTCAGGAAAATGTGTTCTGTTGTGGAGAGAGATTCTTCCATGTTGGAGAATAAGATTACGACTAAGATATACTTGATTAAAACTGTAAAGGCTGTTCTTAATTTTTTGCTCAGGTTCGCAAGGTCCAAACTGCGGAGTGTGTGCACCAGATTTTACGAGGGAGCAGCTTTTAATGGCTTGGAGTGTAATCTTTTACATCTGAATTTTTGAAAATCAAGATACGTGCACTAATCTGCTCTGCTAACACCCTTGGTGCTTTGATTTGATCATGTACGGTAGCCTCTCACCTCTCAGTTGTCTGGAAAAAGCTGGTGCAGCCTTAGCGGAGGAAAAAAAAAAAGGTTGGAGCCGCCTGGAACCGCTGCTGGTTTCGATTCCGCAGCCGGGAAATGGTGAGCGACCCTGTAACTCACGTTTCTCCTGCGAGTCTTCCCCCTTGAACGTTTAGGAGAGGAAAAGTTCTCGGCTCAGGAAGGCTAAATTTTCACCGCAAGAGAGGTGGAAACCAGGATTTTCAGCTGCAAAACGTGGTTCTTGATGTTTTAATCTCCACAAGGCTGGAGCCGTTAATCCAGGAGAGAGTCTCTTATTTTCTCTGGGCACTGGGGGTGTCTGGCTCTGGGGAAGTGGGAAAAGATTTCATCTTCAATATAAACCCAAATTAGTTAAGGACACTGCCGTGCAGATCAGGTCAAGTGTGTTGCAGGGGTATAAACTGTGGAACATTTCAATCCCACAAAAGGAAAGTATAAACATACTTTTAGGCTGTAACGCTTTTTGGCACGTGGGAGTTTTTAGTCCTGGGTCTTTGCAGTTCTTTGGCTGGACGTTTTTTTAGCTATTCCTCGGTGGCTCTCGTGATTTAAGACATGCTCTATAGTGACATCTACCAGTACGTCTTGATTTATTGCCCTGTATGAAAAAAAAAAAAAGAGCTATCGCTTCCCTGTGTGAGCGGCTGTTGGGATGACCAGGACTCACGGTGGTTGTGTGCACTCTGGATCTGATTCTGTGTGTTCTTTGTGGCTTGAGTAACTTAAATTTGGCTTGGCTAATTTTATTTTTTAATTTTTTTTTTTCCTAAAACCTGAAACTTAATTTTTGGTTTAATGGACAGAGCAGAAGCCTTGGTCAAACAGATCTCCCAGGGACTGCCTTGTCCCTGGCCTGGTGAAAGTCTTCCCCCTGAAATGGGGAGGAGGTTTCAGACAATTAGCTTAAACCAGACCCTGGCTCTAAAATAACCAACTGAGGTTAAAACTGCCCACTCTAATGGACTGATTTCATACATTTCATTGATGAAACAGTTTTAAATGAAATGTTTTACCGTCCCAAATGCATCTTGAAATTCTTTCAGGTGATACTCGGCTGTGGTTGCTGCCACTTCCCCCTGGATAAGGCAGTAAGACAAATTTATTGAGTGGCTTCCGAGTAACAAAACCTGCTTTTAGGTGTCTTAAACCTGCCAAACTGGGGGTGCAGTGCTTGCCTTGTGACTTGAGGGACCGAATTCTGCCACTTCTCAGTGAAGTGGAAGGAGATGTCCCCTTTGCCAACCATCGTGGTGGTGCGTCTTCTCTGAATGTGTCCTGAGCCAGGTGGAAGTTTTGTGTTGGGAAGTTGCTTGCCTGGGAAAGCTGTAGAAGGTGTTTGCCTTCAGAATTTGAATTTTGAATCCAAAATTTTTTTGAATTCAGAAATAAACGTAAAAGAGGGCATGCAGATCTGAAGCTGACTTGTGATGGGCCAAACGCTCAACCATCACATTTCTCAGGGGCTCTCTTCCAGACCAGCAGTCAGAGCACATTGCAGAATCACAGGTTTGGATTGAATGATTTGGGTTGGAAAGGAACTCTGGAGCTCATCCAGTCCATCCCCCTGCCAGAGCAGGGTCACCCACAGCAGGTCCCACAGGAATGTGCCCAGGTGGGTTTGGAATGTCTCCAGAGGTGGAGACTCCACCACCTCTCTGGGCAGCCTCTGCCAGGGCTCCACCATCCCTCACAGGAAAGAAGTTCCTCCTCATGTTGAGATGGAACTTTCTGTGTTCAAGTTGGTTCCCGTTCCCTTCTATCCCATCACTGGGCACCACTGAAAAAAGCCTGGCCCCATCCTCCTGACACCCACCCTTTAACTATTTAGAGGTTAAAGTTTTATTAAGATCAGTTGCTGGATTCAAATCAATCAAATTACAAGTATAAAACAAAAAGAGTTGTGTCAGCTTTTACAGGTTTTGACCAAATATCTCAGAAATAGGAGTATTTGACAGTGTGGATGTCTGTCTTCTTGTTATGGCCAAAGCACCCTTGGAAGTCTTTCTCGGGGACGCACAACCCAAACTGGAGAGGTTTTTTTCAAATGAAATGTTTCCTGCTCGAAATTCACAGTTTAATGGGCTGTGATGTGTTTGATCAGTAAAATAAGATGGTTTAGCATGTTTTGTACAGTTTCTTCCACAAACCCCAAAATATTCAGAGCTAACCCTTTGTGGTGTTTATGGCTTGTCTGCTCTCGCTGAGGTGCGAGAGGTTTAAGTGAAGACGGAAAGCAGTTCCCAGCAATGGGATATTTTTTGGACAATTTTGAGCCAGCCCCTTTGTTTAAATAGTAGAAAGAATTCAGAATAGTGATTAGTGTAAGTATTTAAGGTGTCTTTCTATATAAATATTAATAAGAGTTCTGGCACGTTCCAGAGAATGTTTTTATTATTACCTCAATTATTTCTTTGCGTAGCTTGACCCTAAAAAGATAATAAATTACCTCTAATTCTCTCTATGTATAACACAAGCATGTTTGCAAAATATTGCTATTTCAAGTAAGTATTTTTAAAGCTTTATTTTCTATAAACACAGCAGAAGACGATTGCAGTTTGAGTTAATTGCTTCCATGTGCTCTGGTTTGTAGTAACACCCCAGCTTTAAAAATCTGAAAGCCATTCTCATGCCTGGTTCATCCTATTTCTTACCATAAATTATGGAATATAAATATAGGAAACTTAAATACAGGAATGTAATTTTAAATGCATTCTTTCTAGACTAAGTTGCTGCGTTTATCATTTATCACTTCTAAACAGATTATCAAATTTAATTGGAAAGATCAGAATAATATTAACAGCATTAGCTGTTCAGAAAAAAAGCCCACTGGCCCGTACATTGTAAACCCCAAACCTAAGTTTTCTGTATGGAAAAATTATTAGATTAATTACAGTATTATATCTGCAACTTTGTGTGTGTAATTTTTTAAAAATGTTTTCTTTTTTTTTTTTTTTTGACCTCTAAAGTAAAAAATTTCCTTTCTACAGCTGTCCATAGGTTTTACAGTCCAGACCGGTTTCGAATAATACAATAGAAACTTCATGGGGCTACATTTGTCCTTTTGCCAAACAGTATAATTAATTCAGCGCAAAAAAAGACATTGGGGCATATAATATTATCATTATAAAAAAATATACGGGCTGTAAAATGAAGTGCAGTCGGCTGATTTTGAAACAATTTGCTAAATGTGAATCGTCTGTTCGCTGGAGCTGGAACACACGTCCAGTTCCACGTGCTTAATAATCTGATCTCAGTATATAAAAGCTTTGGAGCAATATAAACAGACGTGTAAATGAGTTGTTTTAACATTCAGTTTTTCTAATATAATTGCCTTGAATCATGAGACCTCAGACCTAAGATGTTCCGTCCAGGGAGGCAGAAATACTGCTAACGGTGAAATCCAAAAAGCATACGAGAAACAGCTTTTTGGGGTTTAGGAGGCCAAAGACAACTCACGTGGTGTTTCTGCAAAAACTGCAGGGGAAAAAAAATAAAATAAAATAACCCCGACAGAAAAACCCGCTCCTTAAATCCTGCATTATAATATGAAAGCTCTCTGCTTTTGTTGGACCGCTGAGATGGATGAACCCTAAAGTATTTTAAGATTGGCCGCTGCTCTGAACACACTCAAACTTCTACTGTTCAGCATTGTCACAGAAAAGAAGTTATCTGCGAGCCCAAGTCTCGGTAATTAAATCCTGGCAGGCCCCTCGGGTGGCTCGCGTTGACTGGTGTTATTCTAGAGAAAAGCGTCGCCTTTGATTTATGAAATAACTGGAGTAGCAACAGGACGGATCCGTCGCTCTGCCCAGCATAGTTTCAATATTTTTCTTTAAGGTGAACTGTAAGAGATGCTCAGCCACTTCTGTTTGAATGTGGCCAACTCAGGGCGAGATCCAAGGCAGAGTCACCCAAACGGTGTAAGGATAAAGGCAGGGAAAGAAGGCGGCGGAAGAAAATCGTCGGGGACCTGGAGGAGGAATGACCACCCAATTCCACTCTTCTTGGGGCTGGTAGTATTTAATCCCTGCAAACCTATTATTTCAATCAGGCAGGCAGCTAATTACAAAGTTTTTATCGTACGCAAGACAAAGTGCCTCTATTTTAGGACTGGCTGTCGATTTTTTTTTTTGATAAAACGTTGTTCTGTCAGAAAATGCCAGCGCCAAATCTTTTTGCAGTTCTACCAAGCAGTTTATTAGGGAATAGATCTGTCTTTCCAGGTGGAATTTCTGGCAAACCACACTTTCTTTGTTGAAAGTTTGGAGCTTCTTCTCTGGGCTGTTTCTCTGTGTTGCGTTCGTAGCTATTGGACAAAATCTGCGTAGGAGGAGGAACCGGAGTTCAGGAGCTGCCATAGAGCAAGGGAATTGCCCAGGTTGGAAGGGACCTTTCAGATTGAGTCCAACCATCAACCCAACTCTGATAAAAACCATCACTAGCCCATGTCTCTAAGCACGAGGTCAACCTGTCTCTTAAATCCCTCCAGGGATGGTGCCTCAACCCCTTCCCTGGGCAGCCCATTCCAAGGCTTAGTAACCCTTTCAGTGTAAATATTGTTCCAAGTTTCCAATCTGAATGTCCCCTGATGCAACTTGAAGCCGTTTCCTCTTGTCCCATGTCCTGTTCCTTGGGGGAAGAGACCGACGACCCCTGGCTACACCCTTCTTTGTTGTAGCTGGGAGATTGTAGAGAGAGAGAACGAAGTATCTTTGGAGCACTCTTGATAGTAAAACTGAGCACAGCTTAAATCTGTCTTTAATTTTACATTATTTACCATTTTAATGCTGGTTTTAAACTCACTGTGGAAGAATGAGGATGAGGTTAACATTCAGGAGGTCCCTCACACACACTGTTTCTCTGACTCACTCTGCTTCTGCCGCAAGTGAGGGCAAGAAAAATCCATGAGGGGGTGGCCAGAGTCAACAACCCCCTCTCCTCATCCATCCAACGTGACCTTGAAACCCCTCCAGGGATGGGGCAGCCACAGCTTCTCTGGGAAGCCTGTCCCAGGGTCTCACCACCCTCACAGCAAAGAATTTCTTCCTAAGATCTCATTTAAATCTCCTCTCTTCCAGTTTAAAACCATTCCCCCTTGTCTTGTCATTACACTTCCCGAGTCCCTCTCCAGGTCTCCTGTAGGCTTTCTTCAGGAATTTTGGTGGAATTCATGCAATTATATGCTAATAAATATATTGATGGGGTTATGCCATACTCAGTCTAGAAGGGCAGAAGGGAAAGGAGAGAAACTATCTCTGAAAGTAGCACTTGTAACACCATATATCGCTGAGTTGAGTCAGCAAATTGTTCCTATTTATTCAGAATGCTTTGGATAAGCAGTTTATCTCCAGAATGTACTGAGAATG
Organism: Pedionomus torquatus; assembly: GCA_013398155.1. Lineage (NCBI taxonomy): Eukaryota > Metazoa > Chordata > Aves > Charadriiformes > Pedionomidae > Pedionomus > Pedionomus torquatus. The sequence goes on from VZRU01008631.1 coordinate 115,024, forward strand.
CTTCAGGATGGGCATGGAACGTGGTAAGTAATACAGAGGAAGCAATCCAATGTTATTCACAACTGAATCATCAGTGTTGCATTTCCAAGACCCTTTTAACAACTTTCCTTCAGAGGAACCCTCCTTTGTTAAACCAAAATTTCCTTTGAGGCAAAATCCCCTGATCTTTATGTATTTAATCACTGTCTAATTCAGAATACTAAGAAAAGCATTTCTCATATAAATAAGCGTGACGGCATTAAGTGATTAAATGTGGGTGTTACCATCTTTACAGACTTTACAAAGAATCTCCTACAACTGTTTATATGATAGAAGTTCTCTGATTCAGCTTTGTGTGGGCAGATCTGAACTTCTTCCATTTTCATGTGGAGTTTTGAGCTACTGGAGGGAAACACGTACCATCATATGCAGGTTTAGAAGCGTGGTGTTACTGACTGTGGGTCAGTGTAGTCTATCAGACCTCTTTCCTTATTTCTTTATATATTTGCATGCATTCATTAGTCATAGCATCATCCAGGCCAGAAGGGACCTCCAAAGGTCATCTAGTTCCACCTCCCACACTCACAGGGACACCCCCAACTAGCCCAGGTTGCCCAAGGCCTCATTGAGCCCCACCTTGAATATCTCCAGGGAAGGGGCCTCAACCACCTCCCTGGGCAACCTGCTCCAGTGTTCCACCACCCTCAGAGTAAAGAACTTGTTTCTAATATCCAATCTAAATCTGCTCTTGTCCAACTTAAAGTCGTAGAAGGTCAATGAGTATTGTCTGTCTGGATTCTCTTCTTAGGAAATGGTAATTTCTATTAGCAGCCTCATTTGAGAAGCTGATGGGTTAACCTGAAACTTGCCGAAAAGAATTTATAAGAGCAGCTTCAGAAGGTATCATGTCACCTAACGAATGGCATTTTGTTTTCTTTTATAACGTGTTTGGTTACCTGCAGTCTTCATTCATCTTTGAAGCTGGGTATTATACTGGCTTTGGATTCTAGCACCAGTCAAGAAAGTTGGAAAATCTAAAGGCCTTTTGCTGTCTGTGTACTGACAACATATGCTGTCCTGTATTTTACATCCATAAGGATGTTACCACCTTTGGGAGCTGATAAGGTCTGAAAAGAGAGGGAAATTTGGATGGCTTTTTAAAGCTACATCTTCTCTTTTACCGTTATCAGTGAACAACTCTCTCTAAATACTGCAGATTTTATATCGGTCCAATTTGGTATTAAATAGCTTCCATCATAATCCCCTTTGACTGGGAGCATTTGTCTCATCTCTGCAGCTACCTGTGTCATGAATTTGACGTTTTGTACATAATTACTCAGAATAAATTTCAAAATTACATCTCTAAACCGTTTATTCCAGGCCTGGTCATCAGGAATAAAGAAGAGGGTGGCACATTTCATTTTAGACCAAATCTCCCTGTGGGAAGATTTGAAACTGGGAATTCAAGATGCTGTTGAATGTCTCTTAAATGTTTTCCTTTAGAAGAACGTAAATAGCGTTGGCCATCTGGCCTCTCGTCTGTCGATGCAGATGTGTGGCAATCGAGATTATCCACCTTAAAGCTGCTTGGCTCTTTTTTGCAGCGTTTGCAGTCTGTCTGCAAGGGCCATGGCAATTGTCTGCCAAACTGGAATCTTTTTTTTTTTTTTAAGACTAGCATTAAAGTTATGATTTGCTTTGGGTTTTAGTGTGAAATATTTTGAGGTTTTTCCGTGAAGTCTGTTCGCCCCCCCCCCCCCCAATATTTATTTCTTAAATTTCTAACACCTCATAGCTTTATTCTCCTGTTGTTCCAATTGATTAGTTGTCCATCACTGTAGTAATATTCTGCAGGGTGATATGTTTTGTGGGTTTGGGGGTTTTTTTTGTTGTTTGGTTGATTGTTTTTCTTCTCTGTGTGTGTATGGTTGGACTCAATGATCTCAGAGGTCCCTTCCAACCCTAAAGACTCTGTGATTCTGGGTTTCCACAGGCTTTGGTCATCATGCTGCAGCGAACCTCAGCCACTGCTTTGTCTGATCATAATGTCTTCTAGGCTGAAGTTGTTTATTAACCACTAAAAGCCAAGCTTTTCTTTCTCTCTACAATTTGTGGTGACCACTAGAATAAGTAGATATGTCTTGAAAAATTATACACTCTTCAGAGCAAGCTGCGTAAACCTCTGGTTTTTGTGAATGTTCAGAATAATAATGATTTTATGATGGATAGGAAACTATGCAGCCAACAAACCCCTCATTTCTGGTATTTCCCTGAATTCATAGCAGATACAAACCCTGAAAATAATGTGCTACATGTGAGCTTTATTTCTGTGGCTTTTTTTATTTATTTATTATTATTTTATTTTAACCAACCACAAAATAAGATATTTAAGAGCATGTTCCTTGTCTTGTTCAAGACAATGTCAAACACTGAACCTTCAGTGATAGAATCCCACCCCTGCAGTGTCTTTCTGCAGGCGTCTTTCTGGTAGTTGTTAGCAGAATTGGTTGCCTATCTTTCTGCTGGCTGACACGTGAAAAATCATGGAGATCATGGAGTTCCAACCCCCCTGCCCTGGGCAGGGACAACTACCACAAGACCAAGTTGCTCCAGGCACCATCCAGCCTGGCCTTGAACACCTCCAGGGATGGGGCAGCCACAGCTTCTAAGGGCAAACTCTTCCAGTGCCTCACCATCCTCACAGCNTCATGGAGTTCCAACCCCCCTGCCCTGGGCAGGGACAACTACCACAAGACCAAGTTGCTCCAGGCACCATCCAGCCTGGCCTTGAACCCCTCCAGGGATGGGGCAGCCACAGCTTCTAAGGGCAAACTCTTCCAGTGCCTCACCACCCTCACAGCAAAGAAGTTCTTCCTAATATCTCATCTAAATTTCCCCTCTTCCAGTTTAAAACCATTCCCCCTTGTCCTGTCACTCCACTTCCTGACCAAGAGTCCCTCTCCATCTCTTCTGGAGCTCTCTTCAGATCCTGGAAGGCTGCTAGAAGGTCTCCCCAGAGCCTTCTCTTCTCCAGGCTGAGCAGCCCCAGCTCCCTCAGCCTGTCTTCCTAGGAGAGGTGCTCCAGCCCTCTGAGCATCTTGGTGGCCCTCCGCTGGACCCATTCCAGCTGTTCTATGTCCTTCTTACTGTAGAAATGGTAAGTACTTATTTTATTGTAGAAGTTTCAGGCCCCTTACCGCAAAAAAAAAGACATTGTGGTGCTGGAGGAGGTCCAGAGAAGGGTGGTGAAGCTGATGAAGGGTCTGGAGAACAAGTCTTATGAGGTGTATCTGAGGGAGCTTGGGTTGTTCAGCCTGGAGGAGGCTGAGGGGTGACCTCGCTCTCTCAGCTCCAACTGGGTTGCAGATTTCTTTTATTCCTTTTGCAATATTATCAATAAGACCATTTTTATATTTCATTCAGGGCAACTGTGTGTTTCTCACCGTGTGCAACTGAAAAGAAAATAAGTTCTGCCAGGTGCTTCACGCTGACTAAGGCAGCTGTGAGGGTATTTTACTTTTCACTCTGTTTCTTCATTAAGATCTTTGCTTATACGGTTGATAGCTGGTGGAAGGGATAGATTAGGTTACATGAAATATTTATAGCTTTGGCTGCAAGGCAGGATGGTCCTTAGTGGAGCGAAACTCCAAATTTCGTAACTGATGTAGTGTCAAAGTAAAGTTCATGTGATAACTTAAAGTATGAAACTCATTTAAACGGTCAGTTCTAAAACATAGACCAAGTTAAACAGTTGGACTTAATCCAGTGAAAACTTCATCGAGACTCCTAGAACGTGCAGTTAACCTCGACTATTGTGTTTCTCTGTTGTAGAAAAAGAATTAATTCTGTGATCTGTATGTCTGTTCTTAGACGTCGCTGGGTATTCCAGGGGTCCCGTTGCAGTTCTTCGAAGCTTTAAAATGAGGTCAATAATTTGGAACTGGGATAAAAGTAAACTAAAATGTCATGGCTTCTGAAATATATTATTCCTGGCCTTCATTTTTCGACAGATTTTTAAATTGAGAGATGTGATGCTGTTTTAATAATTTTTTCAGCTTTTAAAAATGAAAGTGTTTAACGTGCAGCACATTACTTAGTCTTTAGTAACAGAGTTGGATAAACTTTTTCTAGCTGGAAAAATTAATAAAGTATTATTTTTTCTTTTCTTAGAGATTTTGTTGGGTTTTTTTCCTTTTTGTTTTATTGACTGGACTAAAAAGAGTAATACCAATTTTCCTCTACAGTGGGGTAGCTGTAGCCCATTTATGTGAAGAGTGATTTAGGAAATGTAGTGAAAAATGATCAAAGCTATAAAAAGTAATAGTAGATCTTTCTAGGAAAGGAGAAAATCTAATTATTATAAGAAAATTTGGCATATCTTGGTATAAAAATTTGATGTTTGTATGGTAAAATAATTCTTCCATGCTTTTTAAGCCAGCCTGTACCCAAAAGCTCAGTCTCCAGTACGGTTCTTCCGTTATTTCTGAGTATTTTTCTGCATAAACCTTTGTACTTTGTGTAAAACCTCATCAAATTTCTTTCTGTTCGATTTTTCACACTTTTTCTGTAGAATATACAGTCTCTAATACTTACCAGTGAGCTTTTCTAACCGTTCCTTTGGCCGTTTTATGAGAAGATATTTACTACCTGAGTTGAACTTTTTACTACGAGACTGCTACCTGTGGGTTTAAATCATCGAGCGGCTTCCTATAAAGTAAAAAATGTGTAAATAAAATGGCAGCTTGGTTTAAAGAATATACTATAAAGTTCCTGATACATCTCTCTATATATATCATGGAGGGGATGAGATGTTTCCTTTATACTTGCCCGTCGCTGGCTGTCTGGCCAGGCTGGGGGGGGGTGACACGGTGCAACACCGTCGTTCTCCCTTTGCTGTCCCAAAACACAGATGCTTTGGTGTAAAATGGGCAATACGCTGGTTTAAACGGGTTAATAACGGTGGTTGGAGCTGGATTTCCTCTGGCTTTCATTAGTGTGTGCCGAGTGGGGAGTACTTCTGCAAGGATTTTGCTGTGCCAAGACACCCTCCATCGACAGGGCTGTCTTTGCAGGGATTTCTCAGCCGCCCAAACAGCTGTAAAAAATAAAAAATACCGCTTGCTGCCTATTAGATCTCGTAGCTGCAAAGCCTTCCAGTCACTGAGCTTAACCCAGAGGTGTTTGGGCAAAATACTTATTTAAGTAATTAGAATGGTAGGTGGGAAGGGATGATCTAGCAGCATCAACTCTGATTATATTGGTAGGGTATTTCTAGCATTGCGATTAAAAGGTGTGGGATGTAATTAGGAGGAGGATGATCCTCGCTGTAAAAGCCCAACAAATGTTTATTATACAGCTCGTTCATGTGACTTGAGATCTGCAAGGGTTTTCACATCAGAAGAATTTGATGCAGGCACTATAGCTCCATTGAGTTCACTTGGATAATTCACCGGCAGGATCCTTGACAGATGAGTTAATGAGTTAATAATGCCAAGTTATTAATAGTTATTATTTTTTATTGTATTATTACATGTAACTAAGTCGTCTTCGTTATTATTATAAGTATTTTTATTTATACAATATATAATAGAATGTATAATACATAACACAACAAGTATAAATATAGAAAATGTC
>VZRU01008631.1:120746-131732 GCA_013398155.1 Pedionomus torquatus
ATAGAATGGTTGAAGTTGGAAGGGACCTTAAAGCTCATCAAGTTTCAACCCCCCTGCCCTCTGCAGGAACCCCTCCCACTATAAATAGTAATAACATATAATAATATGTTGTTATTAATAACTTGGTGTTATTAACTCATTAATCACGTAGGAGTTAATAATGCTGAGTAACTACATAAAGTGAGTATCTTCTGATGTTGTGGAAGTCAATTCTAACGTTCTGTGAGGCTCAGGGCATGTTTTTAGGAGGTATTGAGGATCCTGGAGCCAGTATTCGTAATTGCCACTTTTGGGAAGTGCACAGAAACCTATAGAATAACATAGTTTGGACTGAACACACTAATATTGTTTGCTGCTCTGTGGAAGAAATGATTTGTATTTGCAGAACTTTGTAAAGTTTGGGGTATATATAATGTATAACGTACGTAACTTGTGGGTAAGACTTTAGGCAGTTTCAGATGTGGTGTAGCAATAACGGCCTAAAAAAAATTAGTATTTTTCTAGTACTTGCAGCGAAAAGATGGAAAGTGATCATCGAGTGGATTACAATGAAATATCAAAAAACCCCTACTTGCTAAAGAGCGTTGTTAGGGTTCATTTAAGGCAGCAGAATGCGCCACCAACCTGGGAGTCCTGTTACAGCTGCTTCAGTGTATCCGTCTTGTGCCATCTATTTTTGTGGAGAAGAATCATGCTGGCTGCTGCACCTCAGGCCCTGAACAATGCAAATTTTAAAATTACCAGGAAGGACTTAATTTCTGTCATTCTGAATTGACTCTGTCTCAGTCCTAGTCCCGGGATGGATTTAAATAGTGTAAAACTTTCATGGACAGTCGTAGCCTTTTCGCACTAAAACATAGGGTGGGGAAAAAGTATTCAAGGTGGAGATACTCAAGGTGATCCAAGGATATTCAAGGGTTCAATCTGGAGATATTCAAGGTGAGGCTTGATGAGGCCCTGGGCAACCTGGTCTAGTTGATGATGTCCCTGCGACTGCGGGGAGGTTGGACTGGGTGACCTTTGGAGGTCCCTTCCAGGCCGGATCATTCTATGATTGTATGAAATGAAAACAGCTTTTCATTCATTTGTCTCCTCTTCTGGAAAGGATAAACTGTTTGACATAAACAGAAGGGGGTCTTGTTGGTTCTGGGAGGGTGTTTTTGTTTTATAAACACCTTGGGAATGCAGTGTCGATTCTTACGTGCAGTTCTGCTGTCAAGACGATGGAACCACTGACCAAGGCTCTAACGCCAACAGCTTCACATCAGTGCTGTTGCTGAGAAGGTTCGATGGAACAGTTGTTGTAAACTCGATAAAGGGAATTTAACAAGCCGTATGAATCTTACATTGGGTTACTAAAAAGAAAACCCAGCTCATAGCGAGGAGTCTGTCCTGAATTTCTGGTCAACTTCTCTTTCAGAGTGTTTACAGCTCCCAGAGGTAGGAGTGACGGCGAAGACAACATTATCCTCATTTGTTTTGCTTGTCTAATTATGCACATTCCTTCTGTCGAATGGAAGTAATGAGCTTAACAGAGTAAATTGGTTATTTTTTTTAATAGAAAGAAATTGCAAGTGGGCTGGAAAAATATGCAAGATAAACGTTTTTCGGTGACTTGAATTAAAACATCTTTTCAGTGCCATTAGTTTCATCAGCTAATGATGTTCCAGGAGCAAAACATGCACATACATATCTGCAACAAAAGTCAGCTGAGCATCCAGGATTACAGAAAAATAACATATGGGATGCTCTAGAAACTGATTTTTTTTTTTTTTTTTCAGAAAAAGCTCGTTTAATATTTCATCCTACTTGTGGATTGTCTAGAATCATAGAATCAGCACGGTTAGAGTTGGAAGGGACCTTAAAGATCATCAAGTTCCAACCCCCCTGCCCTGGGCAGGGACACCTCCCACCAGACCAGGTTGCTCCAAGCCCCATCCAGCCTGGCCTTGAACCCCTCCAGGGATGGGGCAGCCACAGCTTCTCTGGGCAACCTGTTCCAGGGTCTCACCACCCTCACAGCAAAGAATTTCTTTCTAGTATCTCATATTAACAGGATTGTGCCCGTGTTAATGAGGATGCGCTGGTTTGTAGCCACCCCACGGTGACCTGACATCATCTTACAGGATTGTGGTTATGGCTGTGGCACCAAAACCCCTGTCCTGCCCAAAGACAGCAGTTCCAAAAAGACTTGGTTTGGTACGTAGGAATGTTTATATTCTTTCAGTCGGAGCTCCTGCCACTTGGGGTATTTTCGTGCTTGCAATTTAAACAGCTTTTTGCTCAAATCCCTTGAACATTTATTGGGAATTCTTTTAGGTATATGGTATGGAGTAGAAATACATTTTCTAAAAGTTTGTGTTGTATAGAAGGAATTTATATTAACTGCCACCTTCCTCCCCATCAAGTGTTTCTTTTGATAAAGACAACATTTAAAGCACACACACACTCCCTTTCTTTTCTACTAAAGATATTAATACAGAGAATTCACATATCAAACTTCTTTTTTATGAGATGAGTATCATAAAGCAGTATCTCAGATATGCAGTATCTCATAGATATCTCATAGATCTCATAGATACTGCATAGGTTTAAGTATTAAAATAGGGTTAAGTATTACTCTTATAATGTTGCATTATATTGTATATGTCTGGGTTCTGAAAGTGCTGTGGTCAGAAATATATCCCCTGCTAATAGATTCAATGCTCGTGATTAAAAATAGCTGAAATAAATTTTCATTTTAGCACGATGGATTTAAGAGGGATGTGAATTATTTAGAAATACTATTTTTTCTTTTCATTTTACATTACAGTACTTTATATTTATATAGTAAACATGACTTCATCTATAAATACCGTTTACTGTGATGTAGTTCTCTAGAGGCAGTATTTACCATGAAGTGCTTTTTTATGGTTGAAAGCCAATGAACTACACAGTGCAGACTTTTTTTCCCCCTAAGTGCTCCGTTATTTTTTTAATTGCTGATGTGTTTTGTAAGAAAAAATATTATCCATTTGGCAGTTGTAAGATGAATAATTTTAGAGAACTATTTCTCTGTATTTGACAAAATATTAATTATGTAAATCCAGAGAACTGCTGACAAATAAAATGAATCGTGTGATTCAATCAAATGAAGGAAAGTTAGTTGTGCTGTATTACAAAGGGGTTGTTTCAAAGTGATCTGGAAAAGGAGAAACCTCTTTGATAGAAGCGAAACATTTACAACATAGAACTGCAGAGTTCTCTAAGGAAAAATTGTATCACTATTGTAACCATCAGGAAGAGATTTATAAAAGTATTTTAAGGCGAAAATGGCTAAGCTGTTGGAAAAAAATATTCCCTCTAAAAAAACCCCAAGTGTGTCTATGTATATATATTTATATACTTGAAAATATCTCAGGGGTGTATAGCACTTCTGTAGCTCATAGAAGTGACTGTTCATAGGAATGTAACCCATACGTGTTGTCAAAACAAATTATATCTAAAATTCGTAGCATTTGGTGCTTGCAGCTGTGAGGGAAAGCCCAGTACTACAGTTGTGAGACACAGGAAAACTGCAAAGGCTAGATTTTTCTGTTACTGAAAGTAAACTTTTCAGATTAGACTTTTTTTTTTTTTTTTTTTTTTTTCCCCAAAGCAGAAACAAACAAAAAAGAAAAAGGACACTTATCTGTATTTAGCATCAGCTTTCTTGCCTGAAATCCACCTTTTATAGAATGGGATTTGATCGACTGCCTCTTCTTTGGAAAATCTTTATCTAAGCTTGGACTTAAAAAGTAGCTTTTGCCATAAAGGAGATCACCGAGTTCATGATTAACCTACAGCAGGATTCGTCTCATTCTTACAACAGTAGATAATTCACCATTGAAAATCCAGATTATAAATGTCAAAGTCGCCTACAAAGTGATATGGAATAAGTTTTTTTTTATCTGCTTGAGCCCCACACTTGAATTTATGACAGCACCGTGGAGAAATCAGTGCCGTTATTCCCAGAAAGTGAAGCTCTAATGTGATAAGATTTCTCTCTGAAAAGTTGTTCTATATGGTTTTATTTAAAATGTTATAGATGAGACGGCAAAATTCTCATTGAGTTCTAATTGACAGAAACCACCATTAAGCTTTGCAACTGAGTTTCTGGGTCTACATTTTGTAATTATGGTCAATGGAAAAAGAAGTAGTTTTGCATGAAAAACGCTCTTGCAGTTTGCCTTGTGAAATGGGCCTGAATCTTGGTCTGTCCTCTTTTTATTTTAATAGCTGTAATACCAAAGGAAATACTAAAATTTCAACCAAAGTCTATGTGTTGGTGTGAGCTTATAAAATCGACTTTTTGTTTGTCATCCTACAGAAAAGAAATCCCTGTGCTGAAAAAGGGAGTTGTAAAATCGGCGTTCTCGGGTAGCGATGCTCCAGTCCTGTGATGTTCTCGTAACTCTTAATTTTGTTGAGTCCCTGTAGTGTTGTAAAATAAGAAACGCATGGGAGAGACCCCGTGGACATTAAAAGGTTGAAGAAATAATTGATTATTTTTTTTTTAAAGGAAAGTTTTCTCGCCTTGGGGAGCATTCTGCTATTTTCTTGTTGGCCAGCTGCCTGAAAGCACTTCCCCTAAACCGCCAGCCACATTCCTCTGTTTTTCTATACATTACAGAAGGATGAGCAATGTTTTCTTTCTGTAATGCCCAATAATGGATTTGTTTTCTTATTTTATCCTTTTTTGTGTGACTGTGTATCTCTATAAATGCCAGCGACTCTTGGTCGTACGTACATGTTTATAAGAGTTTTAGACTCGGGACCCTGATTTAGCAAAGAGTACCTGATAAAAGTGAAATATACACTTAAAATAAAGCTGAAAGAAACTTGGATCAGCTTTCCTCCACTAACATACTAGAGAATGGGGCCCCACTGGATGGGGCTTGGAGCAACCTGGTGTGGTGGGAGGTGTCCCTGCCCATGGCAGGGTGTTGGAACACGATGATCTTCAAGGTCCTTTCCAACTCTAACTATTCTATGATTCTATGTGTTACGCGGACCTTCCACACTGACAAATATCGTGATGTATAGAACGTTCAGAAGGCAACGTGCATCCAAAACAGCTCATCAGTCTGAGAAAACACTTAGCACGTTGCTGCAGAAAAGCGTAAGTTCTATGACCGTTTTCCTGATGGAAAAGGACTGGGAGATAATCCCTCACCTTCCTTTTTGCTGAGCCAAGTGTAGGGGGAAGTTGGCTAGGATGTCCCAGCTGCTGCAGTCCATAAAGAGAGGCCAGGAGGAGATGAATCTTTGTCTCTTCATTTGCTTTGGAAAGCAATCACATATGAAGATACAGAAGTCTTATGAGGGAGCTCTGAGGGAGCTAGGAGTTCAGCCTAGAGAAAAAGGACACTGAGGGGAGACCTCGTTCTCTACAACTCCCTGAAAGGAGGGCATAGCCGGGGGTCATTGGTCTGTTCTCCCAAGGAACAGGACATGGGACAAGAGGAAACAGCCTCAAGTTGCACCAGGGGAGGTTCAGGTCGGAGACTAGGAACAATATTTACGCCAAAAGGGTTACGAAGCCTTGGAATGGGCTGCCCAGGGAAATGGTGGAGTCACCATCCCTGGAGATACTTAAAAGCTGGGTTGACATAGCGCTTAGAGACATGGATTAGTGATGGTTTTTATCAGAGTGAGGTTGATGGTTGGACTCGATGATCTGAAAGTTCCCTTCCAACCTGGGCAATTCTATGATTCTATATAAAGACGTGGGGAGAAAAGGAGCTGATAATTAGCACCAGTTTGATCTGGCAAAGTTATTTCTGCATCTTCTTCTTGGAGATTTTCATGGTCCATGCTGTCATGCTGGTACTTGAGAGCAGGAAGATTGAAACCCCACTTTTTAGTTGGTTAATAGAGCTGGCAACATTGCACGTGTTTCCACAGGTTCCTTCCAGGTTAAGACAGTTAATACAGGTTAATACTACAGTTTGTAGTATTTTGTGCCCTGCTAGGTTGAGTAATGGAAGTCTCCCAGTCATTGCCAAATCTGATCTCCCGATAGCATCCAAATTGTGGGCTTTTTGTGCAGGGCATGGATTTGTCTCAAAGGCTGGAGAGATACAAATCCACTTCAGTCCAACTTTGCAATTTCCGTAACTGCCTGCTGTTTCTCAGACAGGCTCTTAATAGTCTAAGGGGTTAAAAAAAGTTGACTACGGTGCTCATATATCCAGCAAATAGGACATGCTCTTGGATTATGTCATTTTTCTATATGTTTAAAAGTGGTACAGGAAAGAAACTCTTCCTCCTTTGTTCCTAAAATATTTGTTTCTTGGCAGTCCTCATCTGGATGTATAGCAGCTGTACTAAATATAACCTGTCTGTGATTTAATGTGGCACACATGTAGAAAATGAAAATAACATTAATTCAAGTTGTTATTTTAATATAGACCTTTGGGGCGAAAGGAAGCACTCCTCTGGTCTGGACTACTTCTGCTGTGATATAAATAGAACCTTTGAGTTTCCAGGACTGTCAATCTGGCAAAGTTCATCCGACCTCAATTTGCAATGCAAGACTCCTGAAAATAATGGCCTCGCTAACGTTTATCCTCTTTTTCTGTTACTAGGAGGAATGCTTTTTGAACTTAGAAGCTCCCATTTCAAGAGTATGTGGCTATGACACTCCTTTCCCTCACGTCTTTGAGCCTTTCTACATCCCAGACAAATGGAAATGCTACGATGCTCTTCGAAAAATGATTAACTATTGAGCAGGTGAGAAATAGCGTCTTATTCTGACAGTTTGCCTGTAAGGATTCTGACAGAGGGATTGCAAGATTTGGGGCTAAAGGACCACTCTTTCTTAGTTAGTTATTTATAGCAAGAATGGCCTCTGACGGGATTGGGCCTTTGGTCTTAAAGGCTGCTGAATATTTTAAAGTAGTGCCGTTCCAGTCAGTGTTTAAAATTAATTACCTTGTTTAATCAATCTGAAAATTAAATGTCTTGTGTCCTGAGAAGTGAAAAGAATGTAAAGCGAAAAGTGAAAGGAAGAGTGATGCATAGAATATCATAGGATGGTTAGAGTTGGAAGGGACCTCAAAGATCATCCAGTTCCAACACCCTGCCCTGGGCAGGGACACCTCCCACCAGACCAGGTTGCTCCAAGCCCCATCCAGCCTGGCCTTGAACCCCTCCAGGGATGGGGCAGCCACAGCTTCTCTGGGCAGCCTCTTCCAGTACCTCACTACCCTCAAAGCAAAGATTTTCTTCCTGAGATCTCAAATTAAATCTCCTCTCTTTCAGTTTAAAACTGTTAACCCCTCGTCCTACAGCTCCACTCCCTGATAAAGTGGGAACTTGTTTTTACCAGTTACAGTATACTTGTCTTTAAGTTGAAATCTTTCTGTCCCCATTCCTTTGAGTGAGTATGTCTTGCCTACCAAACAATAAATCTATGTCGTCCTCTCAGCCGACGAAATTAACTTACTGCTTTGTTTCTCAGGCGAATACAGGGTCTCGAGCTGGATGCTCCACTCAGTTATTACTGAATCTGCCTTCATTGTCTTAAATTTGGTTTTATTCGTGTTGACGGTGTCTCTCACGTACCTGGTTGCTTTGTCTTGAGATTGACAGCACGGATGGTTTTCCTGCTGAAAGGCAGCCTTTGACCATTCGTACTCTGTACTTCACCAGTGAGGCAGGCGAGACCAAAAGCCGTGTCTTTCAGCAGCTTTTTAGTTATTAAAATTTATAGCAATGTTGGCTTTAAGAGAAATAGCTTCCAGGTAGGCAGCTGTGTTCCAGATCACTCTTTGTAGTTGGGGGAGAAAAGAAAAAAAAAAAAAAAGATAAAGAGAAAAGAGGCAGCGAGATTAGGATGGATATACGTTTCCTGGAGAGATGGAATGGTGATGAGAGAATGGAGGGGAAGGGGATAAAAGAAGAAACGGAAGAAAACAGCCCCCAATTTTATATAGCATGAAATAAAATATCGAGGGGTTGCTGAAGGATAAAAATGGTAAATATCCAAGTGCTTTCCTGTTACCTTTTGTGGCTTTTTCTACTACATTTGTGTATTCTGTTTCCTTGTCAAATTCTGAATTTTAAAGCTGTCTCTGCCGGGTAACCCAAGAGCATATTTGTATGGAGACCAGTACTATTACAAATTTAGTCTCTAAAGATCTGAGATTACCATTCTGAACCTCATGATGGAACTATTTTATGGGAAGTTTAATCTTGGTGCTCAAAGAGAGCAGAGCAGAGAAGAACCTCATGAGGTTCAACAAGAGCAAGTGTAGGGTCCTGCACCCTGGGGAGGAAGTGCCAGGCACCAGTATAGGTTGGGGGCGGACCTGCTGGGAAGCCTTTCTGAGGAGAAGGATCTGGGGGGTCCCAGTAGACAGTAGACTATCCAGGAGCCAGCAATGTGCTCTTGTGGCCAAGAGGGCCAATGGAATCCTGGGTTGAGTAGGCAAGAGTGTGGCCAGTAGGTGGAGGGAGGTCATTCTCCCCCTCTGCTCTGCACTGGTGAGGCCACAACTGGAATCCTGCCTCCAGTGCTGGGCTCCCCAGTTCAAGGGAGACAGGGAAGTACTGGAGAGAGTTCAGCATAGGGCAACAAAGATGATTAAAGTACTTCCCTGATGGAGAAAGACTGAGAAAGCTGGGACTCTTGAGCCTGGAGAAGAGAAGGCTGAGTTGTTGTGGTTTTCACACACCTTGAGGTTAAGCTGATGCCATAGGTTTGAAAACTTAAACACAGGGCGGAGGGCACTGTGTGTTGAAGTTTTGGATGTTACTTCCAGCCTCAAGATTTCTAAGTTATTTTCTCGTCTTCTTCTGCAGAGACGGGAAGAACAACAGGGAACTGCGGGAGCCGCCTTCAAAACGCTTGACACTTTACTGGGACTCTTTGGGTTTGGAATTCACGTAGCAGATCGTTTGCTCTGAACTCAGCTACCCGTAAATATTCCTCTTGGCTATTCTTCGGCACGTTCAAATCTTCCTTGATTGGGAAATCAGCGATGGGGAGGTGATTGCTATAGCCAGTAGTTTCCGATGTTTTTAAAGATATTGCAGATGTCGTTTGAATGTTACACGTGGCCGTGCTTCGCTGGGTTACATCTCTGAACTTCACCGTGTACATATTAGAAGCAGGGTTTTATTCAATAAAACTTACTATGCACAGGTTGTCGCTGGGTTGCGTTATTATTTGAGGAAAACCCAAAGAAGTTATTTGAATGGGACCGTATTTTCAACAAAATAAACCAACCGGTGGGACTGCTCTGGGTGACACCTTCTCTAACCGGTGCCAATCGTTGTCTTCCAGTGGCTTCGTGTGAAATAATCCCCAAACGCTGATTTCCTTTCTGCAAAGGGAAAAGAAAACTCCGTTTTTCTTGAGAAGGGAGGAGGTAGTTTTTTTTGTTGTTGCTGTAGGTGAGAGGCTCCATCGGTACCTCTTCGCTGCAAGGTCTTTGTTAAGTTATTTTCCCCCTGGGTATGGAATGTGTCTGCTGCTGCTTGTGGCTGTGCAAAACGTGCCAAAATATTGTGGAGAAAAGGTAACAATTTCCCTGATGTATTATCCCTGACAGCGGTGGGAGAAGAGGCAGCACACGTACCGTTTGCTGTTGGGGTGAGGGTGCAGAAATGCAAAAATACCAAAAAGTCTCCGCTCTAAAATGAAACCTGAAGGTTTATTTATCCATTGGACGTCCCGAAGTGCAAAAAGGAGTCCAGCCTTTCAGACTGGGAGCCTCTGAGCTTGGTGGAGGCTTGCTCAGTTTTTCATCATGCCCTTCTTTTCCGTAGGACGAGCCAAGGACACAGAGAAGATGCTGCGAAAATTATCCTCTCTTGTCCTACATTCCAGGGCTCCTCAAAGGGCAGCAGGTCTTCTTCCAGCACAGTAGTTTCAAAGCTTTATTTCTGGATTCTTTTGGTACCAGCTCTGCTCATTTTTCCTCCACCTAAATTAAGTGTGAATTCAGCACTTTCTACTCTTTTTGGTTGCTTTGCTCTCTGTGCAAATCAATCTCATGCCGCGTTGCTTCGTATTCTATGGGGGAAGGAGGGGAGGGGAAGGTCGGTACGTCACCATTATTATTCAGAGGGATCTTTGAGGGAGAAAGAAGAATAACTTTATGCCCAAACCTGCTCAGAGTGGTCCTCACGGTGACAGCTGAAACACCCCAGGGAGGAGGCTGAGGAATAACTTCGCTCTGGATGTCTGGGGATATTGCCCCCGTGTTCCTCTGTCACCCGTTCTGATGATCTGGGGAGGTGTTCCATCAGGCAGATCCACCGAAATCCAAGGAAAACATGGCTTTTGGGACAAACCCCTTGATGATGGGTCACAAATTGCACACTTTGGCATCTCAAAGGGATGTCCTTCTCAGAGCTGCTTTCATTTTTCTCTCCTAGACCTCAGGAGAATCTTTGTCACAGGGTTCGTTGGTTGAAACATTGGGTAATGCTTGTTCTCCAGCAGAACTCCATCCAAAACCCCACAGTCAAAGGACTTGTATAGATGGAAGGTGCTAAATTGTAATCTTTTCAGGTGCTTCTCCTGTTTTCCGTATGATCCTGTATCTGAGGTTCACACGTTCCCTACAGAACTTAAGAATGGAGCGATTTGTTAATGTTTCCAATCAAAGTGATGTTATTAAACAAGTCTTCTGTCTATAAGTTTCCTGTAAATGACGTGCATAGAGTTGGTTTATTGTTTTACATAAGATAGATGCATTACATATTTTATATTTTTGGTGCTGGATGGAAACTATTTTGGCTTTATGAAGAAAGATGGTTGTAAAAATTATTTCTCCTCTTTGTAGAAAATCAATAGAGGTTTTAGGAACTGTCTTAAACAATACTGTTGCTGTATTTCAAAGCGTACAAAATACGCCTTTTTATCATAGAATCACAGAATGGTTGGAGTTGGAAGGGACCTGAAAGATCATCCAGTTCCAACCCCCCTGCCCTGGGCAGGGACACCTCCCACCA
>VZRU01008631.1:150982-166031 GCA_013398155.1 Pedionomus torquatus
TCCAAAGTATCTCCACTTCCCCCCCCGCCATCTCTCTCATTTCAATCCCTGCTATGTTTTCAATTGCAGCCTGGAGCATTTTGAGCATGTAATTAGAAGAAAAGGAAAAAAAAAAAAGATTTTATAAGGAAAGTCTGAGAACGTGATCATTAGCATAAGTGTTTGGATGTGGGGCGCTGTTTAATCCTTCATGGGGAAATGAAACGTTTGGCTTCGACGGCTCTCACAGTTTTGTTGGAAGAGAAAGACCAGGCGTGGAGGGGGGGGAGACCCATCAGCAGCTCCTTATTACTGTGTCTCCCTCCAGAAGCAAGCGGCATTACCCAGTGATGCATTCACGCCTTCAGCCAAACCTGCCTTTCCTAAAAATGAGCCGAGATGGCAACAGAGTTGGTGTGTGTGTTCCTGCAGCTCTACCCGAGGGGCAGCGGCCGTCAGGGCAGGCAGAAGCAGGAGAGAGCAGAGGAGGCATTTAGGTACCCGTGAAATATGTTGCAAAAGGCTGGAGCTCGCTGATTAAATTTAACCTCCCGATTGCACTAGGATCAACAACCCCTCTCTGTACAGCAACTAGGGAATGAGGTCCCCTTTGGAAGTGGTAAGCAAATCAAAAAATTGTTGTCCCACACACCCAGACCCATGAGAGCTCCAGTGAGACACTAATAGATAGCAAAGCAAAAGGGTGGCTGTGTCACTGCACAAAAAGGGGCAGAAAGAGAAATAAAATGCGCCAGAGGGCACATTTTCACAGAATCGTAGAATAGAATCATAAAATGGTTTAAGTTGGAAGGGACCTTAAAGGTCATCGAGTTCCAACCCCCTGTCATGGTCAGGGACACTGCCCACTAGACCAGGTTGCTCAAAGCCCTGTCCAACCTGGTCTTTCTTGATTTCATATCTGAAGGTAATAACTCATGACTATCTGTGTATAAATAATAGAAATAATTTCAGCTCCATTGCAAAGTGGCAGATGCTTGTACAAGTATCAGAGGATAAACTCTGAGCTTTCCAAAAGCTGGTGCCGAATGTGCTGCTACTGTGTGGTGGTGGCAGTTTTAAGGCAGCGGGACCCTGGAGCTGGGGTATGTGGGTGGAGATGTGGGTGGCTGGGGGCAGGTTCCCCCTCTTCACCCTGTGTGGTCCCATCAGCTGCCCCAGGGAAGGTGATCATCTCCATGTGGGCAAAAGGGAAACCCCAAAGCACCTAAAAAAGTCTGCTCCAGACCCTAAGAGTCAGCAGAGGCTCCTTGGCAATTCAGCAAGGATGTTTACAAGAAGCTGAGTCACCCTCCAAGCTCCATCTCCAAAGGGATTTCAAGCACCTACTTCACAAGAAGGCACTTACATTTAGGTGTCTTCAGCCTGAACTGCATCTCAGCCTAAGTATTCCCTGTAGGAGAAAAGAGGGCTTCTTGCAAGTGAGACTTTCTTTCTAGTCTTTTGTAAAATATCTTTGAATTCACCCAGGGGTGAAATCAAATAGTGATTAAAAAAAGCCCAACAGGAAGAAATAATTGTGGTGAACAATGACTTCTAACAACTGCCTGTAACCAAATAACTGAACCTCTCTGAGCAGACCAGTTCCTTTCAAAGTCACCAGTGTCCTTTCAAAGTCCCTTCACAAGAAGTGAGAATATAAACAAAGGAACCTCTAAATGTTTTGAGGTCCATCAGCACCCTGGCTCAGCCCCTCTGCTCGCCTTGGTGGCATCTGGAGACACTGGTGGCATTTACTGGGTATAGAAAATCATAGAATGGTTAGAGTTGGAAGGGACCTTCAAGATCATCCAGTTCCAACCCCCCTGCCCTGGGCAGGGACACCTCCCACCACCCCAGGTTGCTCCAAGCCCCATCCAGCCTGGCCTTGAACCCCTCCAGGGATGGGGCAGCCACAGCTTCTCTGGGCAACCCGTTCCAGTGCCTCACCACCCTCACAGCAAAGAATTTCTTCCTAATATCCAATCTAAATCTCCCCTCTTCCAATTTAAAACCATTACACTTTGTCCTATCACTACAAGCATCATTTCAAACAACTGGACCCTTCTGGACCGAGCCCCACCGTAGTGGTCCTTCCTCCCTATCACCGTGGCTTCTTCCTTCGTGTGCCAGATGCGACGCCTCCTCTTCACTGCCCGACCTCACATCCCTCACTGCAGGACAGAACCCAGACGAAAATATCACCTTGTTCATACATAATAAAAAAGTCATTTTCACCCCAAACCAGGACTAGTTTTGCTCTGAAGCTGGCACGCCCTGAATGGAAAATGGGCCCGATGCTGCTTTAACAAAATGTGCAGAAGCAAGCCCGTTTGTTTATACTGAGCTAGGAAAAATCCCTTGACTTTGCTGTAGCTACAACTGTTTTTCTCACTACTGTTTGGGAACTTCTGTTTTTTAATGTCTCGCCGAAAAGGCAACTCCCTCCAGCCGTCGAGTGCTCCTCAGCCCCATTTGTGGGAAAGGGTTGTGGGCTGAATCAGAGGGAAGAATGACGCTTTATGGACTCACCAGCAGCCAGCATCCCCTGAGTTTTCCTTGGAGGCCTCTCAACTCCATATTAGCTAGGAATACACGGGGCCATGGGGTCTGCAGCCTGCTCACCTGTGGCCATCCCCTCCACACAGACGTGGCTGTAACCCACGGGGCCCGGGCCTCTTCTTACTTGCACGTTAATTCTTTCCAAGTAGGAAAGAGGATGATGTTCTACCCGGGCTGCTGCTCTTCCACAGCAAATTAAAGTACGTCCAGGCAGTTTTTGCAGCCTCTCCCCCCCGGCCCCAGCTCTGGCTCAATGTCCTGGGTTGAGCGACACAGGACTAAATTTTCTTCTAATACTGGAGAAAAAAAACCCAAACCATACGCTTTTAGAAGACTCTGTAGCCTGAATGTGTGAAAATATTTACTTTATATCCAGCCAGGCTCTGTGGGATTCAAGGTCTCAGCATTTTTGAGCCTTGCTAGGTGGAGGGACGAGGAGAAGCAAGGCCTGGGCATTGACCCAGGCTGCCCAACAGGGTTATTTCACACCACAACCACCACATTTAATATAAATTAAAAAATTTTGCTGCGTAGTTCCCCCTCCCTTGATGGTGGTGGTTTCAGGGAACTCCTTGCCCTGCTGCCAGACCCCTGAGCTCTTCCCTCCCTCCTGAAGCCATTGGGCTCGCAGGGTCCCACGTTGGTTGTCCACTGCTGGGCTGGGTATAATTCTTGTACACCTTGTATTACTTTCAAGATTAATACCGGTTCTTTGGTGTTATTGTAAATTATTTAGTTTTATCCTATTGAATCTACTTATATTTCAACCCTCGTGTTTCCTTGCTTTCCCTGATTCCCCTTTCCAGGTGGAGAGGGATCATCAGGTAATAGAATAATTGTCTAAGCATCACAAAATTGTTATGGGTTTCCTCAAACCATACAACCCTGGCAGAGGGTGACATCACCAGCAAACAGAGCTTCCCCGTCCCACACAGGGCTTTTCCACAGCCAAAGCTGTCCTTCTAGCATGGGCTTTGGTTCTGGAACCCCACCAAAGAGAGGTCATCCTTGCTCCCCTCTTCTAAGGAGACGAGTTACGGCATCCCAGAGGTGAGGAAGAGGAGAAGGAGAGCTCAGAAAAGTGAAGTGCTGCAAGCAAATCTGTACCTTGAGTCTCCTGAGACCTCAGAGAGCACGACTGGTCATGTTGGAGGAGTAATTTCTCACTGAACTTAGTTTCATGCCTACTGACCTGAGCAAACCGTGACAAAGAGAGGTTCATGGTGTGTCTCCGAGTTTTAGCTACAGACTTCTTTCTGGGCTGCCAGGAACTGGGGTGTTCAAAGTGGCTCAGAGATCAACCTTGGACTCGGGTCTGGAGTGAGCAAGAGATATTTTGAAGTGGAAACAAGCCCTTTCCACCATCAGAATGGGGGAAGCTGTCTTAGGTAGGCAGGGTAGCTACAGAACTGGATGCCAAAAAAAGATATTTATCAATAATTGCTGAGAAAATAATGTTTTTCTTGATGACAAAGCAGTATTGTGTTGATGGTCTAAAGAACATTTTTTTATCCTGAATTTTTGAAATGAAAAAGTTTTTTTAAAAAGAATCCTTTTTTTTTGCTACAGACTTATGTGTGCCTAGAAGTTTGTTATTTTCTGCTGGGCAATAAAATGGGCTGTATTTATTCTTCTGTTGCACAGATGCTTTTTAAAAAATTTCTAAGGCGGCTGAAAAGACTTGATGGCAGAAGATATATTATGCAGTCTGGAGGCATCGATTACACAGGAGATGTATTCTGTTGCCTTTTATGTAGGTTTTGCATTCCTTGTTTCACCTGAATGTGTTTTAAAGTGGAGTTAGCATTATAAAAAGGCATTTGGGGGAAACAAAGACAGTACCCTTTCCTCTGGTGTGTGTGAAGGCAGAAGAGAAATGGAGAAAAAACCAGCACTCACCACAGTTAGCAGGTGTGAAAAATGCTCAGATCTTTGCCCATGTCTCCGTTGCCTCCCAAATTATGCCCCAAATACCACCGAGCATGCAGGTCAGGAGTGCTGAAGGAGGCTGTGGGACTGAAGAGGGTCATATTCCATACAATTTAGCAGGAGATTTCGATAAGTGGTCAATAAAAGGTCCCTGATACAGCCGAAGTTCCTCTTGTCTCCTGAAGAAGAGACTTTGAGCTCTGTTTTTTGAACATTGGCTTCAGTTATGTCACCAAATTTCTGGCAAGGTCAGGTGTTTCAGGGCTAACCCCTGCCAAATGGAAGCTCTGCCGACAGAGCACTTTCAGGATGGGATTTCTTCCTCTTCTTCACGAGACATCGCGTAGAACTGGTGATTCAAAATGACTGTTCCAGTGCAGCTCAAACCTGAACACCCTTCAGTGGGGTGTGAGGCTTCTTAGTACTCACTCTTATAAGGTTCTGCTCTTAGACACCAATAATTTCGTTAAATTTTAACCATTTGGTCTGACATTTGTGTTGGCCGCAAGATTTTTGATTTGGTTTTGGTGGTTTGTTGGAAGACTTTTTGGTTCTTTTGTTGTTGTTGTTGTTGTTGTTTTCTCTGTATTTTTTTTCTTCTGGTTTTATGGAAAGATGAAGAAAAAAGTGGAAATTCCAGCAATTTGACGTGTTTCACAAGCACTGGCCAAAGCTGCCCAGAGAAGTTATGGATGCCCCATCCCTGGAGGGGTTCAAGGCCAGGCTGGATGGGGCTTTGAATAACCTGGTGTGGTGGGAGGTGTCCCTGCCCAGGGCAGGGGGTTGGAACTGGATGGTCTTAAAAGGTCTCTTCCAACTCAAACCGTTCTATAATTCCATGACTAAGATGCAGCTCTGGGCTGCTGTGTGGAGCAAGGTCTAAGCACCTCGGTGAACCTCAGTCTCATGGACCTTGTGAGGCTGGGGAACACATGCATGTTTCTTCTAGGAGGACCAGACCCAGTTATACTGCAGAGCTTGTTGCCTGTATTTTGCAGCCTCTTTCCCCAGTCCCAGCTTTGAATAGTATGTTCATAGATGCTAACCTCTCTCAAGCCAACAGAAGTGTTTTCATTGATTTAACATAACCAAGGTTTCGAGCCAGGTCCCAAAAAATAAATAAGAGGTCATTTTCTCTCAGCTCAATGTGGGCTAAACCATAGCATCTGGAATATTCCTCTCCTGTCCCCTTGCAGGACTGAAGGATTGAGCATATGTTGTGCAGAGTTTAAATCAAACAAATATTATTGAAAGATCTGCTGTGTTGGCTGCTGCTGGAGAATGTTAACAAGTTTTGAGTATGTAATCCAGGGTGAGAGAGGGTTTGTCCTTGCTTTCAGAGATCTGACATGCCTGTGGTCATAATGTTTGCAGCTGTTTATCGCCGGTGGTCAAGCAATAGCTCCTTCACAGGGCAAACTTTAATAGAGCTGAGGAGCAAAGTAGCATTTTCAGGTCTTATTAAGCAGGTCAAGGAAGAGCTGTTCTCCAAGAAGATGCAGATGTGTTGGTATATTCTCTCTTTGTTGACTTTGTTTTGTTTTGTTTTGGTTTTGTTTTTTTTTTTTTTTTCAATTTTATGTTTCTCCAGAATACCCAAAGACTGGCTACCTGCCAGGATTTCTGAACCTGCTAAGGCCATGAAGGAAGTCCTCTTGGCTTTGCTGCCTGCATGGTGCGTCTCCACCTTCTTGTCACCTGAAGTCAACACATTGTTCCACCTCCTGCCCTTCATTTCTGCACATGGGCAGGGATCTTAATAGGATTTTTCGCCTCTTTAGGAGCTAGAGGTGTAACTTAGCTTCTGGTGTGCCCTGATCATTTCTGTGATGGATGTTTTTGCCATTTGTGTAGGAGGGTTTTTGTATCAGTGGCTCCAAGCTCTTTCCACTTTTTGCATGCATCTTAACTTTTAATTTCCTGAAGGTGGAAATGACTTAGTAGAAGTTTCTGGATTTAATTTTGGGTATGTCAAATCAAATATTTGAGTGATTTGTGATGACTTGGCTTTATAGGAGATGTGCTAAAGTCTCCTTTGGAAATATTTTCAATGAAAGTCTCCACATACATTGACTCAGAGGTTGCATAAGAAGGTGAGAACAGCCCTATTGGGTCTGGCTCCTTTTTTAGGCTGGAGAACCCTTCTGGAGACGGGGTACTGCAGCATCCAGACTGCTGGCCTGGCCCAGCCTGGCAGAGCTGACGTGTGCTTCAACACCCTCAACACCATGCGGCAGGGACTCCTGCAGCTGAAAGACCTGTTGTGCAAAGAAACGTTTTCTTTTATTTAGCATCAGCCTACTCTTTTCTCAGCTGACGATCCGCAGTTCACGTGTTGGAAGAGATGGTGAAAAATTTATCAAGCGTTGAAAGAATAATCAGGGACTATTGAGAAGGTTTAAATATAAAAGAGTTGTTAACATTTTGTTCTACTAAATTTTTGATAACGGAGTCCATTGCAGCAACATTCCTGGAAACGTGAGCACATCTTGAGGACGTTCAGATGTCAGGAAGTCATTGAGATGATGTCCACCCCAGACACGCATCTCGGTTATTTGGCTTATGGTGGGTGCCTGAGGAACCTTGATGTGCTGGGGTCTGCGGGCAGCAGACTGGTCTGTCGCTTGTCCTTCCCTTGCTTCACCACATCTCCCACTGCAACACACTGCGTGCAAAGGGAATGTGAGACACGGCAAATTAGGTTGTATTTCGGGCTGAAATTAATTTGTTACCTGAAATGACCATCAGTTCATATGGACTGCACTATTTTGTGGAGTTTAAACTGGTCTTTTGTATTTTATTCCTTACATAGAATGCGAAAGCACATCCTATCTTTTTCTAGTTCCAAGCTGTTCCACGGGTCTGTCTGTTTTCCTTTCTCTCTCTGCACAGACAACTTGTTCCGGGCAAGTGGTTTGGAAAATGTAAGTGACGGGTAAGCAGGTTATTTCTGCCCTATCTAACAACTCTGGATGAGTGCTTCTCTAATTTATTTAAAAGTGGAGGTCTGCGTTATTTTCCTGTCACTCCTATAGGTACTATTTGGCTAAATAAATAATTGATTTCACTTTGGAAACCATCTGAAGCTGATCTCTCATCAGCTAATAAATACTGGCCAGCTGTGCTTGGCAGTGTCTTAAGAAATCCAAGGATGGGGACACTTCGGATTTAATACAGGGAGCTTCTATTATTCTGGTTTAATTATTAGGTTCCTTTGTAGATGTTTTCATCCCTGGTAAGGGGAATGCTTATTCTTTAGCGTGGCCATTTGAAGCACAACTGTCGTCCAGGGGAACTGGTTTAAGGAAATTCGTGTGCCTGGGGCAAGGAAAGCGAACGGGTTCCTATGTGCTACAATAGTGAAGGAAGAGGAATAGACAGAAATCTGTTTCTGATCAACTATTGCTCTTCTGGGGGGGTTCCCTAAATAGCAGAGATCCACACAGCTCAAGAGGCAGCACGTGTACGGGAGTTTTGAGAACACGGATCCGTTACCCTGGGGTATGACAATACGGGATCTCAGTGCATGACATCTGCTCTACAGCACCTGTGCTTCATTTTCCTCTGCCTTTAATATAAATTAAATTACTCATCTTTACTTGGAAAAAGAACTGGGGACGAGCTTATGTGGAGTATCTTAGCATATGTTCCCCTTCATCCCCTTGTTAATGATACCCCATCTCTCCTGGATGAGTTGAAATTACCATAAGAATCCTGAAAAATCAAAGACATCTTCTACTAATAAATTGAAATAAAATGAATAATCTTATCAGGTACTTGTTCTCACTAAGAACATCTGAAAAAAAGATTTTTTGCTCTTATTCCAATTGCTGCCTTTCTTCAACCTGAACAGGGCAGATTTCTGGTGTTCAGCTGCAGCTCAGCAATTAGGATATGCCCCTTCTCAGCTCGGCTGCTGTCTTCAGGAAATAAATATTTCACCTGCTATTTTGAGAAGTAAAGCCATTATGTATCTTTACTGCTTGCACAGTGCAAACTTTAATTTAGCTAACATTAAAAAAAAAAAAAAGACAACAGCACTTTCCCATTGGAAAATGATTATTTAAATTAAAAAAAACCCACCAAACAACCAAATAATTTTTGCAAGTTATCTTCCTGGTCTTTCTATGTTAAAGTCTAATTTTGAAGGATTCAAAGGAATATAACGTTTTAAAATCTTTTCTTCCATTGGCAAAACCTCCCTCAGAGCCATGTTTTGTGTTTCAAGGAGTGCAAAGTGATACTCTTTCTTCCAGAATGTTTTTTTTTTGTAAATGAGGAAGGTTTTTCTGTGAGTTGTAAATCAAATGAAATTTCAGCTGGAAGAATGCATCGTGGAGGTAGTATCTGTTGTAATTTAGGGTTAGGCTACTTGAATCCATGTTGTTACCTTAATATAGTCCAATAGGAATTTCTTTTACTTGCTGGAAAGCTGAGGTTTTGGTATAATGGAGCAGGGTTCGGGTTATTATTATTATTTTTTAAATTGTTTTGGCGTGATAAGGGCAGAGAATAAGTGTCTGGAGACAAAACAGGAGGGAGCAATTCCCTCTTGTGTCTGCTCCCACGGTGGCGTCCAGTAAGAGGTAAAAGCAATTGCACGTAAAGTCCTGACCGAGCCCCATTGATCCACGATGGAACATGCTCAGTGAAACACATTTTGGGATAGTTATACTGCCAAACACTAAGAAGTATTTGCATTTGCCTTTTTTATTCTTCAGAACCCCGGCCAGATTTGGGCAGCTTTTCCCGGGCGTATGGTTCCCGCTGTCTTTCCACCGAATTTCAAGTCTTTGGCACAAGGATGGGAGGCAAAGCTCGGAGCTTTTCAGCAAAGGAGTAAATTTTCACAGAATTTTTCAGGTATAGATACTGTTTCCAAGACATCTGTTATGAGTGATCCCCGGTGTTTTCCAAATCTTTGTTGTTGAATTCAACCACAAATTTTTTTTTGTTTGTTTTTTTCACTAAAATACCCTTTTGGTCCTTAATTGTATACATCTGCGTCTGAACTCACATAGTTATGTCTGTTCCAATGTTCGTTTTTGGTGATGGGGGAAACGAAACTTGATTACAAGTGGTTTATTCCCTTCCCTGTACATTTTAAAAGGCCACGCATGTGGTTTTGGATGCAGTGAGGTGACAGAGGTAGTCGCTACAGACACACACACTCTCCAAATGACTATGAAGGAGAGCATTGTCTTCACTGTCAATATGGCCTCGAGACTGATTGTATTTTAATTTGACGTTTGCCACCTGCGTGTCACATAAAAAGCACTAAACACCCATCCAGGAGAGAAAGAAAAACAAATCCCTGACTTCTTGCCTTGGCCATAATAGAGCTGGAGTTATTTCAGGACCGGACTGGATTGGTTTTCTCTGGGACTTAAAAATATACAAGAGCCTGTGGTTTCCAAAAAGGAATCGAATGGAACAAAAAGCCAGCACTGGAAGAGAGACCCTTCCCAGATGCTGGGTTGGTTTTCACTGGATTATACTGGTCTGGACCTCGGGAACATGGTGTTCCACCAACCACGATATCTCCTCCTGTGGCTAGTGACAATTCCACACCTCCTAGGGAGAAGAAAGCTGTGGAGACTGAGGAAAACTAATTTCTGAGAGCAGTATGGTCATTAGGGAAGCACAATATAATAAAGCAGAGTGTTCCTATCACCAGCCATTGCTACCAGTGCTTTCCACTGGGAAGCAATATCTCAGTAGCAGCAGGTCCAGAGCATTGTCTTTTCCCTCCAGTGAGTGTGAAGGACAAACTCGGGATGACTCCCAGCAGCGTAAGGTAGGCTTTCCTACTCCTAATAGGGTTACTGATAAGCTTTTTTCTGCTAACAAAAATAATAGAAGCTCATCTCTTGAGCCTCTTTAGGATTCCTTGGGTGCTAAATCCTTTGCTTCAGCAAGTTCTCCTCAACTTTTGCTAATTGTATGGGCAAAACCTGGGCTCGGGGTCTTCTTCTTTCTCCCAATGTGGGTAAAATGCTGCTGCCAGGGCAAAATGGTGGTGGTCTCTCTGGAGGATTTGAGGGACATAGGTCTTGTTCCACTGACTCTGCTGTTGTCCCGGCTGATGGCCACTTGGGGTACTTTGACTACCTCTTTTCATCACAGGTATGGTAGTACTAGCAAAGAACCTATGTATGGCAGAAATCTATTAACATGGACAGCCCTGGCATGGATAATGATGTTGTATCCATCATTTGAGACAAGAGATTTGGGTGCTGAATGCATCCAAACCAGTTCAGTGGGTCATGCATTTTTTTTTGGTTCCATGAGAATGTAAAACCACTTCTTTTATAAGATCAGTTGAGCTACCTCTCAAGATAAACTGAAGAAGTCACATTCAGATTATAATCCTTTTGAGCCTGGGAAGCCTGATGCTGACTTGTCTTCCTCTTGTTGTGATGCTCAGCGCAGCCAGTCGTGGGTTGTGATCCCATTTTAATAAGCACTTTACAAATATAGAATAAAGAGCTTCTAAGTATGAGGCAAGAGATGGACGCAGACTGAAAAGGTATGTTCTTAGCTTCAGAGGCGGTCACAAGAGCAGTGCCACTTTTTTTTCCTTTTTTCTTTTTTTTTTTTTTTGTGTGTTGTTGTTGTTGTTTGCAAAAGACAATTTAAGGAAGGATTTGAAGGATAATAATGAAGTAACTCTCAATCTCCACTCTAATTACAACCGTGCGATGTGAAACCATGGTACTGCTTCATTCTAGTGGTTTGGGTCGTCCAGTGTCTGGAAGATAAACATCTTTGTTTTGTCCAGAGCTTTCCTAAAATCAGAGACTGTGTTGCAGACGTGGTGGTTAGCAATCGGGGCGGTTTCAACAGAGGGATTCCTGATGCGAGGGGGCTGGTTTGGGATTAAAAAAAAGGGTCTGTCTTTCGCTGATGTAGTGGTCAGTGACTGATCCTGGAATAATCTGGGGTGTGAGCAGGCTCGATGTCTGCGATGCCCTGGGGATAGGCACTGAGCTCTGCCCCGGTTCCCAAGCCACCGAGCCTCTTCTCGGGAATTACACGCTGTGAAAGGTGTGAAAGTGTGAAGATAAGGCAGCCCATTTCTCAGGATGGTTTTCCACTGAATAAACACCGAGCACTTCAGAATTCAATGGCAATAAATAAAGAATTAGTCCAAATATTTCTTTGGTGGGGAAGGCAAAAGTCATGGGGGGGGAAAAAGGGGTTTGCATGGGGTAAACAAGACCTCAAAGTAGGGAAATGGCCAGCAATTCTTTTCCCCCTTCTAAGTCTGGTGCTTTATTTTTGTTAAAAGTTGGTTGGTTTTTTTTTTTCTTTTTTTCTAAATCAGATGGAGTGCACATGGATCGGTTTCACTGGAAATAAAATTCCAGCAAGAATTAAATTATTTAGACTTACTGGTTTGGAGAAGGCTGTAAAAAAAATGTCTAAACATTGAATCTGCCAATAACAGCAGTACAGTTTGAAACGTCCGACAGAAAAGGTCGAACCTTGCCTAAACATCCCACATCACCAGCTTTACCAAAATGTCATAAAACTAATTGTGCCTCGGTAATTTAATGGAAACAGTTTAAAATATTGCATAATATTATTACTGAATATTACTGAATATTATTTTTATTATAATAATGCTTGTTGTGCACCAGGCATGATGTTGCAGATGTGAGACTGCCTGGTCCGTGCCTGGTGCATTTGTTCACTTGTCGACTACACCTCTTCCAAGAGTTCCTTTTTAAGGAGGAAGACTTATTTTTAACTTTTGCAAATATTAGGGGGATAGTTTATTTTAAGGAATGACGTGTTGTGACACTGTGGAGATTGCCTTGGTCTGGATGCAGCATGAGCTTTT
Source organism: Pedionomus torquatus (assembly GCA_013398155.1). Classification (NCBI taxonomy): domain Eukaryota; kingdom Metazoa; phylum Chordata; class Aves; order Charadriiformes; family Pedionomidae; genus Pedionomus; species Pedionomus torquatus. Next base: position 163,296 of record VZRU01008631.1, read on the forward strand.
GTTCTGAACTGAAACCACCCTGGAGAGACAGTAGAGCTTTGTCATGTGTAATATAATGAATTATAATAATATTGGTAGGCTGAGAGAGTTGGAGTTGCTCAGCCTGGAGAAGGGAAGGCTCTAGGGAGACCATGGAGCCCCTTCCAGTCCCTAAAGGGGGTACAAAAGAGATGAGGAGGGACTCTTTATGAGGAAATAGAGTGATAGGATGAGGGGGGAATGGTTTTAAACTGGAAGAGGGGAGATTTAGATGAGATATTAGGAAGAACTTGTTTGCTGTGAGGGTGGTGAGACCCTGGAAGAGGTTGCCCAGAGAAGCTGTGGCTGCCCCATCCCTGGAGGGGTTCAAGGCCAGGCTGGATGGGGCTTGGAGCAACCTGGTGTGGTGGGAGGTGTCCCTGCCCAGGGCAGGGGGTTGGAACTGAATGATCTTGAAGGTCCCTTCCAAGTGAACCATGCCGTGATTCTATGAATATAAGTAAATGGGAGGAACACTTCTTCTCCCTTCGATCATGAAGAGTTTTAAAAATCTGTATTACCAGTTGCCTTTACAGCCCAGCCAACAGCCTTTCCATGATGTGCCATCTGTGTGTTGTGAGGATGCAACATTTCATCACAAATGGCCATGGAGCAGAAATGAGAAGGTGTTTTCTGGCAGCAAAACGGTGAGCCCTTGAAGTAGAGAGAAGTAAACTGAACCTTGTTTTAGGCAGACATCTGCTTTGAAAAGGATACAAGTAGTAATTATTTGTATTTGAAACTTTTCAGAGTTTCAAATTTTTTTTTTTTGTTTGCACCTTCAACAAATAGAAAATTCTTTCTCTTGTTAAAGATAGCAAAACATGGTCACTTTTTGATATTACTTTCTAGAGCTGCATGGCTGCCCTGGGTATTCTTATTTTCCAGAATCACTTCTGTGGGAAACAATGCATCAGGAAACAGTCCCATGCGAAGCAGACATAAACTTGGCCTCCTGCTCTTCTTTTTTTCTGATGTGTTTGAGTTTGTTTTATTTTTCTTTTCAGTCTCATTTGTGTAATTTCCTTTTTCCCTTTCCATCTTTTTCAAATTTTGTTGCTCTTGTTTTTTAAAGTGTGCAAACAGAGATGGAAAGGCAGGGTTCCAGTTGTTAGTTTCATTTATCAAAATGTACAACAATAGCTGAGAATCCCACAGGATATAATTGAAATCAAACCTCTGAAATGGTTTTAAGGCATTTCTAGCTAATTACTTCAAATTTGTGTGGTAGATTTTTTCTTGTGGTGTCAAGTCATTGACATGGTGCCCTGCAGAACATAAAACCAACTAATAAATGGATTTCTATCTAAAAAAATCTCAACCTTTTAAAAAGCAACAATATTTCATAAAATTTTATTTAGAGGTCTTTATATAAATTAATTAATTTTCACATGGATGATGACAACTTCCAGCTCCCTCCCAAACATGGAATGTAGCTTGTCCTGGTCTAGAAAGTTTCCTGTCTTAGAATTCTATATAAGTAGGTATGTAACTATATATAACTAGATAGGGATTCCTTAAAAAATGTCTATGATGCAAGAAAAATTCAAATTACAGTTATTTATTTATGAGCATTTTCTGTTTCCCCCTAAAGCTGAGTTTAGAGACACACATAAAATATCAAAAAAAAAATTATCCCTTCCATTTCCTTAGTTTAAAGCAAATGTTGTGGGTGAAGATCAGACCCTATGCAGAAGAACTCCGGGTCCATCTGAAGAATGAGACCGCTTGTTAGGAGAACTTCAAGGTTTGGAAGAAAAAATTTCACCTTTCATTTCGGCAGAGTGTTCTCATATATAATATTCCTAATAATGCTATGTAATGTGTGATTATGCTTATTTTGCAGCACACTCACTGGCTCTTCCTCCTGGCTGACGCTACGAGACCTGAATATTCCCCTGACTGAGTACGGCTGCTGCCGCTGCAAATGTAGCACGAAAATTGCCTCCGATAGAAATGATGAATAGCCATCCTTCTGTACTATGAATGGCCGTAACTCCAGTGGGAAATGGGGTTATAGATGTTACTGTTTATGCTCAGGAATTTTTTTTCTTATATCACGTTACATTTCTTTACCCTTTTTTCTCTTGGCTTCCTTCATTCCGTGTTCTCTGCACAGCGGGTCAGCTTCATCCTGCGGTGCAATTTCATAGAAACATGAGTTTCCACCAGGGCTGAAGTTGGATGGTGATCAGTCAGGAGGTGTGTGATTAATATCCTCCTCAAAGCCTGGAAGAGCTGGAAGAGGAGGAGGGAGCCAGAAGTGGGACTAAGAAGTTTATTTCATGCTATTGACAGACAGGTTGGACTGCCTCATCTCAGGTTCTTCATCTATTTGAAGTATTCCAAATACATTTTAAAAAGCAACAAGGGTTTCTGACAGCACTCAATGGGCCTAGAAGAATGAAGCGAGTTAGATGAGAACACAAACAGATCATTGGAGTACTCCAGAAATGGTGAAAAGCTCAGCAAGAGCACTGTAGACTTTTATCCAAAACATGTGGTTCTCTCCAGAGTGAAGTGACCAGGTTGAATTAGCATTGGAAGTGGTAGCAGAAATGCTGTGGGATCTAATGAGAAGCAGTTCTTCCAAATGAACAATGTCATCATCAATTTTCAACCAACCTGAAAAGATTTGTTTTATGTGCAGGACTAAGATTCTTACTTCTTTTCTTTTTTTCTTTTCTTTTTTCTTTTCTTTTCTTTTCTTTTCTTTTC
>VZRU01008631.1:166365-190571 GCA_013398155.1 Pedionomus torquatus
TCCTCTCCTCTCCTCTCCTCTCCTTGTTGGCAGCCTAGAAAGTTTTCTGAAAGCTCAGAATAATCCATGTGTCTCATACATTTAAGTGTCCAGTCCTACACATTTGCAGGATTTTTGGGAAGGGCTGCCGGTGCTTGGTTGTTTCACAAATGCCCCTCTTGGTGATATAATAGAAACTTCATAAAGTGGCACGATGTTCTTCAAAATCCCAAAAAATATGGAATACAAGGATGTGAAGTTCTTTGCTTTATTTTCTAGAGGCCGTGTTTGCACGACGCAGTCTGAGGTTTGTCAATCACAGCAAGTAATTCCTGAAATGCTCCTCATTTACTGCAGCTAACGCAACCCTTCTAAATATGCGACTACAGCGTAGCATCATGGCCCTCATTCAAGCAGGAAAAACGTTGCTGGGGAGCAGGACTCCCTTCTACTATTTCTGTTTGGAAATGTTTCTCATGATGAAATGTCATCTTGGTTATGAAACGCTGGAATGACGGGAGAAAAAGGCCGAGCTTTTGCTGAATGAACAATGTCAGAAAGCTGCTGCCTGTGGAAGGGCTGCTTCAGCTCCAGATTTTGTTGCTGTTTGGCGCCCGGATTTGATCTCCTGCATTTTGCAGATTTTAGCAGAAATTTTACATGAACAAGGGTCAACTGCGAGGGTTAGATCGGCTCTTCCAGGTCGTACACCCTAAGACCCTACGGGGAAACAGCTCTCATTTGATTACTGTCATTGTGTCATTCTTCCTATGTATATCACCTTGTATTTTTCTGGGATAAAGCCCATTTTCATCCAAATTGATACCCCATCTGTGTCCCCCCGAATCATGCACTGTTTTGCAGATAGCAAAATTATAGATTTCAATGGTGGGCGTATTTTTTCTGTATTCTCTCAGTTGACGTTTAAAGACACAGATTCAAGCTGAGACTAGAGCAAATTCTTGCTCATTATCTGGAGTAACTTTCTGGGATCCCCAAGAAATCAGTTTTCAGGGTTTTTTTAATTGGAAAAACTTTTTTTTTTTCCTAAAAATTTGTGCAGTCAGGTACCAAGGTGATGACTGATGTAAGGGTATGAATAGAATAGCCAATATTATGAAATATGCCATGTGGGCAATGTTTTTAATGGTCTTAAACTTTGGAAGTTTAAGACATGCTGCTTTATGTAGGAAACATTTCCAGATATTGCAGAAAAAGTGTTAGTTTTCTCAGAAATGTTCAAGTAAAGTTGACTTTTATATAACTGTGAAAAAATGTGCTGCTATGTGCAGAAATCTTTAAGGAAAGTGCCAATTTATATGTCTTTTCCCCTAATATTCCTAAAAGGGCATTTATTTTCTTAAATAAAAGAGCCAATACGTCTGCCTTGCCCTGAGATATTTATTTGAAAGTGCATTTTGAAAAGTAAATATGTTGATTGAATCAATACATTGAATTAATTGAAGAAATAACAGGTTCAAAGGCTAATAATAATGATGATGATGGCAACAGAAGTCTAAACAATGTAACTGTCATTAAAATTTAGGACCTGGGTAAACGTTAGAGCTTGTCAAATGAGAAAAGACAGATCTGTTCAAGCTGGGAGGAAAAGCAATGCCCTAATATTAATTTATGTTATTCGTCATTATATGGATCTCCACAGGGAGTGGATGAAAATATTCACAAAAATTCATGAAAAAGGAAAAGATTTTTTTAGGAACGTGATTTTTTCGTTTGAAGGCTTGTAGTGGAAGTAAACTTTCGTTTTTCATCAGCATCCAGATTTAAGCATTTGTAGCCGATTCGGGGAGTAGAAACAATGCCAGATGGTTTGAGTGGCCAGTCGCACAGCGCAAATAACAACAAAACCTGGTCAGAGTGAACATCTGGTAAACATTCTGAATCTGAAGATTATCCTGACTATTCCATGAATATTTATGAGTAAAAACCAATTTAATACTGAGCTAGTCCATTAGTCCATAAGACATTCAAAGTGAAAAGAAACAATTACATATGCAAACAGTATTATTTCATATGAATTCAAATTTAACATACTTCTGGTTATAACAAGCTTTTTGCTCTACTGGAATCTCTGTGAATCTGGAATCTGAAGGCACACTCTGCCAAGGGATTTTAAACCTGTGTTTAGATTTTGATATATATCGCCTTGACAATCAGTGCATCATTAGAACAGAATTAGAACATTTGTGTCAGTGTGTTTAGAATACATCTGGCAGACTTCAGAATACGAAAACCAGTTTAGAATAGCAAAGCACAACTGTACATGTTAAAGAAGCAGAGTTCACAGGAACTCAATATTTAGGAAAGCTTTGATAGGCATTTCTTCCAAGAATTCTCTCCATGTATTAAAAACTTTCAGTAGCTCCAAATGCACAATATTTGAGGGATTAGAGAGACTCACTGAGTACTAGTAAAAGTTCTTCAGTAAGTCTGTAGAAGAAAACTGCCAAAAGAGTTGTTAAACAAGCATTGGGAGCAGGTGTGTGCTGCATAGAGTTGACCTAAAAGGCGTTGGTCACTCAGTCAATAGGAACTTTGATGATGACTTTGACGGAAGAAGTGTCATATTCTTCAGCATCCTTTTAGAATCATAGAATGGTTTGAGTTGGAAGGGTCCTTCAAGATCATCCAGTTCCAACTCCCCTGCCCTGGGCAGGGACACCTTCCACCACACCAGGTTGCTCCAAGCCCCATCCAGTCTGGCCTTGAACCCCTCCAGGGATGGGGCAGCCACAGCTTCTCTGGGCAGCTTGGGCCAGGGTCTCACCACCCTCACAGGAAACAACTTTTTCCTGGAATCTCATTCAAATCTCCCCTCTTTCAGTTTAAAACCATTACCCCTTGTCCTATCACTACATACCCTTGTAAAAAGTCCCTCTCCATCTTTCTTGTAGGTCCAGTTTAGGTTCTAGAAGGAGCTCTAAGGTCTCCCTGAAGCCTTCTCTTTTCCAGCCTGAACAAGCCCAACACTCTCAGCCTGTTCTCACAGGACAGGGGCTGCAGCCTCCTGAGCAGCTTTGTGTGCCTCCTCTGGACCCCCTCACACAGTTCCATGTCCTTCTTCTGTTGGAGGCTCCAGAGCTGGACACAGAACTCCGGCTGGGATCTCAGGAGAGGTCTTAGTCTGAAACTGGTGAGAAGTTCTGCCATTGGTTTTACTGGGCTAGGATTTCAGCCTTTCTCTTGTGCTGTCACCATAGTCTTAAAAAAATCACTAAATTGTTATTATTCATTTAGCAGTAGCATCAAAATAATTAGAATGCTATTCTTTAAAGAAATCCAGACTGGCTTGCTGCATGGATTCATCAGATTCTTTACAGGAACAAGTCATATATGTTTAATTTTTAGCACTGGCTTCAGCTGATACTAGCAGTCCATGCAAAAATGTATGTATGCTGAATTTCTACAAAAAGAAGTTTAAAAATAATGAATTTATACTAGTTATTTTTGGTGATGTTTCAGACTGAAATAACACTGTAACTAGCTGCAGAAAGTCCTGTGGCTCATGCCACAGCAAGTTTTAAATCTTATGGAGTCAATGGCACAGTTTTTACTTAGAAAAATAGATGAAAATAAAGAGTTTCCTAGATTTGTTTTCCCAAGCCAGACTAGGGGTGTGACTGGCCTAAAGTAGTTTTTGCAGTCAAACACTTCTTTTGTTAGTAGAATGATGTTAAAATCTACTGAAACCACGTTTTTCTTCAAAAAAGTGCTCTTATTTTGTTCAGTCCACGGTGTGCTAAGCAGGCACCACAGCTCCATCTGAAAACGATATCTTCAGAAAAATTAATTTGGGGGAAAACCTTCAGTAATTAATTGATATTCTGTAAATGCAACGCCGTCATTAAATTTCAAAATGGCAAAATGTTTGGGAAATGAAACGTTTCTCGTGCCAGTATTTCCAGAGCAGTCATTGCCTTGGGCTTTATGCCATACCTATTGCCATTCTGGCAAAAAAAGTAAGAGTTAGTGTGGTCAAGGTGCCACTGAAGTCAATACTAAATCAAAACACTTCTCTGAGGTGGTGGCAAGAGCTCCGCTCTCTTTTTATTTCAACTTCTTCAAAAGCCAAGCTTTTATGATGATGTCTCCAAGAAAATGGGATTCTCTAATTCATAGTTTTTTTAGAAACGCCTCATTTTCTACCCCTTCATGGAGCACGGTCAGTACCAGGGAGCAGCAGTGTGGTCTCACTGTTCATGCTTGATTTTTCCTTCCCACCGAGTTTCCCTCTTCTACTGTCACCCTCACCACCACGTCACATTTGTGAACTGCTGCAGGCAGTGATCTGGATTTTCTTACCCATATTTTTAAGAACCCCACTCGTCCTGGGCATTGTCAAATAAGCAATAAAAAAATTAAAAGAATCTTGGTAGGACCAGAACCTGGTTGCTAGAGGAGCACAATGGCAAACGTGCTTTTTGACTTCAAGAAAAGTGAAAACATTTAGAGCAAGTGTTACTCAAAGCAATGTTCAGGTTCTTGGGAGAAAGGAGAGCATTGAAGAAAATTTGAATTGAATCTGAATGTCTGGCAGAAGATAGACTCTAACCCTTGACTCCAGCAGCCCAGAAAAGGTGAAATTCTACCTAGTTTTAGTATAAGTAAGTCTCACCTAAGATAATGGTAAATATGAAAGCCTGACTTTCAATGGAGCGTTTAGAATTTGGGAGACACCAGATAACTCAGTCCCAAGACAAGAGAACATGGGAACCCGGGGTTTGTTACCAGCAGTGCCCAGAGAATGATTTATTTTTATTGTATTGGCAACATCCTCCTGTGAGGGCACTTTTCCCCCCATTTTTAATTTTTGCCTCTGTTTTTTGGTGTTTTTTTTTTTTTTTTTGGTGTGTTCGTTCGTTTGTTTGTTTGTTTTTGTTTTGTTTTTATTTTTTTTTCCCTTGAGAACTTCATTTTCATTCAAGTCCCACTCTTTGGCTGGTCAGACCGATGTTAGTAACTAGAGCAAGCTGAAATGTTGAATCTCTGCTGAGACCAAAAGGTATTTGTGGTGATGGGCAGGTCCCTTTAGGAGCTGGGGAGTTCCTAAATCTCCTTTTCACACGGAACCTACTGGTTGGTAACTACCCCTTGTGTCCCCACTCACAAAATCTGTCATTTCAAGTTAAGCAGATGTGGCTTTTCTGGCCAAGAATGGTGATGGCAATGAAGGTGGTGGCAGGCCAGAAATTTATATGAAGCCACTGCTTCTTGGTGTTCCCTGATAATTTTATACATGGGGGGGAAAAAAAAGGAACAAAAAAGGAAGCAGAAGCATCCTAGTCCATGCTTGGATGCTTCCAAAGACCAGAGATCTTGCTTGGCAAGGGAGGCATAGGATGAATCCTCTCCGGGAGAAGACAGTCTGCGCCAGGAAGGTCTTTCCCATGAAGTCCACCAAAAATGAGGTTTCGTGTGGACAGGAGCCATCTCTGATGCTGGGCTGAATGTGGCAAATCAATGTCTAAGAAGACATCTAAGGGAAGAGACATGAACATACTTAAAAGAAAAGGAAAAAATTCACTTCTGCTAATAATCTACCCTGGTTTTCATTTATTTTTGTAACATCAGTTTCTGTTTTGATTTGGTTTGAATGAAATTTCTTTTTCAGCTTTTTTGGTTCAGTCCCAGACTACAAACTCTATTATTTGCTGAGCTTTACGGAATGTAGTTTATAAAGAGAATCTAAGTGAGTTATAGGCCTGTTCCAGAAAAAATTATGTTTAGAGCCATTGCAATATTTCACTTGGATAATGTCAAAAGTGCAATATAAAAAATGAAATATGTATAGGAATATAAGACTAAAATCATGATCCCTAAGTTAAAATGAAATAAAGGAAAAACTTTTGAAAGGCAAAAGTTGGGCATAACAGAATAAATTTTGTTGACTCCTGAAAAGAACAGAAGAGTTGGTACTATTAATTTTTATAGTCTCCTATTGTAAGCTGTCAAAGATGACACAACTCCCAAATGTTTCATAGTTGATAAAAATACAGGTTTTGCTGGAAGAGTGAACACTTTTTTTGGAATGCCACTGAAAGTTTGTACCTGCTACAGCACAACGCTCATCTGCTGTGGTCTGTGACGATCCCAGCAGCATTAAAAAAATATTAAGGGAAGACTCCCTTTTCTTCCTCTGCATCTCAGAGAGGAAGGGGAAATGAATACACATGAATATTTAACAGTGATGGGGACTGTTGGTGAAAGTAAGGGGAAGGTGGTAACAGGAATAGACTCAGAAGCAGATGGTCTGGAGCTAGGAGGGCCAAGTGCCCTGGTACGGGAAGGAGTGTGATTGCCCACAGCCTTTCTTTCCCTGGGGACACCAACTGCATCTCTCCTCTCACCTTCTGGGAAGCTGGTAGGAACCGAGTAACACCCACTTGTACTTCAAAGTTCTCTGTCAACTACCAGGGTCATGTTCAGGACAAAGAGGGTGGGAGAAATTGAGATGTGGAAGGGAGAATCACAGAATCACAGAATTGTCTAGGTTGGAAGGGACCTTTATGATCATTGAGTGCAATCATTAACCTCACACTGATAAAAACCATGTCTAATGTTTTAAATCCCTCTAGGGATGGTGCCTCAACCCCTTCTCTGGGCAGCCCATTCTGAGGCTTAATAACCTTTTCAGTATAAAAATTTGTCCCAATCCAATCTGAATCTCCCCTTGTGCAATTTGAGGCCATTTTCTCTTCTTCTATCCACGGTGACTTGGGAGAAGAGACCAACCATCCCTGGCTACACCCTCCTTTCAGTGAGTTGTAGAGAGCAAAAAGGTCTCCCCTTCACCCTCCTTTTCTCCAAGCTGAACAACCTCAGCTCCCTCAGCCTCTCCTCATAAGGTTTATTCTTCAGACCCCTCTCTGGACCCGCTCCAACCCCTCAGTTTGGCTTTTTTTTTGGGGAATGTGATCCAGAGGACCATGCCCTATAGTGAGAGGAGGTGTGTTATCCTGTGCCACTTCGTGCAGGGATCAGGGCTTAGCCTGTGTGCTGTGGAGACGTTTGAGTGCTGGGAGCTCCAGTCTTCTGTCAGATTTAACTGAGATCATCCACCGGCTTTAAATCTATTAGTCTAGGGGAGAATGGGCTAGTGGGTCCCTGAGCAGACAAACAAACATAGACACGGAGCACATGCAAGTTGAAGGTAAAATAAACACAGAGAAGAACATTTCCTCACTACATTTTTTTTTTTCTTTGGGGTGTGTTGCAATGACTGTGGTAGCAAACTTTCTGAGGTGTTAGGAGATTTAAGACATAAACTTGCAACATGGAAATCCCAGCCATATTCCCCTTAGCTTTTCTGGGAAAGCAGATGGAGGTGACAGGGGCACTGTCCCTGCTTCCCACGCTTACCCAGAAAACTTAACCATCAGCACTAGTCTTGCGACATTCAGTGAACTAGAGAAATGAAAAACACATCTACCCTTGGGAGCCCAAGTACCCAAGCAGTGCTTTGTCTTCTCTTCGGGGAGCAGGTGGGTACACAGATGCCAGCAATGACGGGGGAAATAACCACAAACTGCTTCTCATAGGGTACCTGGAGGCATCATCCTCTCTGAAGAGCACCTTGAAGAGCCCAACTAACGTGAGTGAGGAGAAGTAGGATCTCTCTTTGCTGATGTCGAGGGTACGACTTCATCGACCAAGACTGGGAAAGGCTGGACTGGATTGCCAAGAATCACAGTTGGTGAAGAAACATTAACAAAGTTATGTGGTAAGAGCAGTGTTTCTGCCCATCTCTTCCTGTGTCAGCTTCAGTCATGTTGTGACTAAGGTGGGTGAGATAAATAAGATTTGTTAATGACTTAGGAAATAAATAACGCAGAATAAGGAAAATATTTTGTAAGTTACATTTGTCATTGATGGATAGGAAAAATAGCTCTGTGAGCCTCGAGAAGCAAATGTAGGACCTGCAGGTCCAGGCCTCCTCCTTCTGGTTTCGGCAGCAGACGCCAGCCCACTGACCTTTTCAGGTGTGTGGAGGTTCAGGACCAGGAGTTGGGGTATTGCAAGCCCGTGGTGTTCACCGCAGGCAAAGCTCATGTATTTGTGCAGTGGGTCTGAACAACCCACTGTTGGACTGTTCCACACGTGGAAAACAGCATTTGGCCATCAGGCTTTTGGATCTTGTTTGGGTGAGGATCTTGTCTGTCTGTATAAAGAGTATACAGATAATTTTCTTGCAGTCCTTAGTGATATGAAGAACACAGTCACTGCAGGGGACAGTGATGGCCAAAACTCTGTCATGGAACAGGTTGGGCCAGATGGCCCAGCACCCTACACTAACACAAGCACTTAAAAGGTTCTTCATCCCACCTCAAAAAGACTTTTGAGGGTTATTCTTTCTTCTTCACTCCAGCCAAGAGTTTTCTTAAGCGCTGAGAGGAAAGATCGTATTGATAGTTTACCTGTGTCCCATTAAAATTGTGTTCTGTCTAGTCTTAGATATACTCCTAAATCATCATAAAGTGCAGTACTCAGCTCCATGAAGCCACCCCAGTAAGTAAGACAGCGTACCTCCAAAGGGTTGACATTGTTTTTCTCCTGCTTTTCTTGATCTTGATGATTACTACCGGTTATAAACAGCTCTGAGCATTAAAAAATCGCTCATCCTATGGTGGTGAGAGAACTGTGCTGACAGATGCTGTAACATAACTATCAAAACCATCTAGATGTACACAAAACCACGTGTGTATATAGGGGTACACGTGCACTTACGTACGTGGTGACTTCCTTGTGATCATCTTTTCAGATAAGGTCTCCCTGTTTGTCTTTAATTTATAACCAAATACTTTTAATTGCTTCCCTGAAACAGAGCTGGAGTTGGCCACGCTGGTTGTGGTGAGCTGTACCAAGGCAAGCCCGTAGCATCCTGACGCGCTCTGTAGCCTGAAGCTTTGGGTCACTGTGTCCCCCCAAAAGCAAAAAGCTCTGGCTGCTTTTAGCTGCAAGGGCCACCAGATGCCTGTGTTGAAGTGACTTTTCACAGTGACTCAACACAACAGTGAAAACCCGAGGTTCCCGTGGGAGCTTGCGATGCACAGACGGCTGGAATTACAAACAGCCTTTGAAGAGGACGACGTAGATGGAGCGAATGACTAAATATGAATACCTTTCCTTAAAACTAATAACAATCGTCTTGTCTCAGGCCCAGTCTCCTTGCTCTCAGTCACTGCCAAGAAGTGAGATGTTTTGAGACCACATACTGACTTTTGAAAGAATGCCTTTGACATTTGTTGAATTTGGTTTGATCAGTGATCCTTTTAGTTATGAAGAAAGGAGGAAAGTTAAGAAGTGGAATGTCAAAGGGTCTGGGCAGCAAATGGAACAGAGGGGTTTTCTTAAATGTAGGCTGAAACCCGAAAACAAAGTTGGAATCAACATTTAACCCTCAGGGATTAAGTTAAACCATTTCTGTGCCATTTTGCTTCCAGCAGGCGTGATTGACACCCTCTTTCTGTTTATGTTCTTAGCTGGGCTTCTGGGATGCTGATCTTAAAGAAACCACTTAAACCACATTTCTCATCCGCTTGGGTTGTAACCAGCTGCTAGGATTAAATGACAGGCTTATTTTCTGCTAATTGCTCCTTTGCCTGTCATGTAATTTGCCCTATATACAGTACAAGTCCTCCAGTATTTGTCTAAAATCCTGTTTTCCCTCTCTCTGTTAACCTCTCTTATATTTTTTTCTCACCATTTATGGCTTCAGACATGTCTGTTTCTCTGTCTGCCCTCTGGTTTGATGGATCTTCTTGCTCATTCAGTGTTTGTTTGAGGATTTTTATTTTTATTTAATGCATCTTTTCTGAAAGGCCTCTTTATTATGTGATATTTTAAAATATCATCTTTTGAATATACTTTATAATTCTCTATGCGTTGGCTCTCCTCCACTCTTACCTTTTCCATTTGTAGATAATTTTCCTTTCCTTGGCTCAGTATCTATCATGTACATTTTTTGTTCCCTGGGCCTTCCTGTGTTCCTCTTGTCTGTGCTCTTGCTCTTGCTCTCTTTCTGCAGTCATTCTGTTTTTGCCTTTACAGATAATTTCTCATTAAAACCTCTTGGTCCTTGCTGTCACTAACCTTTTCAGACTCAATTGTATTAAAGAGACCACTATTTTTTCGGATGCATTATAATAAACACGATGACCTACTTCTTTATTTTGCAGCCACAAAAGAGATATTGCTCATCATCAAACAGCAAAACTAGCAAAAAATTATCTTATAGTATACGTGGCAAAACAAAGGCACATCTGAAAGATCCTCATTTTGGTCATGATTTCATAGCCTTTTATCACCAGCTGGCCATGTACAGCCTAATAGCTTTAGTCTGGTATTGTAGAACCCTAGAATGGTTGGAGTTGGAAGGGACCTTAAAGAGCATCGAGTTCCACCCCCCTGCCATGGGTATGTCTTCATTTTCTCAGTGGTAAGAATATAGAAAGCACTAGCAGGAAATATCTTCCCAGATTCTGCGGTAGGAAGCGAATAAGGCGAGGGTTTTTTATTTGTTGGTGTCTGGTGCGTACTGTCGTCTTGTCTCTTTGTTTTTGATGGTGGTTATCTGGCACACCAAGACCTATAAGAGCAGCTCTCTGGCTAAAGAGTTAAGAGCTTGTGTTGTTGCCAAAGGAAGTCTGTGGTGATGGAGAAGTCATATGCTTGTGGGCCTAGATTCTCCTCACATATCAGTCAGCTAAAACCAGTGATCCTGTAAGGTAATCGAGAGGTCACCTCTGTGCTGCCGCAAGGAGGTCTCATGATGATCACCCTGGTTTTGTGGGAGTTTTAGGCAAAATACTTGGGACTAATGGTGGAAGAAATTTGGAGAAACCAAAGCAGTTGTTTGAAGTTCATGTCAGAGCAGCTAAGGAGTAGAAATTTCCCAATTTTCCAGATCTCAGAAGCAATCTTGCTCTGTTTTGGATTGGTATTATCCCACTTCTTAATCATAAAACCAAATTATATTGAGTTCCTTCCCCAGTTTTGGTTTGGGCTTTCCATTTTTCACATCCTTAGTCTGAAATATTTTTCTAATATATTCATATTTATTTCCAGGCATCCAGCCTACTTTTCTTCTGGCCTTTGCATCTTTTTTTCCTTCTCTATTTTAGTCCAACATAAACGATTCCCTTTCAGCACACACAGTACCCTGCTATTTATTTAAGATTGAAAGAAGGCAAGAAAGTAGTTTTCTCATGCAATTTCTAGGTCTAGGACATCTCCAATTTTGTGGCATGTTTTGGCCGGTTCCTAGGTAAAGCCCAGTCATGGCCATTGGCAAAATAAATTAGTGTGTGTGGCTAATAGAACTTGTCTGCAGATTAAAACACCTTGGTCTAAGCATAGTCATATTTTACGAGTTACTTACTGGCAGGTCTTTATGTGCTATTTAATTGCATTTGCAAACAAGAGATGCAGTGTTGCATTTGAGTAGTTTTATAATCAACTTTTACACTGCCTAAATTTGCTATTCTAGGGGGTGGGGTCAGCCTGGTTTTTTGGAAATCACCAAGACAAGAAAATGCCAAAGCAAAAGAGAAAGCGCTCTCTCTTGACGTTCTTTGATTCTGAGAAGGAAAGGCACGTTGTTGTTTGCTACAAATGCATATGCTTGTTTTTCAAGGTGAACCTAAGATTTACAGCCTGATATTGGATACTTTCCTGGGGGGTGTGTGTATAAAAATGTATAGATGGTTTATTCGTTAGGAGAAATTAGCTGCTTCTCTGCAGTGTGAGTAATCACACTGAAGCCAGTGGGTTTTTCAGACCTATGTCAGGAAGGATATAAGTTCTGTTTTTTTTATATATCATCCATTACAGTGGGGTCCTGGCCCACGGCTACGGTTCTGAGACTGTAATAAAACACAAATATAATGGTTAGTAATGCTTTGGCTCCTTGGGTGGAACATCTGTCTGACCTGCACTGAAACAAAATTCAGCTTTTTTTCTTTAAAATAATACCGAGATTGGAATTTTGTCCCTATTTGCCATGAAAATAGGTTTTATCCATATATTTTCTTGGAGCGTGCAGAGCCTTCAGTACCAAGAGGTGATTCTGTCTATCTTCAGGGCTCTCTTTATTGTGGTGTGTGAAAATAAAAGTGTTACAGGAAGTTTCCAGCACTCAAATCACTCTTTAGGCTGCATTTGAAGATGGGTGTTGAGGCATCTGTTCATCTGCGGGGATTCATACAGCATAAGCTGGGTACACCAGCTCTGTCTGGAGTGCTTCAGGGCGATTTTGGCATCTCAGCTGTGATCTGAGCCCATACCGATGTTCTGGGTGGGCAGAAATACAGAGGGAAATACTCACGAAGAAATGATGTTTGTATTCTACCTTTGTCTTCAGGCTCTTTAGCCAAGATATCAGAAAAATGGTCTCCTACATGCAGGGTACTTCGTGAGCGAGGCAGTCACTTTTGGGACGTGGCTGACAGAAGATGCTGTCTATCCTTGGGCAGCTCATAGAATCATGGAATTCCCCAGGTTGGAAGGTCATCGAGTCCAGCCATCAACCTGACACTGACAAAAACTATCAGTAAACCGTATCTCTAAGCACTATGTCTACCCATCTTTTAAATGCCTCCAGGGATGGTGACCACCACCTCCCTGGGCAGCCCATTCCAAGGCTTAAGAACCCTTTCAATATAAAATTTTTTCCTAATATCCAATCTGAACCTCCCCTGGTTCAACTTGAGGCCATTTCTTCTTGTCTTCACCTGTTCCTTGGGACAAGAGGCCAACCAAGCCCCCTGGCTACACCCTCCTTTCAGGGAGTTGTAGAGAGCGAGAAGGTCTCCTCTCAGCCTCCTCTTCTCCAGGCTGAACATCCCCAGCTCTGCTACTCCTCACAAGACTTGGGCTCCAGACCCCTCACCAGCTCTGTTACCCTTCTCTGGACATGCTCCAGCTCTCAAGGTCTTTCTTGTGTTGAGGGGCCCAAAACTGGACATAGTACTCAGGGTGGGGATCTCACCAGCACCATGCACAGGGGGACATGGTCCCCCTGTCCTGCTGGCCACACTTTTCCTGACACAGGCCAGGATGCTGTTGGCAGGTGAAGCAATTGCTTGGCAGGTAGGAGACCGAGAGGATTCAAAGAGGTAGTGGCACTCAAGAGAGAGTCCCAGGCCCAAAGACAGATTTCAACACCTCTCTGGCACACCTGGAGCTGTGGGGATGCTCTCACCTCTCCTCTTCCTCAGCACTTCTCTTTGTAGGGCTGGGCTGGCAGAGGCAGAGCAGGTAGCTGTGCAGGTCCCTATCCCACAAGTTGTGGCATTAGCTGGAGGGAGTGCTAAATTAAATTAATTTAATGAAAAGGTAAACAGCTTCAACTGACAGGAATGGTAGCACCTCCTCCCAGCTCCCTGCTCTCCTCCACCTTGGTAGAGTTCCCCCTGGCTCTGTAATTAATGTGCTCGTGAAGGACTGAGGTATGGGGTTAAGATGCTAGATCCAGATATCTCACAGCTCCAATTAAAGATTAAAACTGCAGCCTCCCTCCTCCCTGTTTTGTGTTGGTGAGCTCTGGGACCACTGCCAGACCCGGCTGGGCATGAGACCAGCAGGAGGAATGCCAATTGCCTGGTCCCGTAGTGATGCTTGGCAATGCCAGGACTGAGGCACTTCTGCAGACACTCCAGGACAAAGCTTGAAATGCCCAATATATTCTGGTATCAAAGAAATAGATAAATAGATAAATAGAATAGATAAATAGGTATATATTAATATTATTTATTTTAATAGGTAGATGGTTTTAGCACAAGTACCTAACGTGGTAACTTGTCTCATAGGTCTCCTCCTTAAGTCCCTCTGGTCCTATGCCGAATGTTTTCTGAAGGGCCTCAAGCCTGGCTCACAGACTTCTCAGTACCCTTGGAAATCTGGCCATGGGTATTTCCTGTGAGTTCCTTAACTGTAAGATTCCTACCACGTAGGTATTAAAATTTTGGGCACTTTTATGAGTCTTGTCAAATTTCTCTGCTCTGCTACTCCTTCCTGCCTCTTATTTAGGTACGTAAAGCAACTTTACTGAGGAACTCCAAATATTTTTTTGCATCTTTCTTGTGTTAAATTTCCTTCTCTAGACTCCATTAGAACCAGTCAAATGTACTGACAATGTCTGTAGGATAGCTTTTCCCCATTTTAATATGTTTAGCAGACCAAAGGTTTTACCTGTTATGTCAGTTTGCTGTGCCAGTGACTTTAATATTTTTAGCTCCTGCTATGAAGAACGTCTATGACTGAGGAAGCTTAAGAAGGCTCCTAGGCTCTCTTTGGCTGAAGCACTGAAGACTGAAATTCCTATTACAATACCTTGGCTGAGGAGTAAGGTTAATAATTTAATTCATCTATGTGACACCCTCCTCTATGACCCCCCCAGCAGGTGGACAGAAACTGAAAAAGAACTTATTTAAGGGGGTGTGTGCATGTACATCAGTTGATGCTGGCGTAGGGCAGTAACAGTTTTCGTGTGCTCATATTTCCATTCCCCATTTCTTCCTCTTTCTCCCACGGCAGCAGCGTACTGAATGTGAGTCCTTTAGAAAGATAATTAATTTTTTTTCGCTACTGCTGAGTATAGTGCAACTGAATATCCCTCTGGGCAGGAGTCTTGGAACAAAGCCACGGTCTCATCCCTACTAGTAGACCCAAACTCTTTGTCTGCTTTTCTGTTTGCTTGTTTTAAAAGCATCTGCTATGGTCATGTCAGCTTCCCTGAGCTCTTTTACCCTCCAGAACTGTGGTGATGCTTGAAAACCTTGAAGTGTGCTGTCCTATACTTTGTTGTCTCCTTTCTCACTCCCCTCTGGATCTCACACTCCATTATTTCACGGTCGCTGTAGCCAATGTTGCCATTGACCATCACATCCCTAACCAGCTCTTCCTTATTAGTGGATAGCAGATCCAACTGGGCATCACTTCTAGTTGCCCATCCTAAACCCGAGCCAAGAATTTATCCCCTTCCACAATCCCTCTTGGTTGTCCTCATCCTACATGTTATCCTTCCAGCTGTCAGAGAGGTTAAAGTCCCCTTTGTGATCCAGGGATTATTGTTATAGTGGAAGTACAATGCTGAACGATGAGACTCTATTGCAGATTATTTCAGCTGTAAAATTGTAGACAACAAATCTTGGAATGCTAAGACTTTCAGGTGCAAAGGGACCTCAGGAAGTCCACCTTCCATCTCAAAGCAAGGACAGCTATGAGATCAGACCAGACTGTTCAGACCTTTATCTACAGAGGTCTTGAAAACTTCCAACGGTGGAGATGGCACAGCTTCTCTAGACAATCCATTCCTTTTTTTGACTGTCCTCACCTTCTTATGATTAACAAAATACAAACAAAAAAATTAGTTAGAAGAAATGGATCATTTTCCAGGTGACAATTTCAAGTGTCCACTAGATGTTCATAAACCTTCTTTTTCTAACTAAGAGATGATGAAAAAAACATCAGAAACCATTTCATGGGATAGCTGGTGAAAGGCAAGTACAACTGTCTTCAATAAATTAGTCTTTGTTTCAAGATGTCATCAGAGGAATCTTAGTGTGTCAGCAGCTTCTCTTCAGAGGCTCCCTCAGTCAAATCCATAGTAAGTACTGCCGTTGTAATGCTGCACTTTATAATAAGTATTAAAAAAGTTGTAAGTTCAGCCTTATTTTGCTCTTTGGGTTTGAGGTTACCTCGCCACAGACTGATGGAGGCATAACTATATGTAAAACAGAGCACTACCACAACTGCTGCTGTATCAAAGGCATATGTCTTGGAGCATCACCGCAGAAATCTCGTAGGCTAACAGGATGGTGCTGCCATCACATTAGCACTGGTTGTTGTCTGACATACGTTTATACCCTCCTTTTCCCACCAGTGTTTCAAGTCTGGTATTCGTGTAGCAATTTAAGACATACTTTGGTCATGATGTAGATCTATGAAGACTGTAACATGGGTGATTCATGCAAAACTTTTTTTCATTCCCTTTTTTTTCTTTAATTTTTCTTTCTTCTTTTTTTTTTTATTTTTTATTTCTGGACAACTTTTGGCAAAACTTCCAAAACCAACCACTAATATAACATAAATGTAGAGGATACTTTTCTATTTCTAGAGGCAGATGTGCTTGAAATGGGGCTGTTTTTCTTAGTACTGTAAGGACTGCCAGCATACAGTCTGTCTTACCATCTTGAGTTCACAGGGGGTTGGAAAGAAAAGCAGTGTCCGTTTGCAGTCGTGACTATTTGTGCCGGTTCCTACTTTCCCACACACAGAGATGTTTTGTTTTTTTTTTCTCTCTAACAATGGCCATTTTAGCTCCAAGGAAGGTATGCATTTCTAACGACAATGAGATCCAAAGAGAGAGCTCACACGGAAAGAACTGAAAGGGCTCCAAGGTGAAAGAAGGGGGAAACCCTCTTTGTAACGAGACTCTCTCTTGGGATGAGAGAGGTTTGGCAAGGCTGAGGGACAGACTGAACAGCTTCATCCTCTGCCTGAGGAATTCAACCCTTGTAGTGGGGAATATATAAATGCCCTCCCAGGGCTGGTGCAGACACATGAGGTACCCCTGCACCACCAAAAAACCCATCAGACATGAAGTTCTGACCTGATCGTGGGGATGAGCTGCAGCAGAGGATCTCTCTTTTTTTTTTTTGGTTTTCTACTTGCATCAGGCCTCTAATCCTGAACTCAGCTTTTGGGAAGATGGGCCAAGCTGGAGCAGGCAAATGAGAGAGGGCTGAACGCAAGAGGTTTGCCGAGCCAGATGCTTTCCTTGGGTTGATGTGTACCTTCAGGTCATTTCTCTGGTCTTCCAAAGAGATAAGTGTCTCCAGCCTGTACCACCATACCCAAAGGTAAGAGAGTAGGGCATCTTGGAGGTGTCCCATAGCAGAGCAAGCATCAGCTGTGTCCATGGCCACCCTCAGAGGGACTGATGGGCACGAAAGTTGCTGAAGAACATCTGGCAGAGAAATGGAAACTTTGCTATCCTGCAATCCAGGCAGGTATCCCTCTGCCTGCTTCTTGAGAGATTGGTGCT
The DNA here is from genome assembly GCA_013398155.1 of Pedionomus torquatus. Taxonomy (NCBI): domain Eukaryota; kingdom Metazoa; phylum Chordata; class Aves; order Charadriiformes; family Pedionomidae; genus Pedionomus; species Pedionomus torquatus. Next base: position 183,410 of record VZRU01008631.1, read on the forward strand.
TTTGAAGTCTTCTCTTGGAGAGGTGCATGGTGATATATTTGAAATGGGGAGCTAAACCTGAGTCTCCCTCATCCCAGCAGATGACTCTTTTGGTGGGCAATCAAGGCTTTCATTCTGTCTATGTGTGGCCCCAGAACAGTTTTTTTTCCCCACAGATAAAATCAGATACGCAATGGCCCAAGCAGCCAGGATATTAAAGTTCCTTCTATCAAAAGTTAATCAAAACACTAACTCTCAACTACCAAATGTAAGCATTTCCATGCAGATTTTTTTTTATGAATACTGGCTCAAATATGTTATATTCTTATTTACAGTCTCACAAATAGGTTGTGACTTTGAACTTGAAACTGAGAACAAATCGAGGCCCAGGTCACCAAGCTATCATCTGCCCCATATTTAAGTTACTTCAATAAAAAATTCTTCTTCCACGCTGCCTGCAGTATGTGATCCGGTTAACATAGGTAAAAGAAATCAGTTCATACATTTGTAAGTACCGTTGGGACATGCTTACCTAAAAAAATTCATGTGTACATAGTCCTTTGCCATAAATTTTATCTGGTTCACCTCTGTCACTCACCCTGTTTATTGGTGGCACCTGACATCCCACACAACAGAGGTTGTCACCGAGGCACCGAGCTACTAATGAGCCACCGCACTTCCAGGGAAGTCCTTGCATTTTGCCTTCAGTCGCTTTCACTAGGAGCACTGACCCCTGCAAGCACCCCAAAAGTGAGAGGCAGCCTCCTTCAGAAGGCTATTTATTCTCTAGGGGAGCTGAAACCTGCCAGTCATTTGGCAACCCTCATTTTTCTTTGGGCATTTCTTTGGAGGGAGTTTGTGTTGACTTTCCTCATTTAAGATCCTTTGACTAGATGGAATGAACCTGGGCCCTCGATGGGACTTGAGGATGTGAGCCTTTGAGGATTGAGCCTTTGTTCAAGGAGCAAAGTCAGAGATCCTTCCTATTTGCCCTATAATGCCTGGCAAAATTTTGGATGTTGTTTAAAAAATAGTAATCTCTGATATTGGCTCGTTTATAGAAGTTACTACTTGTCTCTACTTTTCTCTTAATGGAGTTACAGGTAAGACCAAAACTGGGTTGTAATATTTTTATAATAGAATCTTGTCTTTTATTGGATTTTTTAGAGGCAGAAAATCCAGAAAGTCTTACATTTTAATTTGAACTGCATGTATTAACGAAATTAGGTAGAAATCAGAGTTTAACATCTTGAATTTATTAACATTTTTGCATTCCTTTTCACTGAAGGGCCTTTTTGGCTAACCGTGGAGAACTGAACTGGTGAATCAGTAATTACACAGAGACCTGGAGTATGGCACATGATTGCCCATTATCAGATAAGAAAACCAAATCCGCAGAAAGCGTGTCATTTTTGCAAAGAGGCGTTTTTTCCTCACAGAAGCACCTGTTTTGACCTGCTGGTTTGGCAGATAACCGTTCATTTCAAACAAAAGATAGATGAAATAGGTTCTCTTTAATCTTGTTCTAATGTCTAAAGGAGCTGTTGCTATGGGAAGCGTGTTTCCCATGCAACTCTCCTGAATATTACATGATGATCCTAATCCCTGCCTTATGTCCACATTCAGAAAAGAGAAAAAGGGATGTTTTTTTTTTTGGTGTGTGTGTCCTTCCCTTCCAGCCTCTGCTGTATTTGACCTGCTCAAACTGCCAACACGCTGCTGATTTCCACAGCATTTCCTTCTATAGAACACGGGGCGTCTTTTAATGAGTCCCCGTCTTGCTATCTTATGAATATTCAAATTACATTCTAAATTGCTAGATGAAAAGAAGAGCCGGTTAAATACCAGTGCCCACTGGGTTAAGCTGTCGGGCTGTTGTTACATTCCTCCAGAAATGCCAGCCAGATTTCCCAGGTGCGGTTTCCACATAGAATCATAGAATGGTTAGAGTTGGAAAGGACCTTGAAGATCATCATGTTCCAACCCCCCTGCCATGGGCAGGGACACCTCCCACCACACCAGGTTGCTCCAAGCCCTATCAAGCCTGGCCTTAAATACTTCCAGGGATAGGGCAGCCACAACCTCCCTGGGCAGCCTGTTCCAGTGCCTCACCACCCTCACAGTAAAGAATTTCTTCCTAATACCCAATCTAAATCTCCCCTCTTCCAACTTAAAACCATTCCCCCTTGTCCTATCACTCCACTCCCTGACCAAGAGTCCCTCTCCAGCTCCCCTGGAGCTCCCTTCAGACCTGGAAGGTCTCCCCGGAGCCTTCTCTTTTCCAGGCTGTAACAGCAGAATAAAACTTCTGCATTAAAAATAATGCCTACAAACACACTGATGGTTATTAGGGGGGGAAAAAAAGCCCAAACAACAACAACAACAACAAACACTACCAAAAACCCCACACATGCTGTAAGTTCATCCAACAGAAACTATATTAAAGATCTGGCGTGAGGCAGAATTTTGGATGAGCTCTGGGCAACTTTTCATCAGTACGGTTCTCTGAAGAGAAACACTTTCCAGGGTTGCTCCTCTTTATAAATGAGCTAACCTCAGACGTTACCAAGCACCCAAACAACTGGGCCGTTTCAGACTTGCAGTACATTAATAAATGATGATGTTTATGAAAGATATTGCAGACATTTTTCCAGGGCTGTGCAAAGCCCAATGAAGAAAAAAAAAAAGAGAAAAAAAAAAGAGAAAACCAAAAGGGGTCTCTAAAGTCTTTTGGTTGTTTTTTTTTTGGGGGGGGGGACAAGGACATACAACCCCAATGAAAGAATTTTACCGTGAGATGAAAGGCCACTGATGACAATCTGTGATCTTGGTGCTAGGGAAAGGGCAGATGTTCTCCAAGCAAACACGTTGCCTGTCCCGACTGGCAGCCAGATTTATTTGTTGTGGCTGTTTTGTGAGCAGTAGCTCAGCAGAAGGCTGCTAAATGTAAATAATAATTAGAAAGGTCTAAAAATCCTCCGCTGTGGAGCTTAAGCAGGGGAGGGAAGGTGTAAGAAGGTCCATAGGAACAGACAGTGCCACATCTTCTGTGGTCTCCTGCCACAGAGGGTGATCCAAACCCTGGCACCTTTTGTTCAGGGTCTCATCACGCAGGTTTGAGGAGGATTTTGGATGACTCATTGCTCCTACCGAATGGGATTGTTTGTGTAGGAAGACATCAAAATGTTGTCAGACCTCGGTTAATTACTGCCATGGGGCTTCTGTTGGGGAAATTAAGTATGAATACTCAGAGAAAAGAAACAGCAGGACACAGGTGTGTGTGTGTGCACACCTACGCGTTCAGTGCTGCCTGTGGGTTTCTATCTTGCTCGGGGACAACTTTCTTCTGTAAGTTCTAGCTAATGGCCCTTTCTGCCCACATGCTCAAGTGTGTAGGGACTGACAAACCCCAGAGGAGCAGGTACTGCTGCAGGCTGATGTCACACATTTCTGATGACCACCAAGTGCCTCGGGGCTTCCTTGCTGCTCTCCCGTGAGGCTCCGTGCTTTTCTCCAAGGTCTGCAATAACTTTATCACAGGCTTCTCTGGAGACACCCTCTGGAGAGGGACTCTGTGGTAGGAAGTGTAGGATAGGATGAGGGGTAATGGTTTTAAATTGGAAGAGGGGAGATTTAGATTAGATATTAGGAAGAAATTCCTTGCTGTGAGGGTGGTGAGACCCTGGAATAGGTTGCCCAGAGAAGCTGTGGCTGCCCCATCCCTGGAGGGGTTCAAGGCCAGGCTGGATGGGGCTTGGAGCAACCTGGTGAGGTGGGAGGTGTCCCTGCCCAGGGCAGGTGGTTGGAACTGGGTGATCTTGAAGGTCCCTTCCAACCCAAACCATTCTACGATTCTATACCTTGACATGTAGTTGTGTTCTACCAGGTTCTGGTATTGCTCTGACAAGCCTGAAGAGAGAGTCTCATAGCATCTTTAAAGTGCTTTCAGGAACCTTTATTCATGTATTTGTCTCCAGCATCCTAGCTGTACAGCATGCCAACATTTTGGGTAGCTCTGGGCTCTTCTTCAATGACTCGATGCCCAACCTGGCAGCAGTGGGAGTTTCTTGGGGGTACCCATACCACCACCATTGCCGTGAAATAGAATATCAGTGTTTGTCAAACACCCCTGCCAACAGATGCCCGGAATATGAATTAAGCAGACGTGATAAAGCAGATCAAGCTGTTGGATTTGACAATTATGTGGCTTCCAAGAATCTGGCTTACAGAGGGAATGGAGATTCGTGTCCTCGCACATGGCATCCAGTTTGAGTATTGGGATTGTTCTTCGCTCTAATGATAATTTTGCAGATGATGAAAGAAGGAAGTCTTTAAAAAGAAGAAGAGAGATTTTATCATCAATTATATAGCACGTATGAAATATATGTATTTTGAAGTTGTTAACAATGTACGTGAAGATCTTTGCCCCGCACTTGTGCTGGACGTTATCTGTGGAGTCATTAAAAGAAGAAAAGTTCTAAACTGAGGAATGGATAAAAAGCATTTGGTATAAATTCTTTGGTGGTGTTCACTGGCCAGAAAACAACCCACTCAGTATGCAAGAGAGAAAGAGACAAGAGAAACAGTGCAAAGCAGCAGTCATCTGTAATCTTGCAAGACAGCAAACACATCACAGGTGATGATTTGTCAATAAACCCAGGTGCAGATAGTAGGCAGAGGGAAAAAACAACACCCTAAGGCTATCACAATATCAGAAAAGGGAAAAGAGAGGCCTGGAGCATACGCAGGTTAAAGCAAAGTGGTTTGTGTAAAATAGGAAAGTAAAAACCAAATGCCTGAACTGGGCCGCGTGCTCTTTTAATTCTGTTTCCTCCCTTGATAAAAATATCAGGCTAAATTAAGCCTCGATGTAACAGCAGCAAAGCCAGTGGAGTTACACAGAGGATAAATTGCTGCCATAAATCATCAAAATCAACGACAATTGTGTCCGTTCGTGCCAGAAATTAATCTGGTCCGTTACAACAGCATTTTTTTTTGACACCCAAAGCTAAATTTAATAACTGTTTTCTAAGCAAAGGAGTAAACTTGAGATTTGATGTGTAAGGATGCCCACGTCCTGGGAAACACACCTCCAAGCCTTACTCTGCTAGATGTAGATGGGAGGGTACAGCAGCCCCATTCTGCCATCCCCTTTCTGTTCAGGTGCTTCTGGCTCCACGCTACCCTCCTGCGTGCGCTGGAAGGAAGGGCTTTTGCAGTGCACCAAGGCAGGTGTGAGATAAGGAAATCATACATAGAATCAGAGAATGGTTTGGGTTGGAAGGAACCTTCAAGACCACCCTGCCCTGGGCAGGGACACCTCCCACCACACCAGGTTGCTCCAAGCCCCATCCAGCCTGGCCTTGAACCCCTCCAGGGATGGGGCAGCCACAGCTTCTCTGGGCAACCTGGGCCAGGGTCTGACCACCTTCACAGCCCCTACTGTACTGTGCCTCACACCCTGCTCTTGCTGTGTGTAAAAGCTTGCACTCCCAGCACTTGGTGCACCTCTTGGGGGGGCGAAGAAAATTGTTGCTCTTCAGCATGGTAGCACTGTGGAAGGATGTATCAAGTGATGGAGGAGAGTGGGAATAAAGGAACGGGGTTTCGTGTGCTGTCTCAGGTTTCTCATGACAAATAAGCTAGCACGAAACAAACCAGCACAGGCAGACTGGGGGCCTTTACACTTCAGCCAAGTTTTTTAATGGGTAGGTTACTCTGATGTGCTCTGGGACCTTGCCTTGTTTTGTTGCTATGGGATTCTCCTCAGAAACAAAAGCAAAGACCATTCCTAAACTTGGGCACCAGTGAGAGATCCCAGAGATGGGTGTCACTTTCTGATGTGGGGAACAGGATCTGAAATGTTAGTTTTCTCTTGTTTCTCCCCAGCTTTGACTTCAGGGACCTTTGGGAAGAGTCAAGGGTGGCACAGCTCTTATTCTCTTGGTGTGCACCGGAAAGGAGGTGGATCTGCTCTCCCTCCCCATTCTCTCCCCATCCATTCTGTGCTTTGCAGAGGAAACTGAAGCTTTTTCTTATCTTGTTCTGGATGAGGTTCTCTTTTGTTGAAAGAGACAGTTTTTAACAGCTAATTACTAATTTCATACTCTAGGTAATCCACTATTCACCTGACACTTGCTTATAATACGCCCTGAAGCACAGCTTCCCCTCCTTGCCTTATCCTTTCTGCAAAGAGGGGTTGACCTTAGAGACAGGAGTCTCTTGGTTCTCAAGTGATTTAGATCTAACTCCAAAATGATACCTTAGAAGAGTCATTCTTAAACTTTCTGATTGTGACTCGACTTCCAGATGGTAACACCCACTTCTCTCACTATGTCACCCCAAACATTGAAATTAATGATTGTTGTTTTTCAGGCTGGCAACCACCATGGTAGCTGCTGTGGCTCTAAGAGGAGTCAGCTACCCCAAAGTCGGGGACCAACCGGGCTTTCTTTTACCATAAGAAGGGAAAACTCAATGCACGAGGCTGTGGAGCACCCAGAACCCCCTCTGGACTACCAGTAAGTGCTGGACATCTGTTTTCCATTTACAGGCTTGAAAACTGCCTTCACATGGCAATATACCTGGCAGGAATTGCAACCAGCTCACCCCTTAGGTTGCCCAGTACTGACTTAGTGTTATTGCTCTCTGCTTTACATGGAACTTTGAGAAAGAAGAATATTATGATGGCACAACAAACTGATGCAGTCTTTACCTTTTATCAAAAACTATAGGAGAGACAAACTGAGATTATTTAGATATTTGACTTTTTTTGTGTGTGTGTGTGCATATTTTGTGCATTATATGCATAAGATTCAAAGTGAAGTTAATTCATTCTCTTTCTATTAAAAACTCTCTGCTAGTTTGAAAGGTTTCATTTACATTCCAGCTAGAGTGAAGGTTTTGTTTTCTAGCAGGAATCTCTCCATTAATCAGAGCTGGATGCAATTTCCACCACCTTCAAAGGCTCTGTGAAGAGATAAAGGAAAAAAATGTCAGTCAAGTGGCAAAATCCACAGCGAAAAAATTAGATCTCAGAAAGAAATGATTTCAGTGTGCATGACTTCTACGGCATTGCCAATGTAAATCTATGCAGTAGGTCAACACAGTGGAGTCCAGAGTGGCTAAGTTTTGAGGTTTTACTTTATATATATATATATATTTTTTTTTATTATATTTTTTT
>VZRU01008631.1:191420-206844 GCA_013398155.1 Pedionomus torquatus
GAATTTTTATGGCCTGTGAGAATCTGTTGGGATCTAAACAATGAAATGCAAACGAATCGAGAGACCACTAATTAAAAAAAAATAAAAAATAAAAAAAATCACCATGTTTAATAAACAGTCAAAGGCTTTTTGTGTGGCTCTAGGATTCATAGAAAGCCTATGGGGCTTTCAACCAGCAGCTGTTGACCAGCTCACAGACCTGGATCTAGCTGAGATGTAGCAGCTGATGGAGTCACGCAGGGCATGCTCAGACCTCCTCTGGTGTAGAGTGGTTGAGGGCTAGTCCTGTATCCACACGTGTTCTACATTAAATTCAGAGAAGAAGGACTTACCAGACTGACTAGAGAGGAGATGCTTCAAAAAAAAAAAAAAAAAAGGGCTATAAATAGCCCTATGAGCACAAGCATCCTTGCTGACCCAGATTAGTGGTAGTCAATTGTGTTCAAGCTTTAGAAGAATTATGCCATTTGAGATGCTGAATATATTCAGAATACTCCCCCAAAATATCAGTGTTAGTTAACAAAGCCACAACATTCAAAATATCGCTTTGCATGTACTTTGATGTCATGGGAAATTAAAATTATGATGAGGAGATGGTAGTATCTGCACGCAGGTGCATTTTATTTCCCTGGGAGCGGAGAGATTTGGATGCATACAGGCTGTATTCTCAGCATTTTGTCCCCTAATTTCCTCCTAGTTAAAAATGCATGCAGTGTTGCCATCACAGCTCATGTAGTTGATAATTGGAAGCATCAAACCATCCAAACTAAGCTGCAAATTCAGCAATCCTAGGTTGTGTTTTATGTACCATCAGAGGAAAACTGTGCGTGCTACAAAGATTAAACAAAAACGCCCTGTTATGTGTGTCATATATGGTGATGATATTAGCCCCAAAATTTAAAAATGTGTGAGTATTGTCCTGAAAATGATTTTTGATGGGTTGCTTAAAAGGGGTGAAATAATTTTTAAAAAGCCTATGTGAACCTTTAAAATGTCGATTTTAGGTGTTGGTATGACAATAATAATAACATCCATCAGATGGTGGGAAATAACAGGAGCTAAAGTCATAAATTAATTGTTTTGTACCTGTTTTTCTATTAATCTTACAAATTCCTCATTGGATGAAGATGGCCACGGTGTGTGCAGTGCTTGCAATCCACTCATCCTAGTAGAGAAACAAACCAAAAACCAGAACAGAATCATAGAATCATAGAGTCGTTTCGGGTGGAAGGGACCTTCAAGATCATCGAGTTCCAACCCCCCTGCCCTGGGCAGGGACACCTCCCACCAGACCAGGTTGCTCCAAGCCCCATCCAGCCTGGCCTTGAACCCCTCCAGGGATGGGGCAGCCACAGCTTCTCTGGGCAACCTCTTCCAGTGCCTCACCCCCCCCCCAGTATGGAATTTCTTCTTAAAAACTAATCTCAATATCTCTTCTTGCAGTTTAAAACCATTACCCCTCATCTTACAGATCCACTCCCTGATCAAGAGTCCCTCCCCATCTTTTCTGTAGCCCTTGTAGGGACTGGAAGGGGCTGTAAAGTTTCTCCAGAGCCTTTTCTTCTCCTGGCTGAAAAATGCCAGCTCTCTCAGCCTGTCCTCACAGGAGAGGTGCTCCAGCCCTCTGAGCATCTTTGTGACCTCCTCTGGACTCCTTCCAACAGAAATGTGAACACTCACCTCTGAAGGCAAACATTTTGCAGAGTCTTGGTCTTTCCAGATCATTTACATGGTTTGGAGAGCTTTTGCTTTTTCCTGAAGGAAACAGCACCAGTAGCACCAGAACACCCAGGATGTGACTGCTGTGGTCTCTGCGATGGACCTGGAGCAGCAGCTGATCCTCTGACAGCCTCAACAACCAGGAGGGTGCTGCCAAAGCACTGGGAATCGCCGCTTCTACAAACTAATTTCAATCTTCCTGCAGGTTGGTGATCTAAGGTAGGCCAGGTAGCCAGAGAGGCAGCTGATCTCTTAACAAAACATGGTGTTCACCATTTGGAGCTGAAAAATCCCATCTGTTGGAGTAGGACGGCGAAGGAACACCAAACTTTCCTATGCTGTAATGTGAGGTTGTGTTGGGATTGATATTTTTTTTTTCTTCTCTTTCATGCACATTTTTCTAATCTGAATTCAAGCCTGATGTCATCTGCCTTCCCTTCCTCAGTGCATATGTGGGTTTTCACATGCGCGCATCACTTCAGGGACAAACCCTTAAACAGCAGGGAATGGGTCCAAATGGCTCATCCATTTTGGCAGAGTTGATTTATCATCGGGATCAAAGCAAGTCTTGGCTTCAAGATGTTTCCCCTGCTGCTTCCCCAGCTTCCTAGGGATTTCTTTCTCCTCTCCCTGCTTCTGGGGAGGTAAACCCTCCTCTCCTGTTTCTGTGGGATCTTGGTTTCCTTGCTGTAGCTGTGTTGGGTATGCCCTGGAGCCCACCATCTTGACAGAGCTGTTCCACCACTGGAACCTTCTTTGCCCTGCCTGATTTTTTTCTCTGATTTCCATTCTTTTTGCCTTTTCTCCTAATATTACCACTGCCATCCTGCCTGTCTGCCATGTCAGTGTTTTGAGAGAAAGCATTTTTGTTCTGCAGAGAGGTCCTGCCATCTCCTGAAGAATACCTTGAAGCAATATCTAGCAAATCTTGCCATATCTTTGCTGGGTATGGATGTGTTTTGCAGGAGTGAGTGCAGCAGTTGGCAAGACCGAGCTCTTTAAATGTCTCCTAGCACAGTAACTTGTGGCCTCTGTGATAGGTAGACCTTTTCCATGCACAACTTCTTCAAAGCTTGACTGTCTTTGATCTGTAGAGATATTTTTGTAGTATTTACGGATACTAATGAAGCTGTGTTGTGAAGATGGGTTAAATTTCCCAGCTGGTTTTGGTTTTTGGCTTGGTTTTTCAGGGTCTTTTTTTTTTCTTTTTGGTATTTGGTGTGTGTATGATTGGACAAGATGATCTCAGAGGTCCTTCCAACCATGAAGATTCTGTGATATAATTTATGTAGCTGCCTATACGGGTTATTGTCAGGAGAATTAGTACAGCAAAGATGCTGAGTGTTTCTATCAGCTATGTCGCTGTTGAAAATGAGCCCTATTTGTCATCCTGTTCATGTCACTCAGAGCTCGGATCATTTTTCTCCAAGCACGTAAAGATCTTGTCATTTACATTTCCCAGTCAAGTACAGAAGGTGAATAGGGCAGCGCAGCCTGCGATGGGGGAAAAGACCTCAGGCCTGGGTAACACTTTCTCTGCTGAGACTCGGGGACCAAAAATAAAATCATTCTTCACTTAAGAGGCAAAAATGTCTTTCTTCCAAACTTCAGGTATTTGTAGTGCACTGTGTCTAGAAGGATGCTCTCTGGTGGGACATGAGGGAAGATGCCTGTATTAAATCCAGCGCACAGACGCTAGGAAACCTTTCCATTCAATCACAGAGGGAAGGATGGATCAACTTTGCTTTATTCACTCCGTAAGGCATGATTACAATGAAAACACATTACACATCAGCCAGTTCCTTTTCTGACTGCATCTCATTCTTTCTGTGGCTTGCTTATGGCCAGCTGAAAAACATGGAACTTCCTTCATAGTACTCGATCACCAAACATACAAAAGTCATTTCTGAAGGAAAAAAAAAGAAAAAGAGGAATTTCAGCTGCTGTACGTAGGTCTGCTGATGTAGGAATAAATACTAGAATTCTGTGGTTATAGCTTTGGTTTCTTTCTGTGATTTACTGTCTCCTTTTTATAGTGGCGTATTTAACTGACAAAAGAACACAAATCCTGGGTTTTTCTCTCTTGACTTTATTCTGGTTATCACAGAAACATAAGTACAGCTTGTATCCCTGAAGAGGAAAAATAAAATAAGTGTCAGCTATGTGCCAACAGCAAGTGCTGTGGTCTCTAAAGGAAGAGAGAAACAAACAGAAACTGCTACTTTGATATAAGTGTTAGAAGAATTTAAATGAAGGCACATAAATTGCTGGTATGCTGAATTTGGAGAATTAATTGCATAGCTAAAATGCATATTCCTTGACGCTCATGCATCTTATTAGTCAGTGCTTTGACTAAACACACAAAAATGTTCACCCTGTAATGGTACTATGTAATATTTTCCTCTGCTACTAATTTGCTTTGTCATTTTCCATGGTATGAACAAATTAAATACCACACATGTCTTAAATAATTAGGTTTATCTTGGTCATTCTTCTTATCTATCTGCTCGTCTGTCTGACAATATCAGTTCGATGCTGGTGAGAAGTGGCACGGAGTGGGGGTACCATGAGCTAACCAAACCTTACAGAAATGGAGTAGAATCATAGGATGGTTCAGGTTGGAAGGGACCTTAAAGATCATTGAATTCCAGCTCCCTGCTATGGGCAGGGACACCTGCCAGACACACTTGGACCAGGTTGCTCCAAACCCCATCCAGCCTGGCCTTGAACCCCTCCAGGGATGGGGCAGCCACAGCTTCTCTGGGCAACCTGTTCCAGTGTCTCACCAACCTTACCTCCACTCCCTGATAAAGAGTCCCTCCTCATCTCTCCTGTAGCTCTCTTTAGGTACTGGAAGGCTATTATAAAGTCTCCCCAGATGAAGCGTCCCTTGAATCTGTCATGGATTTTCAAGAGGGGAAAAACAGCCTCTGCAAGAATGACTCTTTGGGAAGTTTTGCTGAGATGGCAAGGACACAAGCAGCTCAGACAAAGCCTTTGATGGCTGGGACAAAAATCCCATGCAAGGTTTTTCAGGCCTGGAAGGACACCACTGTGCTAACCTTAAGAAACCACTGCCAGAGGCAGACTTCCAAACACAGTGTCAGAACGTGTTGCAATAAGTGAAATTTCTTTACCGTCATGCACGGGGATAATCCACCCTGGAACTATCTTCCTGCTAATCCCCTGTTTAGCCTGGCCTTTCAGCACCAACCAGCAAATGTGGCCCAGATACTGCAACTCCTTCTCTGAGATAGTGACCGTCATAAACCACCCAGGCAACAGCTGTGTTCTCACATCAAAGCTCGGGGCTTGCTTTGTTTTGGTTTAGATAAATCCAGCTCTGCCAGTGCTTTCTGGCCAGTGGCTGAGTAGTGGCTTCTGTGTCTGCAGAGACTATCCGCAAGCCCCCGTGACATCGCCCACCACGTCCAGGTAGAAATCTTGTTAGTACTCAAAAAAATGCTTACTTACTTTGAAAAGTGGAGTATATAAACAGCTCACCAAGTTCAAATGAAAAGAAAACTTCCAGTGGTCCCATTATATTAACTGAGGTGGGGTCCCTCAACTTCTGTATGTCTCATCTAAGCCACCTTAGCAAGCAAGACACCTGGTGCAGCCAGAGTCCTGTCCCTCCTATGGGCACAACCAGACCTTCCTAGCTGCAGGGGTGAAAAAAAACCCCAAACTTCAGGACTGCTCATTCACTGCCCCTTGCTATGGGACTTTGGTTAACTGGCTTCTACATTTTTCTGCCTGACTGACCCTTGGAGGCCCAGGAAATGTGGTTTATGTTGCCTTCATTGCAGCAACCAATGTGTCTTCAAAGGCACCTGGGGAAGATGCTGGGAGGTTGTGTTGTGCTCTGGGGGTGATTGGTGCATCCGCCCAGGTGCATTGGGCATGGTTTAGCCCTGTGAGCATGATGAGTGCCTGCCCAGGGAGGTGGTGGAGTCACCATCCCTGGAGGCGTTTAAGAAACGTGTAGATGTGGCACTTCAGGGCATGCTCTAGTGGATTTCTCTCTCTAGTTTTTTTGTGTGTATGGTTGGACCTGGTGATTTCAGAGGTCCTTTCCATCCCTGATGATTCTGTAAGTGTCTTCCTCCCTCATGTCCCGCTGTGTGACCATGGATGAAGGTGCAGTGCAGTCCTATCAACAACTCCCAGCTAGTGTTTTTTGGGCCACGACTGAAGGGAGCACGGTGAGATCACCTTGTACAGCCTGGAAAATCCCTTGAAAGCCGATGTTCCACATCACCATGTGGGAGCAAGAGGAGTGCCATCAGTCCTCAGATGTTCAGGGTGGGTCACCTGCATAAAGCAAAGTAAGGCAACCACTCCAGCAGGAACGATGCTGTCTGGTCCTTCTGGTCCTTGCCCATGGCCCACAGACAGGTCCAAGCATGCACCCCACAGCTTCAGTGTCTGCACACATCCTTGAAAAAAAGCTATTTTTAATCCTTCAGCCAACAGTGTGGCTCCGAAAGGTCAGTAAACACCAGCCGTGGCTCAGTGCCAGCGAAGTCAGCGGGGATCCAAATAAAACGAGACAGGTTTTGAACAAGATATTGTACTTTATTGCTGTGTAACGACCCATGGTCACATACATACAGACAGCACGGGTTGGCGGCCAGCTTCACGCGTGACTCATTGCCAGCTCTGGAAACGTAGGCTGCTGCCTGGTGAGACGCTCTGCTCGCTGGGGCAGCAGAGGTGACCCCAGAGCAGAGCTAAAAACGAGGACTGGCCATCAAGGAGCACAGCTGGAGAGATATGGAGGAGGTCCCATACCATCCCATAGGTTAATATTTCTCCTGATAGCTACTGACCCTCTAGACATGTGAATATTTCATACTGGATGAAACTACAAAGCAGCCTTTCCCCTCGAAAGCACCTGGGCGAATGCTCAAAACCACATTTTTCTCTTTAAGAAAAACATTCTTTACAACTTAAATATGGGTGATGGCAAGGTTAAATGAGGTCTTCATTGCCATTTTAGTTGTGTAAGTTAGGACTGAACACCGAGAACATTCTTCTGTACGTGAATCATGGAATTTTATTCGCAAGGACCTGGAAAAGGATTCAAAGCTCTAGATCCTCAGACCTGAGGCAGATTTCCTGCAACATTTCAGTCATCTGCCCCCTTGTATCTCAGTTTTCCTTTTCCACAAGAAAAGAGACCAATAAAACCCGACTTTTGTCACTTTTGTTAGCTTAACTAACTTTTATCGATTTTGTGATATTTTTAGCTCAGCAAAATCCTACTGAAAAGGCTCAGAAATAAAATCTGGCCTCCACACGTAGCGGTTGGAATGTGGTCAGCAATTTGACAGCTGGGATAAGGACTTCATCCTGAAGAGAAATATCATTAAAACTACTACTCCAGATGAAACTTTGAAGCAGACCCGTACTCCATCTCTCTAGAATTGAACTCCACATCAGCAACTGGTATCATTTGCACAGCTGCCCCTGCCAGGCTCCGTTTTTAGGGGAGCTGCAGAACAGCACCTTTCCACAGAAAAAAAGAACAAAGAAAACAAATTGAATGTGAAAGAAAGAAAAACAAAAAAAAAGAAAGAAATAGAAAGATCAACTTAAATTTAGTTAAGTGGAAATGGGGAGTAGAAGTTTAAAAATACAGAAGTTTAAAAATGTTCTCTAAAAACTGGTACNGGGGAAATAAAATTCAGAGTTTCAGGTAGCTGAAACAAGAGGAGAGACTTTCAGAAATGCAGGGGCCATCTGAGGCTAATCAGAATAGGTCAGAGAGTATTAGCAGGGAAAGTAAAGCAAAGATACTTTTTCTGTTTGGGCGAACCAAAAATGCACGTCTGTTCACAACAGAAGCAGACAGGGAACAGGCAGAGAGCTGGAAGCAGCCAGAAAACCAGGTATCTGTGGGAGAGAAAAAGAAAACAGAGCAACATGCAAGTTGGAGGGAGACCAGTATCTAGAGATAACATTTTGTCTCCTCCTGTTTGATTCCTGCTATCTTCAGGGAGACTAGACTTTGTGTCTTTGTGTCTTTTTCCTTTTTTTTGGTCAGCAGCCCAGCATCCTAGAAGAAGCTGACAGCATCATGTCATTAATGAAAGCCAACATATTCAGAAAATCCTCACTAGCACCTTTCCGAAACCCTTGACAACTGTAGAGACCCAGGGTCTGGCTGTCAATACTTTGCTATAGATGATATAAGGGGAGAGGAAAAAAGCAATCTCATTATGTCAAGGTGGAGAGTATCAGTGGGTGGGTACTTGGAAAAATATGATACTAACGCTAGCTTGAAAAATCAGCACTTTTGCAGTGTGAGTTGTCAGACCACGAGGACGAGGTCGTGTGGAACAGGATGCCAGTTCCAACAGTGACCTGATGAAATAATATTTTAAGCAAAATTATGCTTTATTTTTAAGGCTTATCTCAACTTGCTTTCTTTTCAGTAATGCAGTTTAAAACATAAAGAAAGTAGAGGAGTAGCAGCTTGCTGAAGACTCAAAGTACCCCTTGGCTTATGAAAAGAGAAAGGAAGGTAAGACTTTCCATCCCACCTATTTTCCTACATTATTTGATTGTCCTGCAGTGTAAATCTAGATAATGTCTATAAATTACACAGATAAGCAAAGCTACTGTCCCAGAAAGCCTCTGCTCTTATTGTGCTCAAGGTAATTGCAAGTGAGGAGCTGAAGACAGGCAGCATTCCTAGATTTTAAAGATGAATTTGAAGGCAAAGGGAGCATTTGTCCAGTGTGTAAAAGGAAGGAGTTTTTTAAATGTACTGGAAGGCAGGAAAAGAGGGTGAAGTTGTCTGGGAGAGGGCACTTTCTAATGAAAGAAGGGAGTAAAAAGCCACTGAACTCAGTACAAGAAGAACAGGAGGGATGCCAGGGTGAGGTCCTTGGTGGCAGAGCGGCGGGGAAGGAATGGATTAAAGGAAGGTTGGAATCCAAAGGGCTGTGTAATGCTGACGTTCCAACCCCCAGTATTGTGGCTGCAGTGAGTGTGGGTAGATAGGAAGGTGATAGAAAAGTGTATTTAGGGAATAAAAGAAGAGGGTGACTAAGGAGTGGACATGAATCCAAAGAAAGGATGTATTTACTAGTTGGCTGGCTTTCTTTATTTCTCTCTCTCTTTCTTTCTTTCTCTCTCTCTTTCTTTCTCTCTTTCTAATGGAGTTTGCATCTGTCACAGATTACTCCTCAGATATTGGCTTTTGGATATTAGTGTTAGCTTTTGAGGAAAACACAAAGCTTAACCTAGTGCAGAACTCTTGCTCAAGGCCTGCACATCACTGAAACTCTGCTTAACCCCTTTGTTGAAGACTTCAGTCATTCACAAGTCTTAAATTCCTCAAGCTCAGGGGCCCACTATTTGCCATTTCTTTGTGCTTTCTGACTGGGTGACGCTTCAAGCCAGTTTAAAGGATGTTTAAATGAGTTCCCTGACCCACACCATATTTATAGGTGTATTTGTGGGATTCTCTGTTTCTGTTACCAAAACCAACCACCAACATTCACCAGCTGTGCACAGTCAGGGCAGTACTCCCGTTAACTGGGATCGGTGTGAATTTATGATAGTTCCTTGCACTTTCTTGGCATTGCTTTATTTTCTCACAGTCCAGGGCAGTTCTGGTGGACAAGCACAGCTCGGTGGGTTCTGTCTGACAGCTCTCGGGGAGAGAGTTGGGCTGAATATTTGCTGAGTGATCATAATCACTGTTTTTAATCATGGAAAAAATGCTCCCCCTAAATGGATTCTTGAAAAATGAAGCCTGTGTATAAATAACAACTCTTCAAAGTACCTGTTGTTCCAATTTCGGCAATTTACACATTAGATGGCCTCTGGTGAAGGTCCAGTTAGGTTCAAAGTGTTGTGAGCAATGCTGCAGATCTTAACTGATAGACTGACAAGCTCCAGGTCACGGGAGCAGGATAAATGCAAAGCGTATAAGCATCTCTTACAATCTATTTAATCTCTCCTTCAGAAGCATGTATAGTATGGGCACCCTGTGTACAGTTATTCTACTTTTAGCTATGGTTTTCTGCTCCAAGACAGCCGTCTCTGTGTTCTGAACTCTAATTTTCTCTCTGCTTCTCTCTTTTTCCCTTCTCTGAGTGCCCTTTCTAGATGCTATAATTATCCCACAACTTGTGTAGCTGCGCAGTTTAGAGATTAACGGATGGCATTACATTGCAGCCTTACCTCTTGCAGTGGAATTACATGACAAATCAGCAGGATATATCTGTTACTTCTCCCCAAGCACCTTATGAACAGTCACAGTCGCACTGCGAGTGCATATAGGGCGACTGGAAAGAGAAGTCTCCTCCCAAATTTACAGCTGAAGAACCAAAGTCCTTTCACATAAGGTTTGCTCTCCACCCCAGAATGCGGTCACTAACGAGGAGGAGGTGTTAATGAAATAACTTGATAAAGGTGTTCACATCAAAAAGTCTCCTAAAGGGGTTTGTTTCACCAGGAAGCCGTTTTTGAGTGCATGGGGCTGCGGTGCACTTGCCAAACCACCCGTCCAGGAATGAGCCTGAAGATCAATCAAAGAAACAGATGCGCCTGGGTAAGGCAGGTTTCCTTTCATGTGTCAAAAAAACCAGGAGCACGTTCATCCGTTTTGTAATTTGCCAACAGTATTTTGCTTGGCTGAGTGGAAAACAGCCGTCAGGGGAGTACTGCTCATGCAGTATGTGTAATCCCAGCCACCGATCCAGCCCAAGGCTCGGTTCCTTAGAGCCCACTCACAGATTTGAACACCCAAGCTCCAGACTTTTTCCACTCCTAGCAGGTTTGGAGGTCAGCAGCATCCTCTCTGGCTTGCTTGGATTGTGCAAGCGAGCTTCCAGCAGCTCCAGAAACATATTAACCTGTGTAACTGGAAGGCGAGGAGGTGCCGACACGCCACAAGCAAGATTTAAAGAGGCGAAGGACTCGGGCGTACCTGCTTCTGCTGCCTCCATTCCCCTTTTCCTGAAAACACTGTGCAGCTGGGATTTTCAAAATAACAGCAATAAAAAGCTGGGATTGTTAAAATTGGATGGACATCAAGGGAAACCCATCTGACCCGCATTTTCATACGATGGCTGTTTTACTGAGATGTACAGCCCCCTTTTTTGTTTGGTTTAATGCAGAATTGGCAGGCCTGGCTTTTCCTTATGGAACCCACAGAGCCTGCCCGTTGAATTCCTCTAAACTCTCCAAAACAAAGATACAGTAAATCACCTTTTCTCTTTTTTTTTTTTTTTTTTTGAATATAAATCCAGCTGTTTTCCGCAGCACTGCTTTTTAAAAGGCTCGATTTCCACCAAAAAAAGAGAACAATGGACCAATTTTGTTGATAGAAGTGTTGAATCAGGACATTATAGCATGCTCACAGCCCTTTCCTTTCCCGTTCTTCACTAATAACAATGCCAACGTGCCTCCCCACAAAGTCCCACGTGTGTGCTCTCACTTAAATTTTTGGAGTAGGAGCTTTAAGGGAAAGTGCTTTGGTTTGTTTTCGTTCTGCATCCAACAAAGCTAACTCTATACCTAAAATTTATTGTTCCAGACAGGATGTAAACATTGTATTAGCTTCCTTTTTCGTAGATCCTGTTAGAAGGACTAAATGCAGATGGGTGAGTATTTCCTGGACATCACATAGAGTTTTGAAGAGTGATCATTATCTCCTAAATGATTTGTCTTGTGCGTTTTGTAAGGAGTAAGGATTTTTTTTTTTTTTTTTTTTTTTTGGTGATAAATTGCTAGTTCAGATCAGCTCTTTGTAGGCCACATAAAAGAGAATGGAAGACTTCCACACACTTACCTCCAGCTGTCATTAGCCAGGAGCTAAGAACTCATTTGATTTCACACTTCAGAAACTATAAAATATAAAAGACCCTCCAACTATCCATTTTCATGCTTTGGTTCTAGACTTCTAGTCTATTCATAGAGCTATGGCATTCTTGTCTTTACACGTTTTCAATATGATCCAAACACATTCACTTCCACAACATGAAAAAAAAAATAATCAGCAGAACAGAAGTCTTATTCAGAACAAAGTGGTTGTTTTCAAGGTTTTCATGCATACTTTAAATTGTTAAATATAATTTTCCAATCTGGCAGGCATAGGAGTGCTCCTCCTTGCCCCACCTGTTAAATTTAGTCAGATGCTCTGAAAAGAGGAGCAGATTGTTCACCGCTGGCAGGTAAAATCAGGAAATAAAAATATTGACTCAAGACCTTTGCAGGACAATTAAACAGCTAATGAGAGGGCTGGAGTTCCTGAAACCACAGGGCACAGGAACGAAGGGTGGCGTGGCTCAGTTTGGCACTCCTCTAGGTCCTGCTTCTGGTACCAAAGTGCTTTGGCTGGGGAGATTATAATGGTATGGTGGTAAAGTATCATGACTAACAGGCAAATGCTTCCTGAAGCATCTCTCATCCAAAACAGACCTTTTATTCCCTCTTTCTATTTTTAGAGACAGGATATTAACATTATTTTACCTTTCCTTCAGACAATTTGTGGCAGTGAAGATGCAGCAAAGAAGCTGAATGCCGATCGATGAAGGCAAAGTCTGGTCCCTCTGCAGAGCTGCTTCCCTGCTGGCCAACCAGCTCTTCTGAGGCAAACATGGGAAGAAGTCTGGACCCCAGGAGCAGAAGCCATTTACCCCCATAACCCTCCTGGAAAGCAATAACTCCTCACTGGCACAATTTTCCTCAATCAGATGGTATAAGCAAGTTTGGTGCTGCAATCCCAGTATGCCCCCATGGACTGTGACTGGGAGAGGTAATGATTTCCACTTGTGAAAACATTAACCATTGTTAATGGGCTCTCTCTGGCCCCAGGTGTGTGGTTACTAACTCCCTGAGTCACATGCTGGTCCTAGCAGCTCAGGATTTTCTGATGGATGTGTTGAGCTTCATAAGTCCAAAAGTAATAATTTAGAACTATAGCATGGGATGAGTTTGGCTGAAAATGTGTTGAACTCTGCTGGCTCAGTTTGGCCAGAATCCCAGTAGACACAGGTGTCTTTAGATTGCAAAAAAATCAGCGTTTCTGCTTCTCATGGTGGCATCAGATGTACAGACAGGAGCTTCTGGCCTCCAGGGTTCTGTACTATGCATTGGTTTCCCAAACTCAATGTAGAGACCCTGGCACAGGTTGCCCAGAGAAGCTGTGGCTGCCCCATCCCTCGAGGGGTTCAAGGCCAGGCTGGATGGGGCTTGGAGCAACCTGGTCTGCTGGGAGGTGTTGGTTGGAACTCGATGATCTTTAAGCTTCCTTCCAACCTAACCCATTCTATGATTCTACAATAAAAATTCTGTGTATTGAGAGAACTAGAAGAAAATATAATTATAAAGATCACGTAGTATCCAGATTGTAGTAACTCTAGCAAGACAGGGATGGCACCACGTGCCTGATGAACAGCAAACACGGAACAGCAAATAGACATGTCTTTAACAAAGCTGAGCACTGGGCAGGAGGAGCAGTGATTCGGTTAATCTCATGAGTGGAACTGCCAGAGCCCACCTGGTTCAGCAAAGGCTAACAGGGGATACGTCTGTCCTGTGCAAATATATTATGAGGATAAACACCAGGAAGGGAAAAGAGCCGGTTAAGCTAAAGGACAATATTGGCTCAGGAGGAAATGGTTATAAACTGATCATGAATAAATGGAAACTGGAAGCCAGAAACAATTTTCTCACCGTCGCAGTGAAGCCCTGGAAAAGCCTGCTGGTGAGAGAAGCAGACATTAACTATTTCTTACAAAATAGAGCCTGGGGAAGGGAATATGTGACATAACAGCCTGTGGTAGCAGAAATGGGATTGATGTGTTCCTAAGTGACACGGAGCAATCACTGGAAAAAGCCTACGAGCCCAGATGAGAACTGTCTTGCTCGCTGCCTTTTGCTGTGAATGTTAGAGTGGTGCTTACCAGGGTTCAGTGCTCAAGGTTTTTTGGGTCAGGAAACTGAGAGGGAAAATGTTTCTGACCTGATCACACCCACTGCACTCTGGATGCATTTTTCCAGAATGGCACTAGCATCCTTGACGTGAAAGGCAGGGGATTTTATTGACCTTGAAGTTTGAGCCTAATGCAACAAAACTCATGGGGTTTTCTGGCTACAGGGGAACCTCAGCAGGCTGGTGGGGCTGGTTAGTTCTTTTCAATGGACAGAACGATGTCTTACAAGTTCCACTGGCTTTAAAACAGGACTTCTATCACTTTTGTTGCTTGAGCCTTCATTTTCTAATTGGAATGGCTTAGCCAGGTGCTTCCTACCTATACAGGAATAACACCTTACTCAGAAATATTTATTTGACAAAGGATCCTACTGCTTATTTCATACCTGGCACATTTAGAGCAGAGGTTTGTTGCAACCATTCACCCTAAAAAAGGCAGTTTCTAGAGGGCTCCTGCCAGACCATAAACACGGTTATTAAATGGTTAACATGAGCATTGAGGACCAGCAGACTCTACATGTTTACATACAGAAAAGAGTTTGCTAAGGGTGTCTTGAGAGCAGGGACAGCCTTTCTTACAGCCAGGACATCTCAAGTGGTTGTTCTGATGCCCAAATTTTGTCACCTGCTTTAGCAGGGGGCTATGAAGCTCCCCATCCTACCCTATTTATTTTATCCTGCTATTAATCGTCATGCTGTGTGTGTAAGGGAATATACTGGTGACTGCTCCGTGTCTGGAAACACAAAGTCTGTTCACAGTTGTAAGTTGTCCTTGTTACTGTGCAACAGCCAGCTGCAGACATTTGTGCTGGGTTGTTTTTTATTTTTTTTAATTAATCAGCATGGCAAGGAGAGGGAGTAGAAGAGGCCCAAAGCAACAGACTGGTGTTTATTTGTTCTGACATCTGAGATTGTCTTAAAATGTTTGTGGATATTATGTCCAGAAATACAGGAACTGGGAGTCTTTGGGTCTTGTGTTACTTTTTTCTGGGTGAGTTTTATGTTATCTGGAAGAAAAATAATTTTTGTTGTTGAAAATTACTTCACTGATGACCCACATATAATTGTGATTTTGTGCTGCTACCCGCTTTCTCCTGGAAAGAAGAAGAATTGATTTTATTTTGGTTTGGATTATATTTTCTCTGAGAACACTAGAGAGAAATAAAAATATTATGCTTTATCCATAATGATATGTAATGTCTTTTAGGAGGGGGAGAATTAATAGCTTGACTACTAATAATGAAAGAAAAGACAAAGGTGCCTTTAGAAACATGTCTGATCTTATTCTGATATTAAGTAGAGACATTACAGTAGCTTCACATTTTTCTTCCAGAAAAGAACCTTCATGCATCATTCATAGCAAGCATGAATTTCTATTCAGTATGCTGCTTCTTCACATATTACCTTCATTCTTTATCAGAGTCAGAGATGACTCAGCTCATTCATATAGTTCAGGAAAACCACAGAACTACTCTTTTGTACTGCAAATAAAAGAGGAAAATAACTTTAAATGCCAAAGAAATAGTTTGCAATGGTAAGCAGGGCTACTGAGCTGGAGGAGAGGGTTATAATAAAGTAGTTTTATCAAATCCATCTCCTGAACAAAGCATTTCTGCAACATTTTCTTTAAAGCAGAAATTTCCTTCCAGCATAGGGACATGTATGTGATATACTTAACCACCTGGGGTCACTTGCAAAACAGTCTGGGTCTCACGCTGTTTTCCATATCCTACACGTTTTTTTTTTCTT
>VZRU01008631.1:208288-221109 GCA_013398155.1 Pedionomus torquatus
TCCCCCCCTCTCCCCATTGGTTGCACTAGATGATCTTAAAAGGTACCTTCCAACCTATGTGATTCTGGGATTCTGTAATAATGACTGTTTCTCATCCTTCACTCCAAGAATTCAGGTTTTGGAGCTTCTGTTTTCATCGATCTTACCTTCATGAAGAGGGTAATATCCAACCCTGAATGCAAACATGGCCTGACCCATGAAATGCCAAATACAGCAAAGGAAATGTTTTCCTTTTCTCTGCCTTTGCCTCCAATAACAGCCCCCCGTTCAAAGGGGTGATTTGCCATTGGTTGTATTTCAGAGTGTTATTCAGCTATGAAAGGCATCTCAGTATTTTAAAATGGATGAAAATTTTCCCTTGAAACAATCTTTCTGGACTCTTACAAACTTTCCAAACAAATGCAGTTTCAGTTCAGGCAGCCCTGTACAGTTCAGCAGATAATAACAGAGCAAAAGGGGCAGAGGAACGGTAAGTAGACATGAAAATGCCCTGAAGCCAGGGCGTAGTAAAAGTATCGACTACTTTGTTGAAGGGTGGATGTTTAATATTTACAAAAGACATAAACCCACCCATTCTGATGTCACACACTAACACGTGTCCACTGCACTACTCCGGTGTCTCGCCCTACCTTACTTGTGGCATTAAGTCTGCCGGCGTGAAATCACTTTTGAATTTTGACAAAATCACTTCGTCTGCAGATTCCCCTGGGCCCCCTCAGGCTAAACAACCTGTCAATTAGCAGCTATAAAATATGTGTGGCAAACTCCTGTATTAGTGCCAAGTGCATTTCGAACACAGTGGCTGCTAAGGCTGTTGTTCCCACCAGAGTAATAAGAGTTTTGCATGTATTTAGGAAGTCCTAGCAGATTAGCCCATGCTGGCTGCTGTGACATCCATTTAAATAGCCTCATAAAGGCACGTTAGACAACCTTTTAACCCCGCACAAAATAGGGTGATTGATAACCATTAGTGTAAAACGGGCTGATGACTATAGCATTGTCCTTTATATGGAATGAAAGGAAGGCAGCAAAGAAAACATCTGTTCTCAGAACATGCACTGCAGTTTTATTTTATTATTTTATTTTCAATTCTCTTAAAAATAAAATTTTTATTTTAAATTTAAAGTAGTATTTTATTTTAAATTCTCTTTAAATCAAAAGAGAATTTTCTGGAGGACAGGTTGCATTTTGAGTGCTGGAGGGAGCCGAAGAAATAACTGCAGGAGATGCCTTTTAGGTAGATGAGCAGTGTGGAAAAAGATCTGGAAACAAAGACACGTAGTTGTTTGCTTATTGCTATCAAATAATAATAAAACAATTCGTTATTAGAGTTTATGTTGTTCCACTTGTAGCTGGAAATGGATCATAGCGACCTGTAGATGGCAGAACTTTAGCACGGTGTCTAATGGCACAGTGGAATGAAAATAGTATTTTGCAGAGTGACTTTTAAGATTAAATGAATGACCCTCTGGAGACATCTATATTTCTACTCTGATCATTCTGGCATAATTCATTCTCATCCATTCATATAACTCCAGGCACAAGCATATCCATCTTCGTGGCCCTCCTCTGGACCCGTTCCAACAGGTCCATGTCCTTATTATGTTGTAGACTCCAGAGCTTGGATGCAGGTCTCCAGGTGGGGTGTCCCCAGAGCAGAGCAGAAGGGCAGAATCCCCCCTCCTCACCCTGCTGGCCCCGTTCCTGTGGATGCAACCCAGGCTGCGGGGGGCTTTCTTGGGCTGCCAACGCAGGTTGCTGGCTCATCTTGAGCTTCTTGTCCACCAATGCCCTCAGGTCCTTCTCCTCAGGGAAGACTTGGCCTCCCAAAAGAAGTTCAAGCAGAAATATTGATTTTCCTGTTCGTGTTGCCTGGTAGCATTTAACCTCTATTTTCTAAGAATGTTCTCAGCAATTATAATGTATGCTGTAGCTTGCAATTTTTTTTGGAGACAGGAGCATACTTCTCCTTTTCCAAGGCAGTGGCAGTATATGTTAATTTAGCATTATGATCTTTCACCCTCCTGCTCTGAGCCAATAGTCTTCCTCTTACCAACATATGGTTTCTCTCCACCGCCCTTCAGTCACTGCAGTGTTTGAACATGCCGAACAAGTAATATTTTATACTGAAATGAGGTTCAGTCAGAAAGTTAGATCACGGCTAGATCAAAAGCACCGGCAAAACCCCTTCTTCTTCTGATGTCTGTTCCTGTGAACTGGGAGCACATCCTCAGATTTATCCCATTTCAGATGAAGTGGGGTCAAAGAAAGGGGCAGCGTGTGCTAGAAATCGGGTTGTTTGCCAAATTCTGTAGTAAGAGGACACAGCAGGTAAGAATGAATTTTGAAAGTTTGGTTAAAAACTCAGAAAAAAAAACCCACAGGAGGAGTAGTTCTAACAAATTAGAGTGAAGGGCCCCGTGTCCTCTCTCTGGCAGGGTCCAGCACTCAGGAACCGGTGAAATACAGGAAAAGCGAAGTACATAGTGATTCTTCAGCATCAGTTCCTCTTAATCAATTTGGACACCATTTCTTTAATTAACTAACTAGAGTTAGTATAATTTTTCCCCCCTCACTGTGGTTAACAGTAAGATCCCATAGCGTGAGAGAATTTAAAAGAAAGGTGCTAGGCAGACAGGGTAGACTGGTCTCCTCGAATATGCCATTTTTGCAACTTCATGAGCAGTTTTTAAGAAATTATTTCATTTTAGGTGAGTGGCCACAGATTTTTGGGGAAAAAAAAGATCCCTCTGTGAATAGTATCTGCATTAGCTGAGGCAGAGGCATGCACTTGCTGGAAGTCATTTAGAAATTATAATATATCAACCACTTCAAGTGACAGTAATCTTTATTCAAAGAACTTAACTGAAAGCATCTCTGTATAGACTTGAGCAGGACTTGGCAATAGATCAGACAGCCCAATTAGAAGGCAAGGCTAAAGACTTTAAATTAATATATATAATATATATATATTTATTTAGTTCAGCTGTCTGCATTGCAATTAAGAAGAAAAAGATACAAATAAAAGGCAAGGTCTCATTCATCTGAAAACCTCTTATCTCCCAGTTGACAGAAATGTACCGCTTCAAAGAGTACATGGCACCAAAATGTTTTTGGGCAAAAGCAAATGGAAGTCATTTTGTAGTAGGGGATGGTTTGGGTTTTTGTATGGCCAAGTTAGGGACCAGCTGCTGTTGTATTGAACAGGGGAAAAATCTAGTACCCTTTGGAGGAGGAAAAACCATAATTCTGGTGGACAGAGGGACAGAATCAGCCCTCAGTCTTGTCTTATCTAATTTTTTCCTCAGCAGTTTTGCAAGGTAGCTGCTGTGGCATTTGACACTCACTTCACACTAGTTTAGCACAGGTACAAATGTGAGGGCATTTCCTAGACTGGGGAAATCAACCCCTTACCCTGTCCTACAAATCGTTGTTTCTTAGGCAAAGACAATGACAAGAAATACATCTTCCCTGAAACTTCATAACATGAACAGGAAAGTAAGTGTTTGACAGGTTTATATTTGCTAAAAGAGGACATTAGCTAGAATAGAAAACAAGTCTAAAGGTTTTACAGGTTTTGGCAAGAGGGAGGAATTACAGATCTAGAGAGAAGGATGGGAAGGAGAGAGGTTGTTTGAATTTTTGCCTGTTTTTGAATTTTTTAGTAGAACTGAGAAGTCTCTATAATTTATTTGCTTTGTAAATTGCTAACATTTTTATACATTATCACAAAGAAGTTTATATGTTACTGTAGAGGAGCTATGTTGGTTCTCAGATAAGAAGAAAATTTAGATAAAAACATCTAATAATTTCAGCTGACGTTATGCTGACATATATATGTCAGATCAAGTGGGTGTATATATATAGAAATAAACACACACACATTACACACAACTATATCATTAAGTACTCTGTCCCAGACCACTGGTTACATTCTATATAACCAGTGATCTGCATGCAAAGAGGATGCAAAACACCAATAGATCATCATAATGCCAAATTTACATCCATTCTGAGCTGTGAACAGCAGTCAAGGATCAACTATATAACTTGTGTTGAGTTCACAAGTTAAAGTGTAATGTTTTCCCAGCTACCAGAACGAAAAAATCCATTGAGAAAATGGGATCAAAACACATGAGCTTCTTATTAACTCCCTTAGTGATATAAATAACACATCATGGGAGCTTTGACTGACAATTTTTTCAATAATACAGGAGGCAGAATGACATACCAAAGGCTCATTCCTGAGCATATTGGATTTCACAGAATTACAGAATGATAGGGGGTTGGAAGGGACCTCTGGAGATCATCTAGTCCAACCCCCTGCCAAAGCAGGGTCACCCAGAGCAGGTTGTGGAGTCTCCTCTTCTGGAGACATTCAAATCCTGCCTGGACACGTTTCTACGCAAATGTCTCCAGAGAAGGAGACTCCACAACCTCTCTGGGCAGGACTGTGGGGAAAGTCATTTCACCAGGAAAAGAAAATGTGCTTGAAATGTATATTCCCTGAAACCGTGTACATTTTGGGAACATAAACCAGCCAGAGAGCTGACTCACCCTTCTCTGTCCTTTCTCCTCCCAGGCGTACTCCAGTCAAATTTCTTTCTCATATACATCTAACACCTTGTGCAATTAAGACTAATTTTGCTCTTTTCAGCTTCTGTAGTCTCTCCTGACTCCAGAGACAGCTTGGGATGAACAGCACACATACGTGTTTTATCATTTGCTATTCCAGCAAAAATATGAGGAAACTTTCCCCAGATGGATGCCCACCTTTCACCTCTACCTTCTATCTGGCATCCAGACATTCCACCAATGGTCTGGAAAGGTGGAAAAAAATCAGGCTTAAAGAGATCAGAGCCTCTTGAAAGTTTGGCTTAATATGTAGTATAAAGTGGCAGTCGACTGTACACTGAGTTCTCACACTCCTTCAAACCTCAAACATATAAGGAATTGGTTAAAGGGCTTACTAGAAAATGTGGTGTGGATAAATACATTTGTAATTTAATTTGTCTGGCTGCATATAGTAATTCTTGTAATAACATAGCATTATCCTGTATTATATAGCATGCTCTCAACTGCACCCAGGGAGATCCACCCTGGGTGGGGAGCATGGAGCTTGGCTGAGCACGGAGGTTTTCAAAAAAATGAAGTAACGTACTGGGGACCTCAAGTTTATCAGCAATTAAAAATCACCAAAACTAAGCTTCCTATGAAAGAAGCTGTCCTGAGTGCATTCCTGGACCAGAATGGATTTCTACTGGAACATGATGGACTCTGGGAGACTCCTGTGCTCTGTTTAGAGTTAGGAGTTAATTAGACACCATCATTGTAAAACCTCCTCTTCTATGTTATTTTGGCTAAGCTTTCTTTCGCAAAATATTTTTTATAAGCCTGGTGGCAGTGGAAAGATATTTTTATTTTTATCCCCAAAGAGAAAATAACTTTGTTGCTGGACTAACTCTTCTTCCTCCTCCCTGGGAGCAGTCCGAAAATAATACATGATGGGATGAACCGTATCTTATGCAATCTTTAACTGAAACTCAAAGCAGTGCAGCATCTTCTGGCTGGTAAAATAACAGAGCTTCTAAGGTAATTTTATAAGTGAGCCAAACCAGGGAGTTCTTTTTTTTTTTTTTTTTCCTTTTCCTCTGGGATCAGCCATCAGCAGATCTGGTTTGCTTCTCTGGAAACTTTCATGCCATATTTGCAAGGTATTTGTGGAGTGAAGCAAATGAAACCAGCATCCAAATCTCCCGTTCAAATAAAGTCAGTGTTGGTCTAAATTTGCCACGGTGTCAATATGCCGTGGCAGATGTAAATAGAACGTACCTATTAAACAAAGGAAATAAGCTTGTTTAGACTTATTTTCAGATATAACAAGAAAACCACCCAAAGTCTTAAATTATGTGCTTTTTGTATTTGGTCTTCCCTTATGAAAATTACGTGCAGATCTCACCGTACTAACAAAATCCAGCCAGGTTAGTTTTTGTGGACTGGCTTTTTGCCTGTATTTTTAATGTTATTTATTTATTTTTTTCCTTATAATATAAGAACACGTTAACACCTGGAGGAATATTGCAGATGAGCTGTGCAAGGGTGGTCAGAGACAACCCTGGGCTCATGGCAAACCCAGGCTGGAAGGGCAGGAGAGAGACTGAGATCTCTGGGTGGATTCTGCACTTTGGCATGAATTCACAGGTGACCCTCACCTTCTTTACATTTCTCTTCTTTTCTTTTTGTGGCTCATAATTATGCAACCAACAACAGTAGACCTGTATTGGGTGATGGAGAAAAAGACCTGCTCATTATTTTCAGGAACTGTGAGTGGAGTGACTTGTGGTATAGTTTGTTGTTGTTTTTTTTTTTTCATGGGAAAGTAAGGAAAGAAATGTTTCTCTTCCAGTCCAGACTGGAATTCTATGTTGTTTCTTCTCCAAAATGATACGACATCCTGCTAAGCAAAATGCCTTCCAGAGCCGTGAAACAGTGGGCTGGAGATGGATATGCACCATACCACTAATATTTTATATGGGTTTAGGTGTTTCCTTGGTTTTTAATATTGGTAGAGTACTTTGCAAAAGGGGATTTTAAATTGGACTTCAAAACTATAAACAGATGAGAATTCCTGTGGCAAGAAGTGCTTGAGGTTGAGGAATTCCCTGCTCTAAGTTTCTAGTAAACACAGAAAATTATATCCAATTCCAAATTTGATTTGCATAATCTTTTCTCAAAGTAATAAATAAATTGCAGATTTGTTGGTAATGGAAATAAAACAAAAATAACAGAACTCCTGTGTTCCTCTGGTAAGGGATATAATCGCAATTAAAGTTTTATATTTTCTCTACTTATTTTTCCCCCTATTTAATTTGACTATTATGTGATGAAGAACTACAGCCATACTGAGTGTAGGCTTCTATAATGAAAGAATAGAAGCTGATCAAACTACTCAGGAAATTCTTGTGCACTCAAGGACTCCAGTATAAACTGAGTGGAATTTAGCAAATGGAAAGATGATTTACTAGCGGTAATTAAAAAGTCACGCAGGTAAGTAGAGTTCATGGAGTCCTGCCTGAAGTTGATTTTGGGAACATGCATTTTCTAATTATTTCAGTGTCTCTCCTCTCTTCTCCTCTCCCTACCCCTTTTTCAATTTTCCCCTTTTCCCTTCCCTTTCTCTTCTTCTTTCCCCTTTCCCTTTTTCTCTTTCCCCCCTTTCCCCTTTCCCTTTTCCCAGAATTGTGGCATTACTTCTATTCCCCTTAATGTGCTTTTATTTTGTTCACTTCAGACATTGCATTTCAAGTTTTTCCCTGGGTGTTGGAATGCAAGAGAACTACACCTGAGCCCTGGACTCGGAGAGCCAAACTTCTCCAGATACCAAAAAAACGTGTATTTTCCAAAGCCCCTTCAACAAAACTCTTGTAACTTGGTACAAGCCCCACAAAACCCCTCTTCAAGGGTATCAGGTTTTCTTTTTCTATATCCCAAACTGGTTTGAGAAGTTGTCAACCAGCATGGAAACAAATAGGTTAACACATTTTAGGGAGCTGAAATGACCCGAAAAAAAGTCTCTTATTCATAATTATTAATTTCCAAGGTCATAAGCTGCAGATGAAGCCAACAATGTCCATAAAATCTTTCCTTCATATCCCCACAACATTGTTTATTCTTTTGTAAAGGTCAGGGAGTAGAGGAAGATGGAAGATGTGCCATGCTACGTGTCAAGGAGGCTACTTTGAAAACCCAAAGTGGTCTTGTGTGGGAAAAAATCCTTACAGAATGTAGATGAATTCACATCACATGGGTGATGTAACGTAGCTTACCTGAGCCCAGGGCCTGGAAAATGAAGCAGGAAATCACAACTGTGCTAACACACTGATGCCTACCATCAACAAGTGAATAGAGTGTTTTGTTAGCCAGAAAAAAAAAAAAAAAGAAGGAATAATATTTTAACCATCAGAGTTCAGGACTTAGTAAATATAATTCCATTTATTTAATACTCAAGCCATTACCTTTTTAAAACAAACTAGAAACTATCTCAAATCGATAATGATATAATACTGTTTGGATCACAGGATTGTCAGCACCAATTTGTCTTGTAAATTCATTGAGTCTGTGACTAAGCAATTACTTCTAATTCCAATTCAGGCATCACAGTCTCTGATAAATTCATAGCTAAGGTTCCAGCAGTCTGTTGAAGCATTCAGTCAATAACTACTGGGCACACTCGACCCTGAATTGCAAAAGGAGAGAAGCATGCTTACTTGTACATGTCCAAACTGAAGGCTGGGTTAATTAAATCTGTTCTGTGGGAGCCTAACACTTCTATTTTGCATTGGCAGGCACCAAATGACAACGATAATTAAAGACTTAAAAGATATTAAAAAGTATGGTGGTACTGCTAGACCACTCCTTTCCATTTCCTTTGCTTTAACTATTTCTCTCTCTCTTCTCGATGCGTGGAGAGCTGTGGGGCTAAAGATAAACCCTCCCTTTCTGCAGCTCTCTTCTTATCTGGCAGCATCTCAGTTATTCAGCCACAGGAAAAATTGATACAATCCCCCAAACAAATGTGTTAACTAGTTATTTGCTCAAGTTAAAAAATATATATTTAATTAAGAAAGAAAGCTCATGAGCAACATTACACCAGTGGCGTTGGGGGTAGGATATAACATCACGGAATCATCTAAGTTGGAAGAGACCTTTAAGATCATTGAGGCCAAGCAGAAACCTAACACTGCCAAGTCCACCACCAAACCATGTCCCTCAGCACCACATCTACCTGACTTTTGAACACATCCAGGGATGGCGATTCCACCACTTCCCTGGGCAGCCTGTTCCAATGTTTGACAACCCTTTCAGTGAACCCCCACAGACTGCTCACATTCTAAGGCTGAAGAGCTTTTTTGTCATGTGAGAATTTTGCTAAATTGCAGATTTAAGATCATCTTCTTTCACTAACTGGTCAGGAGCAAGAACGGACCTTAAAGGCAAGAAAATAATCTCAACAAATCTAAGGAATTCTTGAATTTGTGGAAACACCAGGATTTCTGTAGTGCATCCTCTTTTCAGATCTTCGTTTTTTCAGCTATTTTATCTGACTGTAAATTTCATGTTTTATATGAAAAGGGGAATTGTTTTCATAGTATCAGTAAGAATAATTATTTTTCATATTATAAAGTAATACCACCTTATGCCTTTTATGAGTTAAATGGAATATATGCCTTTTTCAGACATGATGGATTTTGTTTCCATCAATGTTCTTTTTGAGGAATTAGTCCCAAATATTTTATGGTGGATGGAAAATGCAGAAAACTTGACAGGCAGACCATTTATAATTAAATGAAAACATCCTATGTAAAGCTAAAAGCATTTGCTTTATTAATTAATCTGAATGCTCTTCCCTCAAACTATCTCTAGCTGTGCTTGAGGAAGTAGTCTACTAAATCATATTGGATTACATGCTTATATCCATTTTTAATTACATTTGGAGGAAACATGATAACAGTAAGAGAAAAAATAACATAGCTTCATTATGTGAGTTAGTCAGTGTTTGGCCATCTCCTCTAGAATAGCTAACTGTTACATGGTTTGCTTTGGAAAGAGCCAGGGCCATGTGACATACTGAAAAAAGAACACTATCGTTCTCTTTAATCCTGCCTAAATTTGGTACATTTGGTATGAAAGAAAGCAGGAAAGAAGCAGTGCTAAATGTGAATTAAAGGAATCTGTGAATAGCCTTTGAGGGAAAAAAAAAAAGATGGAGACCCAAACAATAAATGATCATACACAATTTTTCATTCATCTTTTTCATGACTCCACCTTTTTTTTGTTGTTTTATTTGTGAATTAAGAGGGTTTGCTCTTTCCAGTTGCCCAACTTTTCTCCCAAAGTCCTGCATCTCTTTATTATAAGTTAATATATTGAGACTACCATTCCTTTCCATATGAACTGCCAAAGAAGTGCCAGGCAGTGGCATGCTCCAGTCCCTGGTGGCCTGAGCCAGGTTTGAATGTCCATATTAGTGACAACAGACCTATATTGAAATACTGATTGCCCTAGTGAAATGTGATTTTTCTCATTTCCATCCTGCTTGCCAAACCCATAAGTTTTAATTTTTTTTTCTGGGTGAAGGGAAAGGTGGTTGCATACCCTAAGTTCAGACAATTAAATGTTCCTGAAGGTAAGTCTCTAGTTTCCTTCATTTTTATTAACCAAAGTTGCCCTTCCTTTCTCATCCCGTCACCCCACTCATTGACACCAAGGCCCTGGTGCTGACTTTGGCTACCTGCTTTGTGGTCTGCTCCTCAGTGGGAAGAAGTCCTCCCTAGTCTGCTCGTGGACTACGGCACCACACATCAGCCTTGGCTGAGGCAATGGTTCTGATCCATTCACGAACTGGTTCTTAGAGAAGGCTGTCAAGGGATTCCTTACAGTGGAGTAAGGATAAAGAGGTCAATAAAGACCTCTTCTGACCTATCATGGCACCTGAAAGGCATATAGAGTGTCACTAGTCAGGGAGGGGGACGGGACTTTATTATCAACAAGTATAAAGTACACTGATTCAGTAAGGCTAGAGGTAAACAAGATTGTGTTAGCTCTTATGTGTCACCAGAGCAGATCTTCATGCTGTTCCTTGCTCACATGAAGTCAAGATTTTCTTCTTCCTTCTCTGCTCTGCTTTTTCACAGTCAGTCCTTCCAGGCTCCCAGGTGCTGTGCAGAGCTGCCTTCTGCCACCACCTCAGGGACAATCATAGAATGGTTTGTGTTGGAAGGAACCTTAAGGATCATCCAGCTTCAACCCTCAGCCATGGGCAGGGACACCTCCTACTTGACCAGGTTACTCAATGCCCTATCCAACCTGGTCTTGAACACTTTCCACTTCCAGGGATGGAGCATCCACAACTTCTCTGGGCAACCTCTTTTAACCATACCCACCATAGACAGCTGACCCTCATTTCACATGTGTTCCTACTTACTGTGATCTTCTAACACCTGAAAATAGCAGGTGTTATTAATGAGTTAACGAGCAAGTAACCAATTCTTTGCTACAGGTCAGCTTTTTACTTAGTTCCTCAACTGGTAACTCTCTGGTTTACATTGCTGTGTGGACCCAAGTGCCTCCTGCTGTCTATACAAAGAATGTTTCTACAGTTATGTTTTGCAAAAGGCTTAGGAATCTCAACCTGCAAAAGGTCTTAACCTGTAATGTGGTGTAGAAGATCACCAGGTTAATGGCAACTCAGCTGGACTTGGAACTGGAAGCTGTGAAGACTCAAAGTCCAGGTAAAAGAACACCATGTGTTTGGCATTGACAACAAACTGTCCCATTGCACAGCCCATTTCATTTCATTGGCCTGGAGAGGCAGCAGGTTTTTTGGAAGTTCTGAGTAGGAGGTTGCTGAATGACTTGTTTCACTCTAGAAGTGAGATGCTGTAAAGGACACAGAGTTTGTTGAAGTGCTACAGTAAGTAGTCTGAATGTTGTTTTCTGCGTATTTGGCCTAGAAACCTACTGGCTGTCATACGAATCGAACCCCATAATGGACATTTGTTCTGTGTCTTGTAACTGTAAAGATAATTTTCCCCATAATGTCATTGTTTTCAAAGGTGTTATTATGCAATTCTCTGGGAGCATTGAAGTTCTTTGTGCATATCTGGTTACATCCCTGGGGCTATCTAGCAGCTCGGCATGCTTTCTTTGAGACTGTTGACAAGAGATTGTGAACAAAACCATTTCTGTTTTGTCCAGGTCTCTTTCACAATTCTAGAGTCTTATCACATCAGCAAATTGCTGTCTTATGACCTGTTTTCCTGTGTTTCGTGCATCCCCATATGCCCTCTGGTGCTGCCTTGTAACAGCGGCTGTTATTCCCAAGTTTCTGCCATCCCCATCCCATCCCCTGTCATATTCTGTACCTGGTGTTCAAGTTCATCCATTTCATTGTCTGGGCTCATTACTTCATTATGTAAGCATTCTGTTTGTTCCCAAGGGTATGGTTACATTTATGTAACTTCAGTCTTTTGGATGTTAGGTATCTGAGCTGAGATGGGTCTTCTGCATTTCCCCTGGTCACAGCTGAGAGGAATAGTCTGAGGGTGGTTGATTTGTCCCATTTGTTTCAGGCACTTAATTTAAGACAGGGTGAACAAATTGTTGAATGATTTTTCTCTCTCTCCTCTCTTTCTTAGAATCATGGAATCCTAGAATTGCCCAGGACAATCTTTAAGGTTGTCCAGTCCAACCATCAACCTAAATCTGATAAAAGAAACTCCAACATCACTAAACCACGTCTCTAAGCACTATGTCAACCCATCTTTTGAATACCTCCAGGGATGGTGACTCTACCACTTCCCTGGGCAGTCTGCTTCAAGGCTTAATAACTCCTTCAGGGTAAAATTTTTTTTTCCTAATATCCAATCTGAATCTCCCCCGATGCAACCTGAGGCTGTTTCTTCTTGTCCTATCACCTGTGACTTGGGAGAAGAGACCAGCTCCCACCTCTTTACCTCTCAGATGTAACTTTTACCTGCCTTTCACGTGGATGTTTGTCAGTTCCACTAAGTGTAAACGAGCACCATTGCCATAAGAGGCTCTGCTGAGGTCTCTGTAGATGCAGTAGTATATTTTCTGGTTTCCATGGTGTTCTTCAGTGGTCTGAGTCTCCCACAATGGTAAATTAATTCTCTTTCTTTACTACTTCTCCCCTGCTGCCCCTGTGGGATGTACCACCTAAAAGCTATCTGTGGAAGCTGAAGCACTTCCTATATTGGAGTGCTATTTAAAATTCTTTCTCTTTTTTTTTTTTTTTTTTT
>VZRU01008631.1:250463-268800 GCA_013398155.1 Pedionomus torquatus
AAGGAATCTTGGAGTGCACGGTGCAGGTGAACTGCCGTGTTTCTAAATGCCTGTAGAGGCATCAGTTTCTGTCTGAATGTAGTTTTGGCTACTTTTGGAAACTGTTGGTGTTCAATAGTTTAAGTCAACACTTAGACCGGTGATTTCATACTGAAATACTAGGAAAAGGAGACCATATCCACCTACAACAGGTCTCCACAGCTCACGTTGTGAAATTGCCTAGAAAGCACTTCCCTGTAATTCATATTAAAATTGGTTTCTTGAGTGAAACAGAAGCAAAGCACAAACAGCAGTGTTGGTTCACTTAGCTTTTACAGTGCTTTAAAACAAACCTAAAATTACATCAGAGTAAGGCAAACATATTTCTTTTATCATCCTGATAAAATCTTGCCACAGTATTTGCCACCTGAGTAAATCCATAAAGTACCTGCTTGTAAAGCCAGAGTGCTCTTTGCTGTATTACAGTAAATAATATTCCAAAAATCAAAACTCAGCTGAGATGAAGGTCAGGGTTTCCTGTTAGTGCAAGCTTGGCTTTTTTATTTATTTATTTTTTAATGGAGTTAGGTTTTGGCTTTTCCTCATAACATGATTTTGAAGTTCTGGAAGCCAGCAGGAGTAAAAAGGAAAATTAGGCAAACCCGGCTCTCAATAGCTGTACTTCTTGAACCTCAGCCTGAAAAATAACTACAAGTTTCGGTTAAATTCCTTTGCATGCAGGAAACCTGTAGGCTCTTACTAGAAGTTTGAGAGGAAGCACAAACTCTGCTAAAAAGTGCTCTTGAAAAAGAAGTAAAAGAAAAAAAAAAGACATGGGTGATTTACCAAGGCAAATAAAAATGTTACTTTCTAAGGGATCCCAGGATGTGATATAAACTGCCACAGTCAAGAGGGCCCAGCTCTTTCCAAAGCTGCAGTGGGGATGCTAATTCTGGCAGTCACTTGCCAGTCCCGTGAGGCTGAGTCACGCATCACCTGCGGATGCCGTGGTGGCACGTGGGGCTAAGTACCACTCAGCCCCAGCTTCAGCTCCTCCAGGAGCGAGGTGGGAGCCCCGTTGCCCTCATCTCTCACAAAAAGGTGGCTTCCCTGGCTTCTCTATGCTGCTCTGATCAGCTTAGGAGTGAAAAGAAGCCGGGTGAGTTGAGGCATTGCCGTATAATAAAATTTGCTCTCTTTTTTTTCATCACGCGCCCACTTAAATTTTGTGAACACAGTTCCACTCTGTGCCGCAGAATTATGCTTTTGAAGTTATGACTCATTCCAGGCTGGTAGCATCTGCTCACACAGCGCAGCAAAAGAAATTAAGAAAGGAAAACAACCCTTAAAGATGGAGATTTTCTCCCCGCCTCATTACAAGCTGAGATGCGAAGACACTTCCCTCTCTAACGCTTTGAGTGAATCACTCCATATAATTTGAATAAGTACAGGCAAATACAAGTATCACACGAGAAGAGAGTGCGCCGGTAAAGTGAAGAGTTTGGTGGTTTTTCCCCAGGAACCAGAGATTTTTATTTTAGCTAAACGACCCCATCCAATTCTGTGAGGGATACAACTGGAACAATTTTCTGGAGGTATGAGAAGGGAATAGAAATACCTGTTGAAGCACCATGGTCTTGCCTGTAAACACAGCACCAGCGAGATGATGCTGGTCTCCTCCTGGATGGCCGGACTTCTCGAAGGATGTGGAATATTACAGAGTTCAGAAAAGGGCTGCAAAGTAATCAAACCCCTTTTGCTGTGAAGCTTTGGTGGTTTGAAGTGGGTCTTTTAGCTTTAATCAAAGACAATTATGATAGCAAAACCAGTCATCGTGCCTGCTCTCTGGCAGGTAGAAAATAAGTCTTGCATCTTTCAGCCCAGTTTGCAGGACTTTCCAAGACCTGGTGTCTGAAAGCTGGCTTTTGATAAGTTTACCCTAAGAATGAAGTACAATTTCTGACTGATAAGGATAGGAAAACCTTGGAGCAGCTTCTTGGGGTGATGGTGGAAGGACTCTGGAGTCTTTAAAACTAATTTTGATCTCTGTAAACATTAGCTTATCCACAGATAGCATCTAACTTGCTGTGGCTGTCATCTTTGTGAGACAACCTGTAGCCCTTGTACTTACCTTTCAGTGTGAGATGTTCTCCTGGAGCAAATAATTGCCACCGGCCAGTTCCCTTCCAGCAGAAGGCCTTTAGCATCAGAGTTACTCTTCTGTTTTTTTTGTTCATAAATATACAAATATGAAACTGTCCAGGCTTTTGTGACCAAAGTGCTTATGTTGCTCCTGAACCCAATATAAAGATAACGACCTGCAGAGCAATCCCCTGCGACACAAAGGAGGCCAGCGTAGGTCTTCTATTGGTCTCCTCTGGCCTTAAATGTTATACAAAAAGGAGTTTGAAACAGTTTTTGTGGTCAACCAGGCACAAGCGCTGACAGAATGGGATCAGGCAGCATGATGTTTTCACACCACATCATTAAAAATATGTGACAGCACGCAATTAATTTTATACAAGCCAGTGAGTGCCAGCAGCTTGGTACCTACTTTATTTGCTACCAGTTTGTGTTGCATTCAGAACGGGGCCTTGGAGACAAAAGGCTCTTTGTCACGATGCCAGCATGTGTCTGAGATTAGGCTGCTAAGGGTGAAATAATATCACAGTGGCTCATGTGTGCAAATTTGATAACACTATTCCTTTCAAGTCACCTGCAATATACTTGTCTTCCTCCACATTGTGGTGCCCTACAGCCTCCCCAGCAGGCACATAATACAGTGTGCACTGGAGTAAAGATGCTTTTTTTTCTATATTCAGTATATAAAGCTGTTTGCGACAGATCATACATCATTGTACCTCCCAAAGGAATCTCCCCAAACAGTCAAGCACTTGTCATTGTAAAGAAGTAAAAAGAGAAAAAAACCAAGCAAACAGTTCAGAATGTTTTCAAGCTGCAAGAAGACAAAATTGAGGCAGATTGGAAAAAAAAAATAAAAATCTGTGACAAGAAAACTGTATAAACATGCATGTCAACATGCATGTCATTTTCTAACATAAATAGACTAATACTGGTTTACGGCTGCAGATAAACTCATTCCTAAACTTTAAATCACTACCCTAATAATTTCCTTGAGCTCAAGCAATCGTCCGTCCTGTGCACGTTTAGGCATTCCACGTGTACCTGCAGAGGGCACAGGTGCTCTCCGAGTATAAATCAAACCATTAAAACAAGATACACGCCACCAAAGGACTCCAACTTGTTGTCTCAGAGGACAAACCCTTGAGCTTTTCAAAAATGAAATGCTTAACAAGATTGTAGAAGTCGTGGTTCCATATTGCTGTGGAGGCCAAAAGTATAAAAAATAAGAGAAGAAAAAACAAACCCCAAAAAATGACAACAAACCAACCCCCCCAAAAAGAATTTGTGAAATTAATTGATGATTGATGTTAACACTGGTCAACCTGTTCTAAGCATACACTAAGCCCCCAAGCACAGAGAGTATCCAAGGCTGGGAAGGTAGGAAGATGTCAAGAGAATCTCCTCTGCACACATCCAACCTGGTTTCTCCAGCCCCAGCTCCGGAGCTGTTTCTTCAAACACTGGAGCCTGGAAGTGGGTGGCAGGAAGAAGCTGTGAGAGGGCCAGACGATAACAACAAATCACTGAAATCGTCTACTCCACTGAAATCACTGAAATCCTATATTTCACATATATATCAGTCCGCTCTGATAGAGTTCAGGGAGATTTCAAATAGCAAGAAAGCAGAATGATTCAAGCAGCAAAGAAATAATTTGTAAGAGCTTTGCTATTTACAATTATTTAAGATCAACACTGACTTGAACTTTTGTTCCCTGCTTTATTTATTTTTTTTCTTATTTAAAAAAAAAAAATAATTAAATTTTCATTTGTGCATCTCTTTTTGCATGTCTCTGATGTTAACAGCTGGTCTGAAATAATTACTCCTACCACGCAGTTTGCTGCAGAAAGCACATTAAGATGATACTCATCTTACAACGGCAGGTGCCCTGCGGAGGCTTCTCAGCCTAGGAACGCTGGTTTCTCTCCCTTCACTGTAAAGGGAGTCCAGAGAAGTCTTTCTGTTATGAATTCTTGCATCCTGCAGAGGACTAATGGCAGGTCAGTATCTGTATCCTCAACAAGACGCTGGAGAGCCTGGAGCTGAGAGTAGAGAGGGTTGAACATCTTCTAGTGGCTCCTATTTGTAGCAGACAATGAGATTTCATTTAAATTGAAACCTTTCAAGGACATTTGACAAAATATTAGTTATGAAAGTCAAGAACTGATCAGCTGCATTAGTATGAAATGCTTTAACTTAACTTTTCAAAATAACTTTTAACTTAGAGATTTGGTTTTTCATGTTTATATACATACCAAGAGGCCAAAATCAGAATAAAATTACTCAACTTTATCCAAACAAGAAAACATAAACACTTGATTCAAGTTTTTTTTTTTTTTCCTTATCTGTAGGAATGATTTATTTTATTCCATTTTAGAGTGGGATTTCCAGTGAAATAACAAACAACACTAATAAAACCTTAATCCTTCAGGACTAAACTGTACATCTACAGCCTGGGCTTTCTCCAATGTTCTTCCCATGTCTTTTACTTTAAAAGTGATACAGACAAAGCCAAATAAAACTCTTGCAGGAGATTTATATCTGATGAGGAAGTTGACAGAAGCTTAGTTATCCAATAGAGGAGGGTTGGTTTGTTTGTGAGGAGGATAGATATGAACTATCCATTGCCCCCTTCCAGTGGCTATGCCAAAAATGATGAAAATTAAATAAAAAAGGTTGAATGAATAAGAAATTCAGGTATTGCAGGGCCACAAGCTTCAAGCTTATCAAAGTGCTGCAGTGACTAATTTGATGTAATAATTAAAATTCATGAAGATATTGCCTGAGCAGAATACACATGGTAAAAAGTAAATTGTATTTGCTCTAATTAGGTAAATAGTATTTTCTTATGGTGGCTTTTGGGTAGGCATTATAAAACCGAACTGCGAAAAACTCATCTTTGAAATTTCCTAGTCTACGTGTTAGCAATTTTACATGAAAATTTGTTTTTCCTCCTTCTTTATCATCTCAAAATCAGTTATCTCCAATAATAATATATGACCAAGGGAATACATAAGCTTTCCTTTAAACAAATGCAGGTTTTTTTAACTATTTTTTTCCTGCTTATATGTCCACTAAATTACATTGCTTTTGCTTTCAAAAGATTTTGTTTCAAACTTGTTTTTACTTCAAACCTTACCTATGAAAGGCCCACCTTGGACAACACCTTGAGAAAAGCAGCTTTAAACTTCAGAATGACTTTCTGGTGATTCAAGGCAACTTGACAGTTATTGCCCCTTAGAACCCTACGCCAGCCATGTGGGGGGGTTGTGGGACCCCCTGCACGTTGTCTATGTGTGTGCGATAATTACACTGCAACTTGTGTCTTGCCTCTGAGGTTGTCAGCCTGAGTCTGAACCACTAGCAGAATGTTAATTATAAAAGCGACCGTAATCAAAGAGAGCCAGAAGAGAGTAAGTCAATTAAAGGCAGGGAAAAGCTAAATGGAATCTTTCTTTTTTATTAAATGCTCCTTCTTCTAACTTTGTGGTCAACAAGACCAATTTCTTTTTTTCTTTATTCTTTTAAGTGGATTTCAGACTATTTCAAGTGTGTGTGTGCCGAGCAGCAACTGGGGCAGACAGACTTTCGCTTGAAACAAAACAGAGAGAAGTTTAAAACCTGTAACATTTAGCAAATGTCAAAACCAACTCTGGGCCAGGTTCTCACTTGGTGCTGCCGGGGTTAGTGCCTTTGACGTCAATGGAATGGTTCCCGTTTCCAGCAGGTGTACTCCCAGCCCACTAGCCCAATGTTTGCACCATGTACACCCTAGAGGAGATAAAGGAATACTGAGAGAGCCTTATCTATTTACCTGAAGTGAAAAAAGCTGTTTTTCACGGGTGAACGCTATAAACTTGCTGGTTGAGTGCATGTGCTCAAATAAACGAGTACATTGTTTGCCCTATCCAGTAGAGTCTGTGGGGTTATTAGAGCTGGTTGGCTGTTTACCACAAATACAGTGGGCTTTGTTCTTACTCTGACCTTCGGTTCAGAATTCATCTTTGAAGTCTTCAAGATCTCTCTAGGTTGGACTGAAATATTCTTGTGTATAGACAGGCCAAAAAATTTTGCATTGGGTATTGCTTGATGGGATGTTTTCTGGCGGCAACAGATGCATTGGCAAATTTTATATCATAGAATCAATTGTTTGGGTTGGAAGGGACCTTAAAGGTCATGAAGTCCCAATCCCCCTGCCATGGACAGGAACACTTCCTTCTAGAAGAGGTAGTTCAAAACCCATCCAACCTGGTCTTGAACACCTCCATGGATGGGAAAACCACAGCTTCACTGGGCAGCCTGGGCCAGTGTCTCACCACAGTCACAGGAAAGAATTTCTTTCTAAGATCTAATCTAAATCTCCCCTCTTTCAGTTTAAAACCATTACTCCTTGTCCTATTGCTCCACTCCCTGATCAATGATCCCTCCCCATCTCTCCTGTAGGTCCCCTTCAGGGACTGGAAAGCTGCTATATGGTCTCCCTGGAGCCTTCTCTTCTCCAGGCTGAACAATCTCAACTCTCTCGGTCTGTCTTCATAGGATAGGTACTCCAGCCCTTTCATCATCTTTGTGACCCTCCTATGGACCTGTTCCACAGGTCCATGTCCTTCCTGCTTGTATTAAGAGAGCCCAATACACAGCTGGCTTTCATTGCCGCCAGGGCACACTGCTGGTTTAAGTTCATCTTGATGTCCACCATGACCCCCATGAGCTCTTCTTCTAGAGTACAGCTCCCCAGACAATAGGCTTATTCTACTTCAGGTGGAGGATTGTTGTCTGTCTTTGAACTTCATGAGGTTGCTGTTGCTTGAGGTCCATGGCCAGTTGACATCCCAGTGTATATAAATTGCTTTCCCATCTTGCTGTTGAGGGAACATTCTGCTTCATCATTCAGGTTATTCGTGAAAACAAAGTGTATTGAACTCTGAGGAGTGCCACGTGTGACCAGTTTCTCAGCAGCAATGCTCCTCTGCATGGTGTCAGACCCAATGTGCAGTATCATGGGTTTTGACATAGATATCTTCATCTCCTAAGCTATGTTTTTGCAATCAATGAAGAGATTTAATTTGCGGTTGCTTAAGTAAGTTCTGAATCATCGTTTAATTTGCCGTTATTCAATAGAACATGCCTGGCCATTCAAAGCTACAGATCTAATTGGAGATGAAGCACAAAGCTTGGTCAGAATTTGTTTTCACCAGTTTATAATGTAATCAAATCCAGCAGAAGGGAATAATTTTAAAATATCATCTAGAGCACATATTTACATTGTGGTCTTCTGACCACTCCAGCACATCAAGAAGTTTTTCCAGGTTCTAGGGCTCTTCATTCCAGTTAGCTATTTTTCCATTTAACAATTTGAAAAAAAAAAGACAAGGCTTTTCTTTCATACAAATCTTAGCACACTACCAAAATGCTTTTGTCTTTGTATTTCAAATCCTTCTGGAATGTCTGTGAAATCATATATGCTACATGTGATGCTATATATAGTTTTGAAGCTACAAATTGTGCTTACATACTGCACTTCTCCTCTCAGGACAGGACTGGTTTTCACATCCTTCAGAAGTACCTAATGATTATTATGAGGCAAATCTGTTCTTCCTTGCTGACAGAAGCTGTTGACACACAAGTCCTCACTTTTGAGACTGTTTCTTTTTTATTCCCCCCCCCCCTTTTAAATAAGAAACAGATATTCTGGGAGCTTTTCATGGCACATTTTCTGTTTGTTTTCAACAAATGGAAAATGATTATAAATGATACTGTTGCCTAATGAACTGCAGTGGGTACAGTCAAATGACAGGACTAAACAAATCCATTCCTATACTCTCCCGTTGCCAGCAGACCAGAGTACTCATCAATTGATTCCTTTGCAGCTAAAAGGAGCCATTTGATGCATTACTCCAGTCTCTTGCCAGTTCCAAACCACCGCAGCAACTTATTTCATGCACGTCTGTTAATTTTGGAACTTTTTCTCCTCTTTCCTGGGGGTGGGGATGAGATGGGGGAAGGCAGAGGGAAAAGAGTTATAAAGAGTTTATTTTATTTTGCTTTCGCTTTTTCACAGATAAAATACTGTGATCAATAATGATAAATGCACAGATAAAATAAACTTGATAAAATAAAGGCTTCTTCTCCCATCCCTTCTTACATGTGGATGACTGCTCCTTTCTTTAACATGTTATTGTCCAGCCAGAGTGCTGGAAAGGGTGTATCATTTATTAATGATGTCAACAGCCCTGCCCTTTGCTGGGTATGAGTGAATGCTGCCCCTGGCAAAGAGGTTTTAGGCTGGAGTATGTGAGCTTTGTTTTTCCAGTATTTTAATTTCCAGACAAGAACTCTGTCCAGCTTTTTTTCCTAATGTTGCGATCTTATGCTTTGAGATTAAGGACAAGGCCAGAAAGAAATATTCTTTAATATTTCCACGTTGATTAATTTTTTTCTTGTTCTTAGAGAGCTCTAATTTTATTTTCACTTTCCTGGTCTGTCACCTTTCTCTTCCTATGCTGCAACAAGCTGTAGGACACATGAGACATTATATTGTTGTGGGTTTTTTTCTGACTTTATACCTCAGATTTTCATATTTTTATATCTGTGTGGGAGGTTGATGCAGTGTATGATGCGCTTCTAAATGAGAAGTCATAAATGTCTCCAAAAAAATCATTTCTCATCACCTCCATTATTAGAGTACATATTGATTAATTAAGCCAGGAGCTTTCTGGCATTGAAAAGAAACATCAAACCTCTCTTGAGAAAGAGAGAAAAAGCACAAGATTCTCTCTCTGAAAACCTTTGGAAAAATTCTCAGCTTGTTTCCATCTAAACCCCTCAAGAAGATGTCACGCTGCTTTAGGGTATATATTGTAGATGAATAAGATCGCATTAGGATTAACTGAGGAAGAAAAAAAGGAGGGT
The DNA here is from genome assembly GCA_013398155.1 of Pedionomus torquatus. Lineage (NCBI taxonomy): Eukaryota > Metazoa > Chordata > Aves > Charadriiformes > Pedionomidae > Pedionomus > Pedionomus torquatus. The sequence goes on from VZRU01008631.1 coordinate 259,498, forward strand.
GAAACCCTTCTAGAGGTCATTTTTGCAAATGACCCCCTAGAAAGCAAAAAAGGATTGTTTTCCTTTTATCTCTCAGAAGTGTATGTAGACCAGTTCCCTTTAGCTGTAAAACATAGGAAGACTCTTCTTTGTGAAGGCAAATTTTGAGGTAGAATTGGATTTATTCCATATCTGACCTTCAATGGGCTTATATATAGTCTATACCAGCAGGGTGAACGCAGTCTGGATTCTCCAAGAGATATTTTTTCATGGTCAGTGTATAAACTGGTATATTTTTTAACCTCCTTTCAGGTCATTAGCTGTTATTTTCCTGAAAGTTATATTATGCAGAATTATTGGCATGGTGAGAATGGTCCTTTCAGGACTGACACCGCATTATCCTCACTGGTGAGGGTTTTGACTTCTGGTAGGTGGACACTAGTAAAACTGGTGTTGTCCCTTCCCTGTATTATTCATTAGGTGTGCAATTAGCTTTCACATGGTTTAAAAGTCAGGAGGATCATTGGCTAATGTAAATTGCCAGCTCTCCATTAAAAGCCTTGAAATTTGTACTACCTGCTCCAGGCTTTTCCAATAAATGCAGGGCACGATAAGCAAAGGATTTTAATATTTCAGCTCGGTTTATTGTACATCAAGGGACAGATGCACTCAGATGGTCTGAACTCCACTGAAGATGGAGCTAGAGTAAAGGCAATTTCAATTGCGTCTTATGCAAATGATCCCAGAGGCTGAGCATTCCTGGGCTTGTCCCGTACTTGGATAAGAGACCATCTGGAAGTCCCAGATACAGTAGGCAGAGGCCAAGACATCGTGGCTAAACCCTAGACCACAGAAAGTGAATGAGCTAGAAGGCTACATTCTCCCCCTCATCGCTGGTGGGTGAGTCAGAGAGCTGAAGTTACCCATACTGTTTTCATTCCTTCAGTGAGCAGTGTCTCAGGAGGATACTGTAAATTAAAGAACATTAAAATTAGAAAGTGAAGTTATATGAAACTTAAGCTTCACAGGATTCTTTAGCCAGGGTTGAACAATCCTACCCTCTGTGATGCCTATGCCTCTGGAAAATTGTACAAACTTCAGAAACTTTGGCAGCCTTTTTGTGTTGGGAGCCAACAAAGGGTGAGGAAATAGGTGTTCTGGTGCTGCTGCTCTTGCCTATCAGGCAAATCCTGGGTGCTGTGACCAGCATGTGATCTTTCCTCTATCCACCTGTCTTTTTACAGAAATAAAGAGCTTATTTTGGCCCCTATTCTTATAGAGAAAGTGAAAATTCGTTGCTGCATCTGAAGGAAGCCTCCTGCAGTGATTCAATGGCCAGTACAATGGAAGAGGTACTCCCGTGCAGTACGAGAAATAACCAGCCTTTTTTTCAAAGCAGAAACCTTGTATGGGGGATTCAGTCCTGTAAGGAGGGCTCCCACTTCTTTGTGTGAAGAGAATTGGGGTCTGTGGAGCATGGAGAGAATGAAGCAAGGATGGGGCAGAGGTGAAAGGGAAAAGGCAGCACGCAGAAAAAACTCACCTAGGAAAAAAAGACAGGATAAAATACTAATTATTCCTTTTTTGCCTAAATTTTCAGTTCATTCTTTGCAATGACACAACACTTATCAATCAATTGTATTTATATCATCTATCTAGGTCAAAGATAATTAATTCCAGCATAAGAGAATTTAAATACATTGAAAATTTGTGAAGCTGAAATTAAATATTTGGCCTGATAATAATAAGGCTTAAAGACATTCTTATGGCAAACTAGAAGATGTGCAACTTTTAAGGTGACCAGCAGAACCACATAAAACCAGAAGAATGAAGTCCATGTGAAAATAATAAAAAAAAATAAATCACAGAATCATAGAACCATAGAATGGTTAGAGTTGGAAGGGATCTTAAGGATTATTGAGTTCCAAGCCCCCTGCCCTGGGCAGGGACACGTCTCACCAGACCAGGTTGCTCAACATAAACATTGTCTGAGTTACTTCCCACCCCCCAAATTCTGAAGATGGAACTTGCTCCAGCTTTGTGTTGCAGAATTTCTCTCCACTGAGTAGCTCTTTTCACTCTTTCATCCTCTCCTCCCTTTCTGGCAGTGAAGCACATTCTTTTCCCCCATAATGTAATTATATACAAACTCGCAAACTTAACCATATTGCCATGATCTAGCATCACCCACAATCTGGCAGATGCCACTGGCTGAAAACACAGCTCTGCTTTAAAGCCAGTCATACAGATGCACTGTTTTTATATTTAAAACCAGAGTTTCCATGGCAGGACAGCACTGTCTGTACATACTGGGGACCGACACCAAAGCTTCTTTGTGTGGTGGGTGGGTGCCCAGCTCTCAGAAGCAACTTTGGTTCAAAATAGATACTTTGCATGATGATTCTTATTTAGAGAGATTCTGAATTTTGAAATAACTTTGAAATTGCAGTAATTGTTGCTTTAATACCATTGCCAGTTGTGTTGCCTGATTCAGAACCCGAAGTTTTGACGTTAAACAGTTCTTGACCCTTTTTACTTTAGCAAAACAGTACCTTACAAAAAGGAAGCAGGGTCAGGATTACACTTGGACATCTCTCTCTCATTAAATTCACCATTTTGGTTTTCCATTATTTCTTCTATAGATATAAAAGCACAGTACTCCTACAGGATCTTCTCACTGGGTTTACTGGACTCCAGCAGAAGCTATTGCAGCTCCACTGAAGTCGATTGGAATGTAGTGCCTAAGCCTGATGTAATGGAGCTTGAGACCTTGCTAACATCAAAGCACAACCAGATTTGCCCTAATGTGATTTACAGAGAAGTCAGGGGAGTGACAACTGCATTTTAATTATTTGAATTTCATGTATCTTTTCCTTACTTGCCATTGAAGTATTTAAAAACGCTTCCTTACAAACCTGTTTAAAGATGTGTGCTGCACCTGCACCATTTTTCTGCAATTTAGCAAAGGTGTGAAAACAGAGTGAATCCTGGCCCATCAGCACCTAATAGTTCCAGAGGCAGAAAGCTGGATCTCGGTGTCTGAATCACCTAATTTCACCTAAGATTTATTTCAGCCAGCTGCTACAAAGAAGAAACTCCCCGTGTCCCTGCCATTGTCTGAGACACGTAATTTCTTTCTTTACTCCCTTTGTAGACGAGCAGGAGCTACGGAAAATGGAGAGCTGGGTGGTGGGTTGTAAAAAGAGCTATGAAGTTGTGCACTTCCTAATTCAAATGGTAAACCACGGATTATTCTTATGAGAAAAAAGTAAAAATTCATACTCCAGAACAGCAAATCACAGTATTTTAATGTTAAAGAATCAAAATGTGAGGAAAAGGAGAGAGTGTTTAACAGCCTTGTCAGTCCTGGTGGGTTTTCTTTCAGATTTCTCTAGGCTGAGCTTCTGTAAAGAAGCTCTTGAAGATACACCTTTGAATGGGATTCTAAATGCACTGTGAATATAATAATAAATATTGATATTACATATATAAAAATAATATTACATAGAATATATAAATATTGAAAATAATGATAGGTGAGGAAGCATTTTCATTTAAGGACTGATGAATCCTGCTTGCCTTGAATCGCAGCTCTTCAGAGTAATTTATAAATAAGCAAGTGTAAAATTACTAACTAATTTACCTGGAACCAAGCTTTGCAATCAGGTTTCCATGCCTCAGCGTTATCATTCGAGTGGTGTTTTTGAACAGCCATCCTAATGAAGATCAAGAACCTTAAATCTAACTAGACCACCGTTTTTTTCTCCTTTCTGCTTTGAGTTAGTCCCTCCTACAGCAATACAGGGGGTTGATGGTTTTAGGAAAAAAAGTTAAATTACACTCTTACTCCAATAGCTCATTAAAATTGGTCCAAGAAGTACCTCTAACCTTCAGGCATTGTTTTGGTTTTGTTTTGCCATCCTACCGATGGCTTGCCAGAAGGTCTGGTACAAATAATCTGTACTAGAAAGTCGCTTCCTCCTGGAAAGGCGCTGCAGCTTCCTTTGTTCTCTTCTCTCCTTGATGAGCTGGCTGCTGCTTGCTCCCAGAAATTAATAGGATGGGCTGCAGCGAGCGCTATAAAGTCAGGGATGTGAGCCAAGAGGCAGACAGAGGTGCTTGTTCAAAGCCATTCATCCAGTGGCTTCACTGAAAGTGGGAAATGAATTTCTCATTGAAGGAAAACGTTCGCCTTTTAAGTCAACTGCTCTTACACTCTCACACCATAAGGTGTGTGAAAGCTACTGGGAACACAGAGAAACTGAGATAAAATACCACAGCCGCTGTGAAAGTCATTCTAGAAATTCCTTCTGCTATAAGTTGTTAAAAGAAAAAAAGCATTTTGTGTTCCTTGGCTCAGTCAAAATAATAGCGAGCCATAAGGGCTACGTTTCAGTTTCAGTCCTGGGTAAGTAGGTAGGAGCAGGAGGAAATACTTTCTACACCTTTGTCATTGATGACAAGTAACATATGTCTTGTAGAAAAGATTGTGTGGCTCTGGATCATCTAAAAGTTAACATATTATATATTCCCTTGAATGCTCATCTCTCAAGGTTTGCTCAGAAACTCCAGCTTTGTCCACATGTAGGCATGCTGGTTTTTAACCAAGACAAGCAGCTCTGAATTCTTGTTATTTTTCTCGAACTTTCCACTTGCTTCTGGGTACAATTCAAGATATTAGCCCTAGCTAAAATCCCATACCTTCACTCTTTAGGGGGTGCTTTTTTGGTGGTTTTTTTTTTTGGGGGGGGAGGTTGTTGCATGAAACACGGGAGGTGTTTCTCCCCCCCTACTCATGAGATCCCACCTAGAGTCCTGTGTCCAGCTCTGGTGATCTCAACAGAGAAAAGCCATGGACCGGTTGGAATGGGTCCAGCAGAGGGCCACAAAGATGATCAGAGGGCTGGAGCACCTCTGCTGTGAGGACAGGCTGAGAGAGATGGAGCTGTTCAGCCTGGAGAAGAGGAGGCTCCGAGGAGACATCACAGCAGCCTTCCAGTATCTGAAGGGAGCTCCAGGAGAGCTGGAGAGGGACTCTTGGTCACGGAGTGGCNACTGGATGATCTTTACGGTCCTTTCCAACTCTAACCATTCTATGATTTTATGATTCTATGAAAGCATTAAAACACATTCACACACTTCACACACAGATAACACCCCAAACTGTGATTACAGTAATTTCCCAAACTCTCTGTGATTTTATTACATGTTCTACCTTTCACACTCTCTAGTTCCAAGATAAGAATTCAAAGGCTCATTATGTCTTTGATATGCTGTGAACTTTTTAGCGTAATTAGAAACTAAATAAATCAGGAAATGCTATTTGATCCAAGGAACGGTGCACCAGCCAACTCAATAAAATGCTGAATACATTTTTAAGAGTGCTGTGAAATCTGGTCTCTTTGTATTTAAAGTTTAACGGTATTTTGTTGTCAAAATTCTACTTAGAAGACAGACTATTGGGGTGGTAAGAACAGAGAGAATCCTTCACAGAGAAAGATCCCTTGCTGCTGGTGGGATTTTGGTTATGGGCACCTCTAAAATATGACTGAGAGTTTTTGCATTAATATTGTAGGGAAATTCAAGTGAGTTTCATTACTTCTATGATACTGGTCAAAATCACAACAGTACCAGGATGCGAAGGTATTTTGTATCTTATTGAATGTGTACGTTTGAACCTGTGTTTGTAGATATTTTTGTATGTGTGTGATAGCACATTGACACTTACCTATCTGTCCCTCTGGGGATAAAACCCTTAAAACTGACTAATACAGGTCTAGACAGAAGAGAAAGGAAGGGAAAAAAAAAAAAAAAAAAGCAAGCTGGATTGATTAATCTAGTGACAGAGTTTAAGAACTGATAACAAAGTCCTGACACATTAAAAATACTTTGGGGAAGATTTATGGCATTTACTTTTTAAGACTGGAATATTAATAACTGTAAAAGCTCAGGAAAGGTTATCACTGACAGTAACAGGGCTTTTATAGTGCCAGAAGATTAATGTTGTATTTCTCCTAGAAGGAAAACCATTCTTCTCTGGGAAAAAAAGACTTGGATCGCACTGTTGGGCACAGCCAGTTATGCTTTCTTCAGCCCAGGATGAAGGAAATTTTGGAAGGGGTGAAGATGGGGTCCAGAAATGTGAAAGTAGTACCCAAACCGAAGTGTGGAGCAGGTAAATGTGCTCTCTGGCACAGGAACATGATGTAACCTGCAGGTCCATGGTTTGGGAATGCTGAGAAGAGCTGGGGCCTCAATTTATGGGATTTATGTCCTGCCAGGAAAAGGGCAAAGCAAGACCTGGCACCACCTTTTGGATGAGGTTAGTGATGCCGAGTGGAAGTGTGATAGGAAGGAAGCAGGATTTGAAGAGACGTCTGAATGTGGAAGGAGACTGTCGATGTGAGATGTGGGGCGAGAACATGTGACATTATTTCAAGGACTTACTAGCAAGTCGTCTGGCAGGGAACGTAAAAGCAAGATTGGGAGAAAGGGTTGGTAACGTAAAAAGGACCTGGGCTGATAGGATTGCAGAAAACAAAGAGAAGGAAGAGATGTGGCAACAACTAAGCCTCTGTAGGGGTTGAGGCCTTTGTATTCAGAGCGTAAGAAGTAGAAAATAAATGGTTGCAGATGATAGGAATTTGAAAGTAGCTACTTATCTTCTGCAAATAGTCTTTATCGCTTTGGCCTTAGGTAAGACTATCTTGGTGGCACTTACTTGATTAGATAGGAATATGAGCAGCTGTAAAAACTAAGTGAGGGCTGTTCCTGAGTAACTTTTCTTCCCAGAGTTATGGGTCAACATTCCCTAATTTAATGTTTCCCGCCTGGACGTTTTCACCTTGCACCTCTACGCAGAAACAACTGTATTTGGAAAGTATAAAAACTTGCCCCAGTAATGAGCAGTGCAGAAAGTATATTCTGCATTTAACGTTTGAGAATCAACAAATATAACAACAACAATAATGATAACGATGATGCGAGCTTGGGCAACAACCTGAATCTGAAGAAAATAAGGCAAAGCAAAAGATGATTCATGTTGCATATTTGGCGGCAAAATCCTGCAGCTTTTAAGAACTGTTAATCAGTAAGGCAAGATAATAATTAAAAGAACAGATATTAAAGGTGCATATCCAAACTGCCCTCTTTCCTCCACTGTTATAAGTCCTGGAAAAAATACAATAATTATTTTTTTTTTTGTCTGATAAGATAGAAACAGGGTCTGTTTTGGTTTTGCTGCAAATGCTCCTAATGTTCTGTTCCTAACTCTTAAGAACCACAACTAAAATATTCAAAAACTAATTGACTTTTGCCTCAAATTCAGATGAGATATTTTTTTTTTTCTGGTATGAAACTGCTTAGCAAAACCACTGCACAGTTGTGAAAACAATAACATTGAAACTATAACCTCAAATTAACACTGTTGAGAACTGAACATGTTTAACACTAGTCAAGTGAAAAATTAAATGCTGATTAACTACAACAAACTATTGAAAAAACCTCTCAGAAAAGATTAATCGCAAAGCTGTCATGGTAGTCAAGAGAAAATATCAGAAACTACGTGGGAAGTGGCAGGAAAATTAGCACAAATTGTTTCCTTATCATCCTAGAGTGGTCAATTTTCATCATGTTAGTGATCTGAGAAGAGATGTGGTAAAAGAGAGAGAGAGATGCGTACGAGACGCTGCTATGAAAGCACTCAGGAAAATTACTAGTGGAAACCTGTAGGACAAACTAACCACAGCAGATGAGTAAAAAAAATCAACCGACAGGTCAGTCTGGACAAGGGTAAGACACTGCAGAGGAAGAAAGGTTTAATCCTTTCTCTCTTCTCAAGGAGACCTGCAGATGGAGATGCTGTGGCTGATCAGGCTTTGTGGAAAGAGAGAGACAGTAAAACTACATGTACATGAAGGAAGCTGTCCTGTCATGCACTGGTATGTGTCTGCCTGGATTGAGTTTTCTTGTTTCGAAAGCACAGAGAACTCCAAAGCTTTGAATTAGGCACCAATGACTTACACTCTCAGTGTCTAATTCAGGTGAACTTCAAACTGGACATCAACTGACTGCCAACAATTCCTTTTAGATCTGTCTTGTCTATGAAGAAGCCTCATCATGAAGGTCTGGCCTTTCTTTAGTTTTATTCTACTTAACATGGTATGTTATATCTCTGTGTATTAATTCCAACTGATTTTTTGCATCAAAGATAAAATCCAACTTTGCTGTGCACATACAACCTAGTTCTACAAAGTTCCTAATTCAATTGTGAAGCCAAGTAAAGGTTTAAAAACATAAAAAGCCACTAGACTAAAATACCATCTTGGTGCTGTTCTTTAATTTAAACATCTAGACGATATGGAGATATTAAAACCAATTGATTAACTGACATTTATTCACTTCAAGCTTTATGAATAAAGGTAGTACTTATATATTGATTACCTAGGCTATCTAAAGTGCTCACCTCTGTGGTTTGGACTTCACAAAAAGGACTGAAACTGATCCTATGATATAAGAATATGAGATAAAAATATGAGATAAAATGCAAACATGAACACAAACACAAAATTTGTCTATTTATATGCGTACCTATTACAAAAGAGGTAGAGAACTGAACAACCCCCTAATAAATAAATAAAGTCCAGCCAAGAAATGTACACAGAATCTTTCTTGTGTATCACTTGAGGCAAACTTCTCTTTGCTGCTTTTGTTCAGGATTGATTAACTGCAACAAAAAGTTTATTATATACTGCCAGTAGACATCATGATGCAGAATATCCATTACAATTAATAAGGTACTTAGAGAATGCAGACATTCCAAAATCAGCTAATATAACTTTATAATGTCATATCAGCTTCACTAAGGAATGGAAAGTTATAAAATGCCTTGTTTTTAAGAGACTCCTCAATATCTAAATTTTATTGATGTCCCAATTACTGAAATAAAGCCCATACATTTTACTCTTTGATCTAGTAGCTTCATTTTAATGATTGTATTTTCTTTTTCTTCTCCAGAATTGAGCTGATGTGACTTGGCTTTTTTTTTACAACTTTTTCCTGCAGTGTGCCTGTGATGAATCCCTGTGGGCCAGGCATAGTAAGAGCAGTCACGTTGCACTGACCCTCTCAAACAGCTGATTTTTGCATTGTCCTCCCCGCTCACACAGAAGAGTGGCTGCTGCCCCCCTTGAACATCCTCTTCCACTGTCCTGGGTAGGGGGGTAAGGATGGCAGTGTGATCAGGTGGCCAAAAAGACCACCAGGATCCTGACCTGTTTCAGGAACAGTGTGGCCAGCAGGACTGGGGCAGTGATGGTCCCCCTG
>VZRU01008631.1:280645-317634 GCA_013398155.1 Pedionomus torquatus
AGGCATTGAGTTCAGATTTGGATCCAAAGTTTCAGGTCCAGGACCAGCCTGTATGGCGCTGTACACTTTGATGAACCGATGGACTTTATCTTCAACTGTGCATGCAAAAGACAGATTTTCACTTATTTTCAGGTGGGTTGCGTGTCTTAGTCCTGTTTGTAGCCCAGAACATTAGAGCAAAAGAAAGGGCAGAAACATAATAAGAGTTTCTTGGGCTTCTGAGCCTGGGAGGTGGCAAAGGTCAAATGTCTCTGCTTATTATGAATTTTCTCCTTGTCTCCTGGTGGGGAATTTAGTGTGGAAAATCATATTTCCTTGGCGTTCACTTCTAATAAAATGTAGAAGGTTTCTAGCACAATTGCAAAGTGGATAGGAGTAAAGCTGATGATATCTGGCTGTGTAAGATGTGTGTGGGCTCAGAATTTATCTGCCCCAGCTTAATCAACTAAAAGATGGATATCTGGGCCTGGGCAGGACAGGTAGGTAACTCCTGAATTAATGGAGAGAAACAGGCACTTCCCGATGGTGATTCAGCTAATCCTAAACTCGAGGGTTTGGATGGTGTGATGACTGGAACTGCCTGTGTTTCTCCCTTGAGCATAGGGGATGATTTGGCTGTGTAGCCTTTAGGCAGTAAAAAGTGAGGGAGGCGAGTTGAGCAAAGGAGATACCGTTATGAAGGAAGAACATCTAATAGTGCGTTGCATGGAGCTTTTCTGGCCATTGCTGCAGGTTTCTACTTAAGCAGAGCTGAATGATCTTCAGAACAGTGGGCTGCAAAAGGCCACTCTATTACCCTTTTAAAAATGTATATTACTGCAGTGAAAATGTGCAACAGAAGAAATCCTGCTCTGTTGAAACCAAAGCTCTCACTGATTTCAGGGCACCTGGGATTTCAGTTGCTGCTCTAATCTGAAGCTGCAGGTTCCATGCCACATTAAAGAATTCTCCCTGTTCCATGGAGGTTGCATGTGTACAAATGGGTCAAACTGACAACTGACATAAATGAAAAAAATATTCTATGAGGTCAACAAAGCTTGGGGAGCTTTAGGAGAGCTTCAGGGTATTTACAGGCTTGATGGCCTTTGACTTAAATGAATACCAGCACTGCATAAAGGCTCTGGCTTCACAAATTTAAGTCTTCTCACTTCCAGTGAAAGTCAAGCATCCAGGTGCTTCTGAAATTGGTCATGTATCCTCATTTTGGGACGTTAATTACACTTAAAACTATAAATTTCAAATGCTCTGATCGAAGAAGAGGCTACAGATATCCTCTTTAGATATGTCTGCCAGCAAGAATGAGACAGAAGAAGGGTGCAGGAGGTGAGACTCTGGGCTTTGTAGTTCGGAGTACCTGGTTCTCCCTTTCTCCAACCTGACATATAAGACAACACCCCTTCCTGATACAAGTATCTGTGCAGATCCTTGTGGTATAAACTAGGGCTTCACTGGAGTGGATGCAAGCTATGTCATGCTTCAGGCACTTGGTGATAACCTTTTGGGGGGAGAAGAGCCAAAAATCACAATTTTTTTTTCTCCCTCTATTTAAAGTTTTTTCAAACCTTGAAGAGATATTAGCCTAGGAAATGCCAAATCTGGAGTACAATTATATTTCTGTAAACTCTTCATCTAAAGAAATATACTTCCAGTCTTTATTAAAAGAAGACATGACAATAGAAAGCCAGACAAGGATGGAAGTTCCTCTGGTAGCCCTTTGGTTTCTCCAGACAGCAATAAAGACCTTTTCTATTTATTTCTATCTGGTAAGCCTTGCGTTTAATATAGAGAAGAGATTAATCTTAGGCAACTTAAGAAAACATCTTAGTGACTTCTAGTTATCACCTGGAGAATTCATGACTTCTTCCTGAGCCCTCTCAATGAAGTTGCCTAGACGTGATGGATTTTCACCACCACTTCTCAGCTGTGTTCTGTATAGGTTGGCTGTAGCTGGTTCTACTCTATACAGCTATTTTTTTCTCCCCCCAGGAAATACGTACTCTTAGAGCCTTAAAATAAAAGATCCTGAAGTTGTTATACACAGTTATCTTTCGCCACTTGTTCCTTTTGTGAAAACTGTTAACACTGGCACCTTTTCATTGAGGAAGCGATTTCACACCAACAAGCTTTGCTTGTTTCAGCACCTATCTTTAATCCGCCAATTACTCTCAGAGATGACGTAAGCAAATGCTGTTACGAAGGTAGTTCTTTAATCTTTTGTTCTTTGCAACACATTCATCATCATTAAATGACCTCCAATTTCAGAATTTCCTGAATACTTACTGATAAAAAAACATGGCGTGAGGTAACCTTTAATACATTTGGTGGAAACGCCGATTTTGTGGTGCAAGGTAGGGTGCTTGCAGAAGCTCTAAGTGCTAATTTACACCCACCTGAAGATCTCGACAGTGTCTGCTCTACTATTCAATCCTCAGAAATACTGTAATAATCTTGAATTTAGTGTTGCTGTTGAAATTAGTGTTGCTGTTTTCAAGAAATAAAGTAAAACATGCAGGTTTAGAAAGAATTTGAAAAAAGTTTGAAATTAGAAAAAAATTGTCAGGAAATGTAGTGATAGGACAAGGGGTAATGGTTTTAAACTGGAAGAGGGGAGATTTAGATTGGATATTAGGAAAAAATTTTTTACTGTCAGGGTGGTAAGGCACTGGAACAGGCTGCCCAGGGAGGTTGTGGCTGCCACATCCCTGGAAGTATTTAAGGCCAGGCTTGATAGGGCTTGGAGCAACCTGGTGTGGTGGGAGGTGTCCCTGCCCAGGGCAGGGGGGTTGGAACACGATGATCTTCAAGGTCCTATCCAACTCTAACCATTCTATGATTCTATGATTCTATCAATCTGGTAATTTGAAATTAACAGATTTTGTAAAATAAAGGAGATTTTTCCAGTCACCATAAATCAAGAAGCAGAGTTTGCTTTTATAAAAGGTGTCATTGCCTACTTAATGCATTTTTTGATAGCATTTCTGATTCATCTTTTCTTGGAGGACATCCTGATAATACATCACACTCACCGAGAGATTAATTTAACTGGCAAACAGTTAACAACATTCAGTTTTCCTGTTGGCCATCATTTTTCCTGGGGAGAATATCCTAGATCAAACCATTCTGCCTTGGTAACACAGCAGTTTTTAGCTCTCATTCACAACTTACACTTTTCAAGATGAACTAATACGTATTCTATCAAGTCATAGGTCATCTATTTTATTGTTGGAAATACTTCATTGAATGGAGCTGGTCAGTAGCAAAAGTCTACCTCTCCTCACCACTGGAAGGGTTAAATACCTGCCTTTCTCAAAAGGATGCTACTTGTTGTTATTGTTAAGACAAGTGTTAAGACAAGTCCCGATATTTCCTAATAGTTGTGTTCTGTTTTCTTTCGGAATTTCCAATATAGCTGTATTTGACAGATCTCTCACCTTAATTTTATCTGCAATATATCTGCAGTTCTTAAAAGTTTCTGATTTTTGTTGCAGCACATCATGATTGCTCAAAGTCGTCGTCTTTGTTGCAAGTAGATGGAGGTGTGATAGATAAGGACCGAGAAGACAGGAATTTGATGGAGGCTTTTCCGTTCTTCGTCTGGAGGTTGTAGAAGGTAAGATGCTTTCACTCCTTTAAACAGAGGAGAATAGGGCTGTTGCCCTAAACTCATGCCATCAATACCTAGTGATGGTGGTGTGATGGGTGTCTGTTAATACGATCCCCATGTGTCCTCAGCTTCTCATGGATTTGCATCCTTACACTCAGCATCGCAACAGAGGCAGGTGCCTGTGAAAGAAATGCAGTTCCAGCAGTTCTGGGGGTAGAAGGACACACGTGGTCACATCAAACTACTTTTCTACTGTCATTTGGTGGCCGCTATCCATATTTTCAAAGGACCATTGAACAGGAGGGTATAATGGAATAATCAGCTTCTAATATAGTTTCTGTCTCGCTTTGGCTATAGTTGAGAGAGATCTGCGGGAGGATTCAAGTACCAGTGGCAACTGTAGTCAGCATGTTTCCAAGATGTAAGCTTTGAAAAGCCCTGATGAAATGTTCCCTAGGTATTGATGCATGTGAGATACGGATGTTTCTCAGGGTGCTTCAGGCATTTGAGGAGCTTTCAATAAGCTTTTAAAGTTCCTAAGAGCAGATAAAGTTAAGCTAATCTCAACCCTAAGCCATTTTGAATTTCAAAGAAAGGGATTTCTCCACTTTTTTGCCTGTTTTCTGTGGCGAAACATAGAAGTTTGCACCATTTCAAAGAGGTTCTGGGTTTTAATGCTTTATTTCTTGCTGTTATTAAATATTCTTTTGCCTATAAGTGTGCAGGCTTTCTAAGTGACAACTTTGAAGCCTATGGCCCTGTGATGGAAATCTAAAACCAGCCTGGAAATAACTGCAGGGAATACATGCGAGAAAACGACCTGATCCTGGCAAAGGAGCAGACCAGTTAATTTAACATCTTTTCAATTCTGGGTTCTCTTGTTCTTTAATGATTCACCCTGTCTGCTGTCAGATTCCTCTGCTGTGTTTTTGCTTTCTCCTGTTTTACATCGGACAGAGAAAAGAATAAAGAAAAGGGATGTTTGCTTTGTATCCTCTTACATGGTACTTATAGTTTTCAAGACGACTGTCAGTCTTGAATAAGATATGACATTTCCAGCTGATAGAGAAATCCCTTTTCAAAAATTAGAGTGGTTTTTTTTTTCACTCTAGTGGCTTTCAGAGAATTTCAAGATCTACTCTTTCTACTTTACAATGAAAATTTCTTCCTGTGAATGGAAAGAAAATAGAGGAAACTATTGTTGCTCTTTTTTTATGGAATTACAGCTTTTAAGTTAATGTACAAGCCTCAGAGCATCCTCTGTCACCCCAGAAATATACTGTCCTTGTTATGTTCATTCTATATCCAAGAATTTGTAAAGCTATATGGGTGACTGGCTATCTTTTCTTTTAATGTTACAGTATTTTATTCACAAACTTAGAAGCAGATGTGTCAATTATTTCTTCACCTGGGGAAGGAGCACAGACAAGATATACCAAAATATAGTTTCATCATGACTTCAACTTTTGCATCAATGACTTCTATATTTCGTTCTTGCTGTTTTACTTTTTAAAAAAAAAAAAGTGAAGAGAGGAGCAGCATAAAGGCACAGCTGTGGAAATCCTCTCTTCAGGAAATCAATGTCTCAGAGTTCCTGTTCTCAGAGTATTAGGCATAAAATTCAAGGGAGGTCACAGTAGATTCTTATTAGACCTGTTGCCCTCTTTCAGTCCTTTCAGTCTTCACGCACTGTCAAAAAAATATTCTGTACTATAGAATCTAATTTTTAGGACGTAGCAACTAGAAACTGATCCTTGAAAACTTGTTTTTCCAATCTGCTTTGCTTTATTTCTCTTTGTTTGATTGTGTATTTCTTAATTTCCATGTCAGCCTCTTACAAAGGTGATAGCCACTTACTGAGCAAATTACAATAATCTTCTCTTTTAATATTTTAGCAACACTTAAGATATATTCTAGCAAATTAGAGAAATAAATTTATTTTTGCTATAGTTAGTGCTCCTCAATTTCTGCCCTTTCTCCTTGAAAGAAATGGGACTCCTACCTATGACTAGCAAGAATAAATCCTCAATCTTTATCCATGTATAGTAATTCTATTCCTATGCATATATAATATTCATTAGGAGGCAAGATCCAAAGAAAAAGAGACACGCTGCCAGTAACTGCGTTTTAGATGTCAAGTGTCTGGAACAGAATCCAGAATCCTGTACCAAGTATCTGGCCACCGTATGGAGCACATGGTCAAACAGGTACTCGTGGAGAGGCAGTTACATGAGCAGCCTCAACCCACTTTCCAACTTTCTAAAACTAATGGAAATGGCACTGACGGGAGGGCACGTGGTGTCCAGGCTCCTTCATCTACTCCAGACACATAGTTCAGCAGCCTTGTGTGAACATATGGATCTGTGGTGGTTCTGGTACTGGATGGCACCTGGTCCTCTGGTGAAATAAGCTGCTGCTGAGACTAAGCAGCGGCAGACTCAGATGTAAACTGGTGTTTCTCATGAATATATCCAAATGGTCATTCTGGTCTATGAGAGGGGCACCGCTGGCCTCACCCCTGTCCAAGTTACTCAAGACAAATGGCAGAAGCTAAAATCAATCTGTTGAGAAGGGACGGTTGCTTGGCTGAACAGTGAAGTTACTCAGAACCAAAGGAAAAGATTTTGATTTCTGCTTTCAGGACCAGCTTCAATATGACGGCATCAAACATTGCTGGATGTGACTCTCTCTGTCATACGTGAGCATCAGGACTCTAATTTGGGGACTAGAATTCTGACTGGTTTAGAAGTTTTGGAAATCTGAAAAATCTAATCCAAATTAGCCAGGGTACCAGTAAGAGGAGATATAAGTGGATTTACTGTTGTGTTAGATGTTTATTGCCTTTACTGAATGTATTCTGGTGCCCTTCTTGGCTCTAGCCCAGAGCTACTACCAAAGCAAAGACTGGAATAGGTGCTGCTAAATTACTTTTTTAGTTTACATTTATTTGTGAGACAATATTGTTCACAAATTATTACAACAATCAATAGGGTGAATAGTTTTTATTCTGTCTCACTGGATCTTTTCCTGTTACTATTGCATTAGACATGCAGTGAAGGAACTTCAGCTTTTTTAAAGAAGGCATGAACCAGAGCTTTCTAATTAAACGTTATAGAAGTTTAATAAGAACAATGTGTCAAAAGTATCTTTCTGCAAGATGGTAAACTTTGCTATCTTCACATTTTCACACAACTTTTGATTTTCTTAGTGGTATACAGAATTAGTTTCTTTTTAAAGTACCAGCATATGTTCATTATTCTCTATACATTTATAAAACTCACAAAGCCATATGCTTTTCTATAGAAAGGACCCTTGCAGAACCCTGTGCTATCTATAAATAGGCAAAACAAAAAGGAGGAGGCTAGTGTGACTGACTCTCCTGTTTATTTTTCCTATTTAATTACACTGTTTCTGACAGAGAAAAGGTGAAATAATGATTAGCTAGAATAACCTGTGCCCGCTCCTGCTTTTTTTAATGCAAATCTGGTATACCTAGCAGAAACAGAGACTGCCTGCCTCATGGAGTTGCTTAGCAGAAAGATGAATGTGGTCACGAAATATGAACCAATATGAGCCATATGAAAGTATGTTCAGCCTGGAGAAGAGAAGGCTCCGAGGAGACATCACAGCAGCCTTCCAGGATCTGAAGGGAGCTCCAGGAGAGCTGGAAAGGGACTCTTGGTCAGAGAGTGGAGTGACAGGACAAGGGGTTATGGTTTTAAATTGGAAAAGGGGAGATTTACATGAGAAAGTAGGAAGAACTTCTTTGCTGTGTGGGTGGTGAGACCCTGGCCCGGGTTGCCCAGAGAAGCTGTGGCTGCCCCATCCCTGGAGGGGTTCAAGGCCAGGCTGGATGGGGCTTGGAGCAACCTGGTGTGGTGGGAGGTGTCCCTGCCCAGGGCAGGGGGTTGGAACTGGATGATCTTTAAGGTCCCTTCCAAGCCAGACTATGCTATGATTCTATGACATTGGGATGAACTGCCAAGGAGTAAAATAAAATTGTATGAATTAATATAGTTCTTTTTGTTGTGCTAAAAAGTAACAAGACACTGAGACAGGGATGTGGATGGGAGATGAGAATGTTGCAGAAAAATAAAGCAAACAAATATAAGGAGAAATGGGGCTTTTTCCACAAATCATTCCCAGAAAATATCAGGGATTGTGAAATGTGGCTGCATCTGAGCAAGCATAACTCAATCCAGTACTTTGTAACTCCTTGTTCATTTCTTACTTTTCCTCGGTTCTTTGAAAATATTCCAGGCTATTGATGTAAAGGAGATATTTGTCAAAGTCAGATCTCTCTCTAAAACTTCTGCTCAACAAACTATCTGGTAATGCTCAGTCTTTCTTTGCCTCAATAGCCAACCAGCTGGAACCCAGCAGGCTGTACGAGCAGTCTATGATGACATTATTGCTTATTTTAGTAATTCAGCGTGATAAAGTGAGATGCCTCTATTAAATTTTCAAATGCGTGAAAAATGGCTTGTTAAATGGAAAGTTCTGCTGAAGGAGAAGTACAGAAGACATAGCTGATACCCCGGAATCACAGGGCTTGTGCCAAGCAGTGATGTATAGACAGGTCTGGATGCAGCCGCAGCATCCCTCTGAAACAAAACAGCAACGCACAATTGATAATTTCACAAGTGGAAACCCTGCATTAGATGTAGACTCTCTTGCACACAGTATTCTTTAATCCCTGCTTGTCTTTGTCTGGGTGATCCCTGATTTCTGCAGGTTCCCTCATTACTCCTGAAATCTCTGCTGCTCTAAACTTGGCTTGTGTCTTCTCCAGGGTAGGGACTCTGCCATGCTTGGGAACCCCGTGGCTAAATAGAGATGAGATACTTAAAAATTATTAAACTACAAATAACAGAAAATAATGATAGCAGAAATGTTTACAAAACATGTTTTATTTACCTGGTTGTTGCTCTTCCATTTCAGGCAGATAAAAGCTCCTCGGGCTGAGGAGGCTGTCAGTTTTGTATCATGCTGAATTCTGGAGCTGTCAGAACCTCTCTTGGAAAGTGCAGAGAAATAACCAGCAAATTTCAGAACTGAATTACGTTTTGCATCAAAACAGAACTTCACAAAACATCTTGGACTGGAAAATCCAGCCCTGACACTGTTCACAGACTCATAATGGCAGGGATTGGTTTCATCTCACCTAAGGCTAATGTGGGCAGTGCAGATGTCTACATCTGAGCTATTCAATGAAGATTCTTTATGTCTGGCTGGGAGAAGGCAGGCATTCCAGTCCCTGACTCATTTGATCTATTTCTTTCAGCTATTTACTTCCAGAGAGGATGATTCATTCCCCAGAAGCACCCATGTCTTCCCAAGGCCTGTACATCCAACCTGGGTGACTATCCCAACACAGAGGTCTCAGCATCTCAACCAAAGATGCCTACCACGAGATGAGGCTGCTATCACCTACTGCATCTCAGACAAGAGATGAGCTCTCCACCCAGGTATCTACTGAAAAAGCTTCCTAAAGAGTTCTTTGCTCTTCTTTAACACAGACAATGTTGGTAAAAGTTTCACATGGGTGGCAGCAATACCCATGCCAAGCTCATAGTGACACCGTATCCCCCTTCCAGGCTCCAGGGATCATGTGCTTTCCCTAGAGCATCTGATCCTCCAAGTAGAATAGACGGACCCTCTTCAGCAGTTAGGAGCCAAAAGGACAGCAAAGACTTAAAGGGTCTTTGCTCACAGTGAAGTACTGTGTTTGCAAAGCGCTACCTGTTATTATTATACAGAGTTTTAAAAAACTTACCACTTAGTTGCGACTGTTGTAATCCTGCATTTATGTGATACGGATTGTTTGCTTTGGGCTTCATAACTGAGGTGACGTTAGAAGCGCTCAAGCTGCCTTATCTCTGCATTTTCATACTTGCAGAAGCCTGGGAGAGATCGAAAGAGCAACCTTAACCTTGAATTTCCTGGCTGCCCAATGTTTGGGTGTCCTCAGCACTGCCGTACAACATTCTTTCGCAGGTTTTCCCCTAGGCTGCTCACAATCTCTGCTTCCTCACTTAGCTGTGAGCACGCCTGGGAACTTCCAAACGGCTTTTTTAACCGTCAATGGTTTTATCTCTGGATATTGCTTTCAGGCAAGCTGTGGCACCCAGAATTCTGGGTTTGCTGTAGCCAGTGATTCGAGCGAAACATTGCAGTGTTCAGGCTAGCTCATTTTACTGCAGTAGCCAAACATGATAATTTTAAAAAGCTGAAAATCAGGACCAAATCACTCTTCCTGTAAGATAGCAACCAAGCCTCCACTCACTTTATATAGTTATGTGTAGTGTTTGGGTTGTGCTGGGCTCTGGTTTTTGGGTCCCTGGTGGAGAAATTGCCTGAGCGATACTGGCAAATGCTTCACGTTTTCAGTTAGGTGCTGTACCATGTCTGCAAATGAAGAACCTGGCAGTGCTGCTGAGATCACTCATGATGGCCAGGTCTAGATCGGGGTGGGATGTGTTTTGAGAAGCCTCATGTGGATCCAAACAGCTGGAAATGAATGAGAAGATGTAGATCTGACCCAACTCCCATTTTTTGAAAAAGCCTTTGTTATCCCCAAAAGGCAATCGAGTGAATATTTCCTGGAAGTGTTTGTTCCTTAAGCTCCTGGCCAGATTTGAGCCAGCATGTTTAGTGTCCATGTGCTATGAGCTCTACCCTGAACTTTCCCTTATCGGCATCCCCATCTTTCCATATCAACTCTAACATGGACATAGGGATTAACTTTACTTTAGGTGAGAGGAAAATTGAATGATACAGGGATGAACAGCATTCACAGTTCTCCCAATACTGAGATGAGTTGTTTTGGGGGTTGGCTTAGTGATGAGGCTTGAGCTGTCTGTGAATCCCAGATCATGCCACGATGCTTCCCCTCTATCTGTCAGCAGCTCAGCTGTCACCATGTGGGGACACGAATCAGTTTTGTCTTCAGCATCTAGGCCCTATGTAGTAACTGAAAAGTAAGGGTTAAAAAAAGAAATAAATACTTCAGATAGAGGCAAAGCACTTCAGGAAGCTGCTTGTTCCCAAAAAGTGACCAAAAATAGTGTGTTTTGGTACCGTGGATAACAGCACAGAACTGACTTCTAGGGGGGAAGAATTTACAAAAGTCATGGAGAGCTCCAGCTAACTTTGCTAAGATTTAGTCTACATTCAAGTACTACCCAGTGATTCGACCTGTCATATGTGAGTGACAGTGGTAATAACTTTTTTTTTGGTGTGCATCTTTTCTTGGCTTTGCTTGGGTCTACATTATAAATGCTTCATTACATGGACTTTATTCTAGGCATTGTACCGTTCCATGGATATTACTGGCTCATAAATAACTTGGCTGAGGAACAGCTATGCTAAAATAACCCATCATTTGAATCTCAGCACAGTCATATATTTAAGCACATGCTTAACTTGAAATGAAGCAGCACGGTGTTTGGATGCTACAGCATTTTGAGAGGAACTTGGTGCTCCTGGTGCTGAAAGAAAGGAGAAGGTCATGGTTCTCTCACTGGAGTCAGGCAGTCATGCCAAAATATGGACTTAAAAGAGCCCTTGCAGAATGAAATGCTCTAGTCATTTCTCCAGACAGAAGTTGGGTTTGGGGAAAACAACCAAGCAGCCAAACCTATCAACATACATTTGTTCATTTTCAGAAGGAGTATGAGGGTGTGGACACTCAGTAGGAGACATTGGTTTTTACTGCCTTGGGTCTGGACCTGACTTGAAGTGTTTGGTTATGAGGGCAACTTACTGTGTCACATCGTAGCAGGACAAGTAAAAAAATACAAAAGAAAAGAAAGATTTGAGAAAGAAAAACAGGCTAGGCTTTGATTCCCAAGGTAGTTAAATACCCAGACTCTCAGAGCAACCATTCAACAAGAGATGAACTCTGGAAGATTCCAGAATTTCCTTTAGTGTCCCAACCTTGGAGTTGTCTTGGTATCTAAGCTTCTGCTGGACACAGATGGAATCAGCTAAAACTCAGTGCCTAAACCTCTGTCAATGTCACAGACATGATCCAAACAGCTACCTCACTTGTGTATCCTGGCATGTATCCTTGAATCACGCTCAGTGGGTCAAGTCTTGCACAAAGCTGGACTATGAAAAGCTGGAAGACCTTCTTGGGCTGCCACCTACTGCTTTTCAAGACCACTAAATGACATTGATACTAATGGCTTATTTCTAGGGTACACCAGTAATCTCAAGACATAATGTAACTCCTCACGAGTTTCTCATGGCTGCCATCACAACCAGAGAATATCCTCACAATCACAGAGTTCTGTTAACTCGTGACAGCAACATTTTTGCAGGAAAAAATTATCTGAACATGAATTGAAAGATTGAATGGATTGAATGAAAGATTTATTTTTTTTCCTGCAGAAACTTACCCTCTGGCCATCCCCAGCCCACATTTTTCTCTTGAGTTTCTATCTTTGGCCCAGAGCCTACTGAAAAAAGCCAAAAGATATTTCAGATGAGGAGAAATTGGAGTAAGTCTACATTTATATCTAAATCAGTTATTGATGTTTACTTGCTGCGATAAACAAAGCATGCTTGTTTTAAATGGGAAAGAAAAGGAAAAAAGACCAAAAAACCAACCCCTAATATTCTCTTGTTACTGATGACTTTAAAGGAGAACTATCCTTTTGAACTGAGAGAAGGGAAGGAAAAATATGAGCAAGTGTTGCAAAGCACTTTGATTTACTTTCTATTTTCAACGATAGCTATTTTTCTCTCCTTGAAATTCCAAAGGTGGATTTCTCATTGCTTTTCAGAAGGCACATCTTGAGGCCAATGTTCTTTCCTTTTAACCCACACCAACTTCTTCATGGCTTTTCTTGTTTCTAAAGATGGCATATCAAGATCAAAATTGAGCAAATATGTGTGAAGGATGACATATCTCCAAAGCCGTAAACATGGTGTCTGTCCTTTTCAAGGGTATTCATTTGATGACTCCAAACTTCAGATTAGTCAGTACAAAGAAGAAAAAAAAGGTAGATGATTTAATGTACTATTTTATAAGCCCTATTCACAAGGACAGACAATTTGAGGATTGCCCAGTAGTTGATCTGCCTTTAACCTCCGTGACTGAAGTTCCTGTGGCTGAACTTTGAAGGCCAGAGTCCTCCCTTGTTTTTCCTCAGCTCTTTTCCCTCCCCCATTACATTTCAGCTATAAAATTTTGGGGAAAAAAACCATACGTTTTCTTTGTGAAAGAATGAATTCTCTTTTTATGGCAGCCCTAGGATATGAACTCTGAATTGGCACAGTTTAAGTCCTCACATCTGAGTAACATGAGGATGTTCAGTACCTGCAGATTTCATCAAACTTGGGTTATTGTTATAAGTACATAGAAATTAACATATTGAAGATAGAGTTAATCTCTCTTTTATCAAAACTCATCCATTTACTTAGCAAGGAAGAAATACAAGTACTCTGCTAACCAGGGGCCAGGAACTTCAAAGTCACAAATATTTACAATATCTGCGTAAATGGCTAATTGTTCGTATGACATTAAAAAAAACCCCAACGATTCCCAAAGATCTAGAATCAGGAAAGATTTTTAGTTTCCACAGTACTCAATTCTATTTCAAGAAGCCAACAATAAAGCAGAAAGCAGTTGGACAACTTGGATGACATTGTCACCTGCAAAACACCAAGCTTCTTTCAGGAGGAGAATATGTCTCCTCATATGGAGACACAGTGGCTTTTTATGCTAATTTCTCACTAGACCTCGGCAAGGTCCATAACAAACAACAGGATGAGAAAATTGTAGCTGTGTCCTGATGGCTAGTGTTCTCTTGTAAAACCTTTAAGACCCATAGGAAGGATTGCATCATAGGAGATCTTTGCACCTGGTTACTTTGCACCTAAAAATCTGGTTAATATAAAAGTCCAAAAATTCCAACAGAGAGAGGAAGAAAATCCTGAAACTGCGATGGGAGAGACATGCACTGTATCATTAAAAAAAAAAAAAAAAAAAAAAAAAAAGAGGGGGGGATCCACTTGAGTTTGACAGGAGCTATTAACTTTTGAACAAATATTGTAATAATTTTCCAAGACAACAACGGCCTCTTGGTAGTTTTGATTGCACATTAGAGATTGGAGCCGACATACTCGCTCCTTCCTCCTTTTCCTCTGTTCTTTCCATCTGCTCTGTGGATGTGCAGTCTCCTGGGAGGATGAGATTTCATAATGCACTAACTGGCATTCCGAACATGCTGAATAACACGGCAGCAGCCAAGAATTGTAGTGAACCAGAAAGAGAACAGCAGGTGAAGTGATTTATATATCGCTTCCATTTGTGATTAATCTTTTTCTTTCTTGCTTAATTCTGAGCAGATATGCTTATTCTCTGTGAGAATGGAAAACCATGAACAAATGCATTTTTTCTTTATTTGCTAATCATTCAATAAGGCATATTTCTTTGCTGTTCAAATTTTTCCCATAGTCATGCTAATATTACATAAAAGAACTCTAGCATTAACATTAATGGCAATTGTGGCTTGTTTATGTAAAATCACTGCAAAATTAATTCCACACAGTTGTCTGAAAATATGCACATATTTAAAGCAGGTTTTCAAAAATAACAATTTGTTGTGCCATGTATTTGTTTTGATTTATACACTGGCCTATTTCACGATGACCTGCTAAGATGATCCTTATGAGAAACAAATGATCGACTTCGAATATTTTCTGTGCTTTTAGACGTAATCTTCCCCACAAGGCTCTGTGTGAAACCACGTGAAGCACAGTGCACATATATGCACATGCAGAGAGTCTCCAGGCACTGCAAAACCTATGCTATGAGTTTATCCCAGGCCAGACCCGTGTTGCAGGCTCATAGTAAGGAGATGTAAAAGAGAGCAAAGCTGGTCCAGAAGCACCAGTTCCCTTCCTTCCCTGGGATATGAGTTCCTTTAGCAGACCAAAAGTTAAACCTGCCCATCCATTCAAGGGTGCAGAGCATCTAGTTGATTCTGAGGACCTCAGGAAAACTCTTTTTGTCAAAAAATCTTAACCAGTCCAGTGCTCACCAGCATCCTTGGCTAACTATAGCTTCAGATGTCCTCATCCTGTGAACCCCAGGACGGGGCAGTCTCCATGAGGTGCTCTCTTTCTTCCTACTGAAGGGCAATGGTGTTGTAAGGGACACTTGAGTCATGGTACTTAGAGGGTCACCAAAAGGTTCTCAGCCTCCATCCTCACGGTTCGGGCATGCAGGTGGAAGGATTTATGCTTGGAAAACTGACAAATTTTAGATTAGTCATCAGGAATGGTGTCCCAGTGATTTTAAGGCAAGTACTCTCTGTAATGAAGTAGCTCTATTTTTTTTTTTGCTGCTGCTTCTTTGGTCTGATGATTTAAATAATCATGGTAAAACAAAAGCTAGGTTTCAACAGAAAGCTGGAGAATGTGCCCATCCTGAGTACGTAGCTGCACAAGGTTTAAAAGCACATTTAGGCCCTGGTCCTTCTGTAGTGGGGTGGGCAGAGCATGGAGAGTCCTGCATTAAGGCCTGCTCGGACAAAAGATGCTCATACTCTGCTACTGGGGAGTTTGTAATTAACATCACTGTCCCTGACCTCAAGATGCTACAAGAGAACTCAGCCTCCTGGAGGATGGAGGCAAGCATCTCCCAATACCTAGGGCTTTCAAGCCTCCCAGTATTGAAATTTAGGTATTTGTGCAATTTTAACAGCAACCTGGAAAAGTTTAGAATTGTCTGGGTGATGGGCAAAGATTTTGGCAGCTGAACAGTGGCTGAACACCAGGTAACATGCTTGCTTTCCCTAATCACTGCAGAATTGTTTCAACTTGGTTTGTCATTATCATCACCATATTGTCTTTCTATCCCGTTGCAATCACCAAAGATTTGAGGCAGCGTCGTTCCATGCTTATCACAGGCCAGTGTAATGTTTTCTAATGGCTTGCACTGGTATTTTTCCTTCTGTCGACTCATAATTCTAATGCACTGCAGTATTCAGAGTCTTCCCCTGAAATTTTTTTCCCAGCATCTTGAAAACGCAAAATGATCTCTTGTGACACTCACAGATAGTATTTTCTCAATGCTGACCGACTCCTGGAGCTATGTTTTGTTGATATTATCAAGGAAATGTAACCTCTGAGGATGCCTCAGAGATTTGTTCACAGTACCTAGAGAAGAAAGATGATCTGAACTGATTTGTAAAGAGGCAGGAAAAGCAGGGGATCCAATATCCCTGAGAACAAGAAGGCTACTTTAGCATCTCCTCCTCCAATGTCTAAATAAGGTACCAGTAAAATATTTATTGTAGTAAAATTTCAAATGCATGCTTTAGCTCCAGAGTGGAATCTGTAAAAGAAAAGCTGGTGAGAGAAGGCTAGGTGCTATCCTGACATTATTTTGGAAAGTACTAGCTATGATTGGTACTGAGGATTATATAATACAATAATACAAATTATACAATAATAATACAAATATAATACAAAATAATAATACAAATAATATAATGTAATACAAAAAAAAAAGCNNNNTTTTTCTTTTTTTCTTACCCCTCGTTGTTGCAGCCATCTATGTTTTCAGCAAGAGGCTGATCTCTAAACTTCCCCTGACCCTTTAAATTTGCAAGTCTGAGTGTGGGTTCACACATGTTTAGAGAGATGGAATAAGCCCTCTTAGTGCTTGAGCTTCCTCTCTAGCATCTTTCAGTTCCCTGCTTCTCGAAGAAGAAAAAGAAAAGTTTAGCAAGGACACCTTTGAGAGGTGGATAAAAAGAACTGAGGAACCTGAGAAACTTCTCAATAGTTTATGCTTAAAATGTAATTTTCAGTCCTCCTGTCATTATTCAACTGCCAAATGTTTGACTCGGGTTTGGTTGCTTTGTTTGAAGATAACAGCACCTTGTAATAAGCATCATGTAGTCCAGAGTACTTTCTCAGAAGTGATGTTCGGAAAGAAAGACTGGGAGAAAACCAATTACCAAAGTACAAGAAATCAGTACAGATGGTGAGCTATTGCCTAGGCTGTTATACAAACCAGTAAGATCTGACTTTTAGGGCACTGATAGAAACATATCCAAAAATGAGAGGGGAAAAGGAGGAAGATGGCATCGTTGCTGTTGTTTTTTTCTTCTGTGTTTCTAAACTTCTTCAGTGAAGAGCAAAGTATTAACTTGTTTTCTCTGTTGCACTTTCAAGAAATCAATGACCACATGGAAGAATTAATTTACTGCAACATATGAAAACTAAATCAACACAAAATCAAGTTTAACCTAATTCTGAGGCAAGCAATTGCCATAAAAAGAAGAAAAACTTATTGTAATGGATATGAGTCATAAAGGGAGAAAATAAGCTACAGAGAACTTTATCTATCACTGATTACTGTTTTTTGTTATTCAAGTCAGAAAATACTGGATTGTATTTCTAGCTAACAAATAATAAGGAAATGATTATATAAAATACGGTTTTATTAAACGCAGATAAGGTGTAATGTCAAAAACGTTTCCTACCATTCCCATCTCATTCTACCATTCCCATCAAATGATTCTTTTAGTTGCTCTGAAAAATCAGTGCAGCTGTCAAACTCAGTCAGGTTTTAATATTTCTCTAGAACATAAGTGAAAAGAGATGGAAGCATAATGAAATTGCTTGTCCTCGGTACTAAACCAAGAGGCAACTTGATGCTTTTTGGGCTTATCCCAAGATTTTGTCTCAGAATTCCCTATGATTTCCAGCGGTGATAGCTTGGATGCTATTTAGTCCCAGACCCTTGGAAGTCTTCGATATTACTCTGTGTTGCAACACATAATCCTCAGTGGCCTGATGCCCGGTAGGCTTTTTAACCCTGAGTCAAATGCTCAGCTCTCCAGTGGTGGGAAGAACATTTTAGCAACAGACCACCTGGGCAGGAATCACATAAATCATCCTGCAATGAAATGGCCAGGACAGAAATGAAAGAAATCAGTGCAGCTTCAGCAGCTCTGCTAGAGATCTGTCTGCTGCAGATAGCGAAGGAGCGTGAAGAACCTTTCCCTCCTTGCTTCCAACTTCTCGTGTTTACTCAATAACTTCAGATCAGCTGCCCGTGGGAGGGGTAGATATCTCTCTTACCACATCATTAAGTTCAGACAAACTAGAAGTGGGTCTCAACGTTTCTTTCTTTTCCACCAAGCTAAGTTCAAACTTGACTCGCCGCAGGAAAGATCATTTTCAAGGGTGAGTCATCGCACATTTAACCACCGAAATAAAGGATACATTCGTTATTGTTTATATAACTTTCAATGCATTAGCAGGATGATTCTTTTGCAGTGCTTAGTGGCCGAATCTGTGAAGGACCAGCACGTCCTGCATAGCTGAGGTATATATTTTAATAGAATATCTTAAGAAGTGCATGTGCTAAGCTTGCAAAGTGGCAGGTCATCTTCCTTTCCTTCCCCTTCCCCACCTCTGCTGAAGTGTTCACACCGAGAAATGCTTATTTTCCAACTCATTGCATTAATACAACCCTTGATATAATTTTTAAGTAACGTTCTGCAGATCTGGAACTATTCTAACCAAAAACCCAGAAGATTTACTTTTTATTGCTTTGGCCTCACAACGCACCCACCAAAGAGATCACCTTCACGGCAGTTTCCATCTGCTTTTGAGATAAAGGCAACTTAAAAGCCAGTAGCTCATTTTTATCAGGTGTGTGTCACCGATTCCTAGGAATAAATGAGAGTTCAGTACAACAGATTATGTGAACATTTTGATCATCCCTAGGACTGCTCAACGCTGCTCTGTCTGGCATCTTCCAGTCTAGTGCAGGAATGCACCAAATTTTCTGACTGTTTTGTGACTTGTCCATCTGTGATTCTTTTTTTTTNGAAAGTTCTCTCCAGTCAATTGGCTGCTGTAAAATAGACAAAAGTAATTCACTGAAAAATATAAATAGCCTAAATCTCAGCATCTTAACTGTTTGCATGGGTTATGTGGCATGGTTCTGTCTCTTAAAGAGGAGCAATCCTCAGTCAGACGATCACCTCAGAGCCTGGCATCCTCTTTCTGTACGTGTGGTAGAATATTTCTTTGAACTTCATGTCTCAATGAACTCTCCCATCTGTCAAATCATTTGCTACCGTGGCTACAGCATTTCAGAAGGGAATTTCTACAAAAGCTGAACTCAAGCTATATTTCTCCTAGTAAATAAAGCAGGACAGGGACTGTTCCCTTGGCATGTATGCACCCAGTTGAGATCTCTGAGCCCCCAGCACTACATCCTGAATCCATGCTGCTTGTTTATTAACAGGTTCTGGCCCACACTTGGTCCCAACCCGTGTCCAGGCTCTGTTTCAGATTGTGCCAGCTCTCTTGGACCCAAACCATGCCAAGGACCACAGGAACAGTTAAACCAGATAGAGGTGCCAGAGCTCAGCCTGGTTCCCTCATGCTGTTCAAATTGCTAGCACAGGCACAGTCTGTACATTTATTTGATTTGTGTTTATTGCACATTTTAACCAATATTCACAGGGAATGTAGTTCTTTTTTCTCTTGAGTTTCATTTGCATAGGGTTTTAGACAGGCTTTCCCAGAGGCTTTGCATTTTATATCTAATGTAATTTTTTCTCCATCCCAGCAATGATATAAAACCATTACTTTTTCTGTGTTCTTCAGATATGTATATGCTGATTTTAGTAATGATAATGTTCAGGAACAGAAGTAATGAAGCAATTACTACTGTGCTGGAAAAAACACACATTGCTTTTAGTAAAACTGGTCTGTTTTCACATAAACATGTTAAAAGTTAAATTAATTCAGATAAACCCAATGTAACTGCAACACTTTATCTTAAACTCTGAAGACTTTTATATAGAATTGGAAATATAGTTCACATATAAGAGCATTTGGCAAGAACCTGAAAATGGAAGATGTGCGGCACAGAATAAAGAATAAAAGTAGTCCAAGAGGAACAGGATGAAATTAAAAGAGAAGGTCAATTAATATACTTTAAGCACTGAGTTTCAGATAGCTCTGTTGAAGTTTGGATAAGGGTAGAGGGCAGTAAAGGAATCATGGCTGCATTTTTTGGAAAAAAAAAAAAAAAAGAAACTTTACACTCAGTTTCCTCAGTACAATTAGCACAGGGTACAATATATGTTATTCTGGTCATTTAAAAAGAGACGTTTGCAAAGGTTTCTCAATGTAGCGATCTTTTATTCTTATTTTTTTTTTTAATTACTTTTGGGGGGACAATGTACATTGCAAAAAGCTTCTTTGTATATTGGAGTCTCCAGTCACCGTGGTAACATCGATACTGTGGTACCCAGAAAGGCTCCTGGTTTCTGATTCCGTGTGCCTCAGCATAATTTTATCTCTGTGTCAAGGTGAGAAATGGGCGTATGTATCTGCTCAGGGCTAAGGATTGGTTGGCTTCAGAATGGAGAAAACTCAAGACATGGGGGCCAAGAGGCAGATGGGACCGAAAGGCACATCACTGCTCTCCTGTTGTATAGACAAAGCTCATGGCAGAAGGAGAGAGATGCCAGAAAAAGCAAATCATGCTAGAATCAATCTGTTAAAGCTGAATTAAAGTCAGTAGCATCATTATCATAGCAAACAAGAATGTAGAGGAGTCCCATTACCTCGTAGCTCGCAAAGTCTTTTGAGCATTTAATATTGCAATTTACACAAATAACAATAACAAATACCTTCCTTTGCATCTCAAAAGACTACCAAATAGTGAGAGTTTTAGACAGAAAATTTTGATCATTTTCTTTGTTGAAGACAAAAGAATACCTACATTCTTGCCACTGGGGATCCTTATTTTTTTTTTTTCCAAAGCAATTCAGCAGAAGGTGTTACATATTGCAACCAGCTCCAGCTTTTATTCTGTCACCCTCACAATATAATCTCCAAATGGATACTTCAGAATATGTCATAGTTACATTTACATAGCACTTAAGCATTCTTTTCAGGAGAGGAAATGGAAGGACATGAGAGTGGCAGGTTTTCCACTCATTCCGAACTCTTATTTCACTCAGCTGACTTGGCTCTTGCTCTATTTTTCCCACATAAGGACAAGACCTTGGTGCCTACACAAACTGCACCAATACGAGGGGACCACCCAGTAACGTTACCGATTGAATGTGCTGCTGAAAGTGCAAGGTCAGAAGCTCTCTAATAGTTCTCAGAAAGTTTGTGTCTTGGAATCTGCATGTCATCCATTCACACAAATAGTTCTATCATAAAAACCTCTTTTGTGAGGTTCTGTCAATAGTTTTGTGGATAAAGTTGTACCTCTTTTTATTAATTTTGCTTTTGCTTGTTCTGTTGCATTTAATATCTACGCCAATGACATAGGTGGTAGAATTGAGTGCACCATCAAGTTTGTGGATGACACCAAGCTGTGTGGTGTCATTGTGACACACTTGAAGGATGGGTTGCCACCCAGAAGGACCTGGACAGGCTCAAGAAGTAGGTCCATGTGAACCTCACTGACTCCTCCGTGTGAAATATCCTTCTCCTGGGTTGGAGCAACCCCCTGTGTCAACAAAGAGGTTGAGAGGAGCCCTGAGAAGAAAGACTTAGGGGTACTGGTGGATGAAAAGCTGGACGTGAGTGGACATTGTACACTTTCAGCCCAGAAGGCCAACTGTATCCTAGACTGCATCAAAAGCAGTGTGGCCAACAGGTCATGGGAGGGGATTCTGTCCCTCTGTTCTACTCTGGGGAGACCCCACCTGGAGTACTGTATCAAGCTTTGGAGTCCTCAGCACATGGACCTGTTGGAGTGAATCCAGAGGAGGGCTGTGAAGATGATCAGAGGGCTGGAGGACAGGCTGAGAGACTTGGGGTTGTTCAGCCTGGGGAAGAGAAGGCCCTGGGGAGACCTTAGAGAAGCCTTTCAATACTTAAAGGAGGTCTACAGGAGAGAAAAGGACAAAGTTTATATGGCAGGCCTGTTGTCACAAGACAAGGAACGATGGTTTTAAACTAAAAAAAAAAGATTTAGACCAGATATAAGGAGGAAGAAATTTTTTATTGTGAGACATTGGCCCGGGTTGCCCAGAGAGCTGGTAGAAGCCGTGTCCTTGGAAACATTCAAGTTCTGTTTGGGGAGGGATCTGAGAAACCTGATCTAGTTGAAGATGTCCCTTCTCATTGCAAGGGGCTTGGACTAGATGACTTTTTAAGTTCCTTCCAACCCAACTATTCTATGATTTTATGGTCTTCACAGCTAGCAGTTTGGTTTTTCTTTTTTTTTTTTTTTTTTTCCCTCTTGTTTCTTTCTAAGAAATTTCTGTGTTGATTTCTGGTTTCCTTTTTTCCCAGTCGTTTGGCTTTTTTGAAGGTTTTTTTCAATAATCATAAGACAATAGGAAACTATTTGGAATTCATACCTTGTACAACCAAAACATCATCACAACGACAAGTGCAAATATAATCCAAATGAAATGCTACCCAAATTGTCTAAACTATCATCAATCAAGAAATGAAGCTTTTCCTCTAAATACTGATCTTCTTTTCAAGTTGCTAAATATATGGCTCCCTGATGCATTGTAAACGGATAGGCAGACAGACAGATACTCACTGCAACAAGGTTCCCAGTTTTCTTTCTTGTAAAATCTACTAATATCACCCAATAAGACCATAAATCTGTGGGAAAGATCAAATCTGTTGTTTGCAAGGAGGAAACAAAGCAGGATTGTAAAAAAGTGACAGATGTACTCGCTTGCAGGTCATTCTAATTCCCTGTCAGGCTGCAGGTAGGTTCTGATGGCACTGTATAACATTTTTGGCTTAAGAAGCTAGCTCTAAAACCAGAGAGGGATTAGCCACAGATGTATGGACAGGTGTTCTGGAGAGCCTGAGTCATGATTTACAACTGTCATTGAAAGGGCTTATGGGCACAGACATTTTCCATTACCTCAATGAAAGCTGAGTGCGAAAATAAGGTAACTCAAGAGACCCTGATGGAGCAATCAGCAACAGATGGAGAGAACACACCTGAAACAAATGAAGCAACTAATTATAAGGCAGAAAACGGCGTGGCTCTTGGGTAAGATACGGAGGGTGGTATAATGTGGGTACAATGAGAGGGGTTATGAAGTAAAACAAAACCCACTCAGAACAGAGGTTCTATACTCTTTAACGAAGTGTTTACTGCCCACTTTGTCAAAGTGGGATACTTACAGGAAATATAAATTATAGGGGTTGTGTAGATCTGTATGCCTAGTAGCAGTGCCTGTGTGAGAAGCAGCAAAGGTCTCTTTAGCCATTTCAACCAAGCCATAGCCTAATGATTTTAAGGAGCCTGGGTAAATCATCTAAACTGTGCAAATCATATGCACTATGGATTTTTTTTTTCTTTTTTTTTTTGGATAAACTCATAGCTTGCAGAACAATTTCTCCTTGTCTTCATCCACATAGGCCTGAAATTGCAGGTTTTAGGCAAGGAAGTGTCTCAAACGTGAAGTCAATGAAAGTTTTGGCTGCCCAGCTTCTGTCTCACTACAGAAAGAGGTTGTCTGGGACATTAGGTTGTTTGCACGTCTTAGAGTCAGCCTGCCTGGCCAAGGCAGCTGTGCCTTCACCTCACATGGTCTGAGCATGGGCTTAGAAAGAATGGGAGGATCCACTCCTCCAGAACCAGAATTTAAGGACTTCAGCTTTTGCCCCAAGATGTCTTCTTTTATCACTGCCTTAAAAAGTCCTTGAATTTTAAAATGCCTCACCTTTTTTGTGTATGTCTGAACAAAACCAGGAGCATGTACTTTTCCACATGTTTCCTTTCATTGCTATTTATAACAGAGTTGTGCTGAGTGATCTCAGTCATGGAAAAGGTTGAAATGTCTTCTCTTCCACGTTAAATATATTTTTCGTCTCTGACAGACTACCATAACAGCCTACAGGCAACCCTTTCCTTCCTGTTTTTATTCCTTAGATTCTTGACTGCTTTTGAGTTATGACACCACTCTGTTAAGTTCTTTACACACCTGCAATGGAAACACAATTCTCTATGTAGCTTACACGTGAAATCACAGGTGAAGGAGCATTTGTATTTGAAAGGTTTCTTCTTGGTCTAGTAAGCAGGTGGTTCCAGGCTGTGAACGTGTGGTCAGCACAGAATTCAGTGTTAGCCTCCACCTTGGTTTCCTCCAGGAATAATAATTTTGCACAGTGCTAAGGAAATCACAAAGCAAAATCACGATGCAATTATTCAATTTTTGATCAGCTGGCCATATGCTTAGGCAGCAGCGAGCTAACTGTGAGCAGAGTTGGAAAAGATGGTGACAAGGGATGTCTGGGCACAGAAGCACAAGGAAGGGAAAAGGGCTAAAGCACTGAGATCCCTGTGAAGCACCTGAGAAAGGAGAAAAAAAAGGAAGAATGGAGGAAACAGCTTGTTAGCATAAGGGAGCTTAAACTGCAGCAGCACAGCAGTACTTATCAGTCCTTGCTGCTGAACCTGCTGAGATCACTTTCAGCTCCTGCTGTGTGCAAACGTGTCATTAGAACCCTTAAAAAAAAATAAAAATAAAATTGGATCTGGATCCAATTTTTTTTTTTCTAGAGTCCTTTTTTGCTTTGAAGAAAACATTGGAGTGTCCCTGAGAGCCTCCCTGCCGTGAGCTCCTATGTCTTTGGGCCACCCTGCTGGCTTCCTACCCTCTTGTTCTTCCACAGACCTCATAGTTCATTAATGGGATGGAGAGGCACAAAACCACTGCCTGGGAAGCCTGGCCCCTCCTCAGTGCACTTGCCCTGGCCTATGGAGGTCTTCTCAGATGGCACCACCTGATGCCTCAAGGTGACAGTAAGATGTATCACTTCTGCGAGCTCTTGAAGGCTTAGTGGATGAGAAAAAAAACAAAGGAGGACTCAATTGTCCAGATTTTTAACACGAATTGTTAAACCATCCAACCATGCAGTTGCAATGGTTGTCTGCAGAGAGGATATGAAGCACACTACTATTTGGTCTTCTGGTCATAACCAGGTAAGTTAGAAACTCTTCCAAAGCATGAGATTAGTCATGGAACTGCTGAGGTACAGTCCACAAATAGCTCTGCCATAAGTCATGATTACAGGTGAGCCAAAGCTGAAGGCCAAGAACATCAAATCTTGTCAGCATATACATGGAATTGCTTTTTCTTTTCTTTAGCCATTAGTTTCATAAACTTATAAGAAATATTAAAACCAAGCTGTGTTTTAAAACTGCTGTTTCAAGCACACATTTGCAGAAGGCATTTTTCTGCCCATGAATAGCTAATTCTCGGTGTCAACCATGGATTAACGTGTCAAAATATGTCACTGCAAGAAGGACGTTGTGCTGGAGCACGTCCAGAGAGGAGCCACCAAGCTGGGGAAGGGTCTGGAGAACAAGTCCTGTGAGGAGAGGCTGAGGGAACTGGGCATGTGTAGGTTGGAGAAAAAGTAATAATAAACATGCTTTTCACCTGCAACGATGACGCTTTTCCTCAGGATGGGGACACAGTGACATGACAGTATTAGGGAAAATTGTTCTATGACAATCATATTTTAAATTATGTATGGATTAACTGTAGATTTCAGTTCCCACTGCTGTCACTGGAGAATTTTGGATGAAAATATTGCTGGTTTAAAACCAGAAAGAAACAAAGAACATATAATAGCTCAAAGGACCAATTTTCAGCCAATAAAAAGAAATACGTAGCTATTCATTTTACTGGATCCACATTTTATTTGCACTTCAGAGGCTTTAAACGCCCCGTTTCTAGTGGGAGCAACACATCTGGGAAGCTTCTGGTGTAGAAGGTTAGACAAATGAGGAGGCTTTAATGTTTTAAGGCAGTCATATTAAGAAAAGTACTCTCATTAGCTCTACAGATGTTATGCATTTCAGGGCTGTTTTGGTTTATATTTTGGTGTATTAGAGTTCAGGGTTCCCCCTGAGAAAAAGCACTGACAATGCAAATTAGATGCCTCGGATGAAACAGTACGAATGAGAACAGCTTGTATCAGCGGAGGAGATGATGGGTTCAGCCTCAGGTAAAATGCCTCGTGAAGCTACATTTCCCATGAAATTCCTTTCGTTGTTCCAGGATAATATTGTGCCATTTGCACAACGATCTGCACCGTGTGTGGGAAGTATGAAATAGAAGTTCTTTCCACCTGCGCCACAAACCAGAAGTTTTAATGTTCGTGTTCCTTAGAGCATGAAACATACTTTCTAATTTAACTAGCTGTGACACGAAAATGCTATTAAGAATATTAGCCTTTAATGCAGTTGATCTCTCAAGTAATCTCCCCTTGCAAAAAATGTATTTGCAACCATTTAAATTTTTCATTTATTTAGAAAACCAGACATTTTGAACAGCCGCTGCACATCTTGGAACCTGGGCTAAGCTAAATATGCAGATATAAAGTCAACTCTGACAAAAAGCTAAAATTGTATAGGGATTTCTTCAAAAGATGGTAAGTTGTGTCCTGCATGAAACACATAGAAATTTGGACTCCTCTCAGAATAACAGCAAAGAGCAGCACTGAAGGCAAGGATTAGCAAGAGTCAGAGGAGAATAAATTACCATAAAGGCATCACCACGTCATAGTAGATGGGAAGACCAGATTCACATCCTGATCAAGACATCTAACCGTGGGTATCTACATGTAGATCTTTATGCTCCCGTTATAGTCAGGGAAGATCTTGTCAGTACAGCTAGGTGCCAACTAGTTAGTCAACCACTCACCAGGTGCCAACTTCAGAGTGAGCTGAATCACTGTCCAGCACTCACAAAAAATACCCGATTTCTCTAGATATTTTTTTTTTTTCTATTTCCTAAAGACATTAATGGGCTGCAGGGGAGTTCTGAATAAGTACAGGTCTCAAGCTGTCCTGAGAAGCTACATCAGTAATGGAAAACCAAACTTTGGTTTCTCTCTGATGCTTAAGTACAGAGTGACCTTGTGCGTCACGTATTAATCATTTCTACCCTGCCAAATACTATAGATACATCTAGAATGATATTGAGAGTAGTTTCTGGTGCTTTCTAGCTGACAAACTATGCCCAGGAATTACTTACAAGGCTGCTGGTTGGCCAAAGCCAAAACTGTACCAGCACAACTGGTGAGTATAGAGTCCAAATCTTTATGAGTACAGTGGACATGAAGCTACTTCAGTGAATAATACAAATCTACCTTTAAAAACTTTAGTTAATCCATGTGTTCAAGCTGAAAATAGTCTAGCTGGTCCATTTCTAAATGAGAACAAATTCTTGTTTTGGTTGAAACTGTTACACTTCCATATTTAAAACAAAGATAATAAAAAACAAACAGAAAAACCCAACAAACCGAAACTCATTAAATTATTTGAAGCCAGTGGCAGTGAGGAAAGCTGGATAAGCAATGGCCACAGCTAAGAGCTGCGCAACAAGGCTTTCATTCCCAATGTGTCTTCTCTCATCCATGTTTCCTTGTGAGGAGAAAATACGTCAGCTTTTGAGTGTCATCTAATACTTAGTGTGTGCAAAGTTTTTAGTAGCATCCTCCAGCTGACCAGGAACAGTTGAATCCACTGAGGCTGAAGGTTAACATTCACATAGCTGTTCATTAGTCATGGTCTACAAAGTAGGTAAGGCATCTGGCCATGAATCTAATACTGGACTCTGACCAAGGGCCTCCTAGGGTAGCCCAGATGTTTTTTGTCCTCAGTGGTCAAACCAAGCTAGAGACGATACTAACCAGATTGCCTCTTACATGTCAGTGGCAGAGGAAAAGATTGTGGTAGCCAAGTTTTAGACTTTTTGCTTCCCCCCACAAAGCTTTTGAAACTCTGGAAGTAGAAAGCCAACAAGGGACTGTGAATCAGTTTGGCCACAAATGTATTTCAAAACATACAAGTATTTCTAAAGAGTGAATGTTCTTGTTTAAATAAAAGATCAGTTAAAGTACATTTTTAAATACCGCTTTCTCAGCATAACTTGGTCTTCTTCAGGCCAAAGCTGTAGTAACTGAAAACCTGCCTTGAACTATGCATTGAAATTGCTCGTCGAGCTGATTTACCTCAAACTCATCCCAGTCTCTCAAGAGAAACAGCAGGCACTTAGTTTACACTAACACTAATGCAAGTTACATTCGCTTTACCTGCATTCGTCTGTTCCCAAGTTTTGCTGCACCTCAAACAAAAAACACATTTATGCATCCCATAAATGCATTAAATCCCTGGAAGGCGCACACTAAGACAACGAAATACTTGTTAAGTTGTGGAGCTTATTTCCAAAAGGTTCTGTGAATGTCAAAACTACCAATGCATTCAAAAAAGATTAGATATAATCTTGAAAGATATCCACTGATGGGTATTAAACACGATGGTCCAGATAAAGTTTTGGCTCATAAATGTCCTCAATAAGGTTGCTGGAATTTAGCATAACGTGCCAGTGAAAAGGTCACTCCGTTCTTGTCAGGTCTTCAGTGTTCCCAGAAGCATCCACTACTGGCCTGTATTGAAGTCAGCCTTTAGACTGATGATGTCCAGTTGTTCTTACCTTATTTTCTAAGCCAAGCAGCACTGACTTTATCCACAGACCCCTTTTTCCTCAAATTCCTCGTAGTTTGTGAGCCCCACTAACACCATAACCAAGTTCTATTAAATCAGTGGATTTGTGTGTTGTAATATATCAGGAAGATCTATTTTTGCAAGTGATAAATCTAAGTAAGAGAAAGCGCCGTTTGAAAGAATCCTGAGCCACATCTAAGTTGCTTAACTTGAAACACACAGAATAGGAGTTTTTTTTTCAAACAGGCTTGATGGCTTGAGAGCTCATGAAGTTAAAACTGAGGAACGAAGCTTGGTTGATGTAGAGCAAGGCTGCAAATGATGTGTGCACAACCTTTGTCATAGCCCAAGTGAATGTTTCTGAAGTACAGCATGAACGGGAATAATAGCACCTGCTCTCGGGGAGATCCTTTAAGGTGTCCACATGATTTTGTACGTGTTCCATCTGCCAGAAGGCTGAGGGAGAGCTGATAATTTCTATAGCCTTCCAGCAAAGCCAACCGAACGTCCACTTTTTCAAAAACTTATTCAGACGTCCTTCCTGAAAACACGACCCACAGTCTTTTGTCGTCATCTCACATAGTGTGGCAAACCGGAGGCTTCAAGAGCTCTTCTGGCGCCAGAGTTAACCCCAGGGTTATGTTATTCCACTGCTGATTAAAAAAAAGCCGAAACATAAAGATGTAAACCGAACGGCTTTTGTCACCGATTCCATTATTGTACTCTCTACTCCAGTCGCTCTTGTAAAATAATGAATCATCACCACCTTGTTGTTAAAGAGCACGTTCTTTCAGCACCAGCGTGATTTTCATGGCGAGAGCTTATTCACTCTGAACTGTTAGTGTAATCTTCTGTGCACTTTTATGATTACACTCTTTTTCAGAAGGCTTTATGTTGTATCCTGCTGGCTGTAGTAGCGATGAAAGGCTAGAGACATTTTCAAACCCCAGATTTTTAGAGCGGATTGGTGACTGATGCTGGCCTATTCTTGTGGAATAAACGTATGGATTTACCCATCCCTGACAAAAGCAGCAGTGGGTAAGTGGGAGATCGCATACACTGGTGTGGGGTCTCAGAGATGAAAGAGTTACACAAAAAAAAAAAAAATCACACATGCAAGTTTCGTATAACTTGCATAATTTAACTCAATATAAGCCAACAGGTAAGAAAATATCTTGGGGTTTTGAGCAGTGTCCAGATCTTTTTTTTTTCTTAACACTACCTCCTTTTCTGCTGCGTGATCATCTTGTATATATGGATAGAGGATACCAGAAATTCCAAAACATACTCAAGAAATTTAGGCATTTATGACACAGTAACACTGGAAGATCCTTAAGAACTTAGCAGGCATAAATTACTGCTGAAAGGGGCAAATTCATTTAATAGGTCCCATTAGAGTTGAGAATGTGATTTTTGCCTCTGATTATTACCATTATTCTTGTAGTGTTGTACAAAAGTTACAGGGACACCTCCCACCAGACCAGATTGCTCAAAACCCCCTCCAACCTGGTCCTGAACCCCTCCAGGGATGAGGCAGCCACAGCTTCTCTGGGCAACCAGGGCCAGGGTCTCACCACCCTCACAGCAAAGAATTTCTTCCTAAAATTTAATCTAAATCTCCTGTCTTTCAGTTTAAAACCATTACCCCGATCTCCCGCAGATTTGTATTATATCCTGGCCTTCACCCACAGTTAGCAAACTTTGGGGTAGGACTAGATGACTTCTGAAGGCCCTTTCCAGCCCCTAAATTTCTGTGAAACAGCTGAGCCCAGGCCCCAGGGCGCTTAAGATAAATATTTTCTTTTCCCCCTACCTGTATCTTGGGCAGATATATCATCCTCTTGTAGTTCAGCCAAATGCTCCCAGGTAACATAGTTCTTCTTTTCTCCCCCAGGATTCCTCAGAAGGCTCATTTTCATCTTATCACTTTCTGGACACTCTGTGAAGAGGGGCATGTATGATTTAGAGATGAAAAAATCTGAGGCAGAAAGCTACAAGGATTGTACACTGTAACAAAGGGCTGGTTGGTCACCAAGAACCTTTAATACCCTTAATTACATCATTACTATCATTATTAGGATCAGCAGGGAATGCTGATGTTGTGGGATAAACTAAAGCATCAAGTGTGTTTCTTGTTTGCTTGATTTTTCCCCCTCCAATTACTATTGCCTTTTTATGGTCCAAGCCGTGCACTCTCTTCATCAGCTTTTCAAAAAAGTATATTAAAATCTAACTAAATTTGACACATTCTAAGTCAGAAACACCCTTGTGCAGAATGGCATAGTGAAAATCTGAAGCAGCTGTGCTAATTACTAATGGTTCCCATCCAGATGACCTTTTTGTTGAGTGGAGACCCAGAAAAAAAGCTCCTTGGATTATTAAAAAAAAAAAAAGAAAGAAAAAGTATCATGTTTTGTATTACTTGCTCTGTGTCATTAAGATAATTAGATAAACAAAGCCCACCAGAGGATAACAAGTCAAAATTTCTGTACTGAAGAATCAGAAACTATGTGTTATTTGCACAATTCTCTACAAATGTAGCTGCTGTTTTCCAAATTTTCTCTAAGGCATGAGGTACAGCTGCAGAAGCAATGAAGTGGAAAGGCTGGGACATGTCCAGGGAGCACATAAGAGCTCAGAAGCCTCCCTGATACAGCCCAGATAAGTCAAAGACTGCACCCAGTGTGCCCATGAGCACAAGGGGCTGAGCTCTGCAATGGACACAACCCCAAGATTTTGCATTTGGAGATTTCTTGAAGATCTCATGAGACGGTGGGGATTGACAGGGCAGAAAGGACATTTGTAGATCGTGGAATGATGTGAAGGCAATGAATCATGCGTGGAAGGAGTGAGGAGTAGCAGCGGGTCCTCAGATACCTGTGGTAAGACAGGTAACCTGAAACACTGTTGTTTCTTTCTTTTAAGAGGGAATGGACTTTTATTTTTTTTTCTAGACTCTAACTCTAGCATATACATCCCAACTACAGGGCATGTGCTTATTAAAATCACAGTAACATATAATAACTTAAGTTAGAAGTGATGTCTGGAGATCATCTCATCCAAACCCAACTCAAAGCATGGCCAGCTTCCAAGTTAGGCCATAATGGCCAGACATAATGGTAAACTGGGCTGCTCAGGGCCAGATCCAGAGCAATTTTCTCGATTCTCCAGTCTGTCTTCACAACCAGCTCTGCAGATGAGCTCAGCCACCTCCTTGACCCCGGCCCTTCCAGCTGTGAGCCTTTTCTTTGTAGTGCCAGACGAAAGAGGAAGAAGTTGCACACAAGGAAGAACATTCAATGAGGAAAGCCCCATGGAAGGGGGCTGTAGGCAGTAGGAAGAGCTCCTCTAGTGATCTGTTTGCAGCCACAGAAGAAAACAGCAATAGATCATAGAATCATAGAATTGTTGATGTTGGAAAGGACCTTTAAGATCATCTAGTCCAGCCATCAAGAGTCACCAGCAAAACTCTTCCCAACCCTTTTGAGATGCTGAGGGTGGTTGCAGAGCCAGGCAGTAATTAACCCTAATTATCTGCACAGAGGCAGATAGAGTGAAGCTGCTTTTAGCCCAGGGTAGAGTTTGAAAGCAGAAATGCATCTATATTTCATTTCTGCTAGATGCAAATTAATAGAGATGGCAGGCCTGCAATGGATGCAGACATCATTAGTCTCAATGTGACTGATTACTTCTAAAGGCAAATGAATGTCTTTTAATAGGTGCATGTGACTTGTACTGATTAAGTCAGTGCTAGAGGTCTGAGAAGTTAAGTTTGGCCAAATTTGGGTATTTCATAGAATCATAGAATGGTTAGAGTTGGAAGGGACCTTCAAGATCACCCAGTTCCATCCCCCTGCCCTGGGCAGGGACACCTCCCACCACACCAGGTTGCTCCAAGCCCCATCCAGCCTGGCCTTGAACCCCTCCAGGGATGGGGCAGCCACAGCTTCTCTGGGCAACCTGGGCCGGGGTCTCACCACCCTCACAGAAAAGAAGTTCTTCCTAATATCTCATCTAAATTTCACCTCTTCTGATTTAAAACCATTACCCCTTGTCCTATCACTCCACTTCCTGACCAAGTGTCCCTCTCCAGCTCTCCTGGAGCTCCCTTCAGATCCTGGAAGCCTGCTATGAGGTCTCTCCGGAGCCTTCTCTACTCCAGGTTGAACAGCCCCAGCTCCCTCAGCCTGTCCTCACAGCAGAGGTGTTCCAGCCTTCTGAGCATCTTGGTGGCCCTCTGCTGGACCCATTCCAACAGTTCGATGTCCTTTCTCTGTTGTGGACTCCAGCGCTGGACACAGGACTCCAGGTGGGGTCTCATGAGTGCAGAGTAGAGGGGGATATGATACTCATTTATGATCCTCTTCTCCTCTACCAGCAAACCAGGCTGTTTTGTTGTAGGGTTGCCACAGGGAAAACATGTTTTATTAATCCATTAGGACTGGGACTAGG
Source organism: Pedionomus torquatus (assembly GCA_013398155.1). NCBI lineage: Eukaryota > Metazoa > Chordata > Aves > Charadriiformes > Pedionomidae > Pedionomus > Pedionomus torquatus. The sequence continues at coordinate 313,207 of VZRU01008631.1, forward strand.
AAAAAATTCTGTATAATTTAATTTATTATTAGAAAAACTTATTAGAAAAATTATAATTTATATAATAANAATGATAAAGGATGCTTCAGGCTTAGGTTTTTGTCTCCTTTCCAGAAATATGAGAAGCCTTTAAATCCAGTAAAAATGTTCTGGTTTAAACAGGTTTTGTAAAAATATGATTCCTCCCCCCATTTATTTTATTTTTAAAACCAAGTGTTTGAAACTAGAGACCGACTAATCTGCCTGGCCTGAATAGGCTCAGTGAATCGGTGTCCTGAGGACTTCCAGGCCAAGGTGCACTCATCGCTTCCCCAGAGCAGAACTCAACTCCTCTGCCCCAGATGTCAGAGCAGACAAAACGTGAACAGAAGAACCATTCTCTGCTTGTGGAAGAACAGGTCTCTGAAATATCTGAGGAGAAGGAAATACTGCATGAGTAACAGGAGCTTAAAAGAATTTCCTGGCTACTGTTTACTCAACAAATATAAAAATAATAGGCTATATTTTAACAAGCAAAATGCTAGACAGCCTGACATATGGTGATGATGTTAAAGCCTGGACCTCTAATCCCGGAATTATGGTAAGGGAAACCCTGAAATTGGAGCGTCTTTTTTATTCTTCCAACTCCAATAATTTACTTCTGAAGTTCATGTAGTCCAGTGAGTGTTTGCAGGAGCAGCAGAAGTCTCCAAAGGCCTTACATTCCGTGCTGCAGCCTCACAATGTCTTTTCCAGGCTGGGTCTGGAAATTTGTAACACCCTGTTCTTCCATGGTTTCATCACAAACAATTTGGTTTTGCCGGAGAAGGGTTGCGTGTGCCTCTTGCACCGAATAAAGGCTATCTCTGTGTTACCCGCTGCCGCCTTAACTGTATATCTTTGTAAAAGACACTGTTGACAACTTTAGAGAGTGGTGCTTCTGGAAAGTCTGTAGCAGTTGACAGTCTGGATGGAGAATGCTGCATTTCTGTTTCACAAAGTATAATTTGCAGGCAATGGCCTGAAATTTCTGAAGTGACTAGAGAGATTTTGAGTAGCTCTTTTTACTTTTTTTTCTTATTTTTTCCTTTTTTCTTTTTTTCTTATTTTTATTTTTTTATTTCCTTTTTTCTTTATTTCTTCTTTTTATTTCTNTGATGTTCGTGTGATTATAATATAACAAATAAAACATACCATAATGCTATTTTATAATAGTCCTACCCTTTTTAATATCTTAGATTATTGCCTTTTATAATTTAATATAATAAGAAGGTAATAAAAAGATGTAATTATATAAAGTATAATTGTATAAACTATAATAAGAAAATAATGTTATAATATAAAGTTAATGTAATATAATGCAATACATACATGCATGCATATGGGTATGTAATTCTAATACTTTTGCAGACTCCTTAGCATCACTGGACACACAGGCTAGAATGGTAAGATGAACATTTCAAGGATCATGAGAAGAGAAGTAGTCCTTGGCTCACGCTTGCTCCTGAGTCATGCCTGTGAGTAGTTGAGGAGATGATTGATTGCCAGGCGTAACCATGCCAGGGACCACTCTTACGAGTCACAGGCGTGCCAATAAAGTTGCAAAATCAGACAACTTCTCTCCCCCACCTCATGTTTTAGACAGGATTGCTCAGAGGTTTATCTCATTCTCCTGGAACTGCATTTGCAGAGTCAGGGCATCCTGCTTTAACTATTGCACCTCTAATCTTTTATGGAGTGGCCCAGTACCTCTGCTCAGGATTGAATTACATGCTGGATGAATGCATCATAAAGTAGTAAAGAGTGTCCCTTACTTTAATGTATAATCTATACTTCTCTATCTCAAATTTTGATATTAAGAGAAGGAACCTTTCTGCTGGAATACCATGTTTTATGTCACCATTACTGTCCTCACCATGGTCTAGATTATGTCTGTCTCACTCGTCATGACCTGCAAATATTTACATTTTGTGTTGCTGTGTTGTAAGACCCATGTCAGCAAGCACATAATAGTTGTGTTTAGGTAACGTACCTGAAATCAGGCAAAGCAGGTCTCAAAGACTTTCCATCTAAAGATGTGGGAAGAAATAACACTCAGAGGTAAAGAAAGTAGCAGTAGAAAGAAGAAAATTGTGATGAACGGGGTTGTAACGAATATTTGTCACAGCACACCAGCTGCTGGTGTATTGAGTGCTTCACCAAAGGGCTGATGGTTCAACTCCTTGTTCTCCTGAATAAACCCAACAAACGGAGCATTTGCAGGGTCGGGTTCTCCGCTTGCATTTTGTTACCGGTGTCTTGGGAGCTACGAATCCCATGGGGTTCATGTTTTTAGCAACTTGNGGGAATATTTCGTGAGCTGGGATTATTTCAGCTTGTTCCCTGGGAAAGATGTGAGGCTAGACTGATTTTGGTGTTTCCTGGTTTGGGTTTGTAGCTGACAGTTTAGCCCCACAGCAATTAAAATTCCTTGTTTAAGGTCACATAGCTTGGTTTCAGGTAAGGCATGCAAGGCTGCAGTAACACAGAAGGTCCATGAAGTCATAGACTCTTCTGGTCTTGTTAGTGTTGTTTGTTTGGGCTTTTTTTTTTTTTNTTTCAACACGTTTAGATGTTTATGGATGGCTGGACGTGAAATCAGCTGGACTAACATCAAGGAGAACCCTTGAGCGCTGCCAAATTAAAATTTGGGCTGAACAGATAGTTGATAGAAGTAATTCAGCCAAAAATTTCTGTGGTAAAATCGCTCAGGTTTTAGCTCAGTTCATTTGTTAAGTATTCATTCACCTCCTTTGTTTCTGTGGCCATGAAGAACCAGGAAACCCAACTTTCCCCCAAAGTCAAGGAAGAAAAAGGGTAATTAACAACTTAGAAATTCATTTGGGCTTCTTCAACCTTTCTTTCATATGACAAGTATCATGCTTGAGGGGGACTATTCTTATTGCCACATCTTTTGTAAAAAAGGATTTATTTGTCTTCTAAGAGAGTTCTAATGACACACAGCTTTTTCAGTATGTTCCCATTACTTTTATGAATCACCTCGAAGATTAGCAAAAACACCCAGAACTTCTGCTGGTTTTTTTTTTTCTGCTGTTTGTTAGTTTTTATTGCCTGGAAGAGTGACTTGTACCTCATCCTACATTGCAGCTTACTGCAGAATAATATTGCTCAGACTTGAGCTAGATGTAGATTAGTAACTGGAATCTCTGTATTTTGGCACTAAATATATATATATACTTTTTTTTTTTTTAATAGTCTGATAACTCTAAAGATACAATGACAAAGGGAAGCAATTAGGGTAGAATTTATGTCAACTAATTTTAGGTGTCTTGTGGTTTAACACTGAAGACTAAATTAGTCAATCTGTCACCAACAGACACCTTCAAAGGACATTTATTCTGGCGTGTATTAGCTATTTATTTCAGGACAAACTTGATTTGATTTGAGTTGATTATCTGGATTTGATATCCGGAGGTGGCTGTTGCATTGAGGGACTATAAAGAGACCCAAAGCGTGTTTAGCTCGGACCTGCAGTTAATTTTTTATTCATGTTTGGGCAGATGAATCCCTCTCTTAGCAGCAGGCAGTAGGCTTTTGGACCTCATGGATCAGTATCTGAGCAATAAGGCAGTGGGAACCTGAGGAAAGGCTTGTTATCACAAATGCTTTATCCTTATTCTTGCAGCAAAATGAGAGTAACAGTTCTGGAAAATATTCATGCCACCTTATGGATGCATTTTCACTCTTCTGAGATTCACTCCTTATACGCAGTCATATGAAGTCATAACCATTAAAAGATTGTTTTTGACGGCCAAACCTTACTCATAATGGATTATTATTTTTTTCCCCTGCCCAAAATATCTCCTTCTCAACTTCAAACCGGAGCTGCAGTTTGCCTGGAGAAATGTCACGGGTATGAAGTTATTACCAGCCTACTGCAAAGCAGGGTCCCTCTCTCTCTCTCTTTGGCACACGGCAGCTCTTTGGGTTTGACAGGCAGGGAAATTCTTTCTGAAATCTTTCCTGATGTGGCAATCAATGGTGTGCATCATTTAGTGACTTCTGTACTCAGCATACTGCTTCTTTTGTGATACAGAAGCTGTGCTGCTGTGCCACTGGGCCAGCAAGACAGAAATTCTATAACCAGATTATTTGGGGTTTCACTCATTAATTTCACACAGCTAATGGGGTTAATAACGTGCTGCTGTAGTCAAAACAAATTCTTCCAAGCTGCATATAATGTCAGAGGCACGTTCACAGTAATCAAATTAAGCATGCTGGGTGATAAATACTGACTCGATGTAGCTCTTGGTTTCTTGCTGATTTCTGAACTCCAGAAAAGAAAAAGTCAAAACAGAATAATCTTTCTAGATAGGATTTTTTCCTGTTGTATTTTTAATTATTTATCTTCCTTTATTTTTTTCTTTCTTTTTTTTTTTTTTTCTTCTT
>VZRU01008632.1:1976-14023 GCA_013398155.1 Pedionomus torquatus
AAATAATAAAGTAAAATATAGTAAAGTATATAATAAATGCTGATATTATTGAAAACAACCACTTTATGAATCTTTCTGAAGCTATGCATTTATCAGCTTCTCAGTTGGTACCACTTGAAGCTCCCTCCTGATACTGCCTGCCAGTATCCCATACCTTTCATTTTAACGTTACCTCTCACATGTGAAAACAGATGTTTGTCATCCTAGATCCACTCAGCATCCAACTATTATGCCTCCAAAAATTGTCAGTACTGGCTTTATCAGAGGACATAATCCTGCAGCTGAGAAACTATAGAAAATACGCTCCCATGGCAGTATCCTGCTATTCCCATTAACTGCATGGGGTCCTGACATAGACTTCATATACCTTGATTACATGGCATCCCTCTTCTTCCAGCAAGCACTTGTTTCCTTCTCTCTGCTTGGATGATGCTAAGGTTAGCCTTCCTGTGCACCAAAACACTGATGTTTGAAAATAAAGGGCTGGGATCTTGAGTAAGTTCTCCTTTGCCACTGTATATTACCAGAGAGGTCATGGAGTCAGCAGCCCCTCTTCACACTGTGAGGACTGGGGCTCAAGCTCTCCTGTGCCACTGGAGCACTCAAAACAGTCCAAGGAGATTTGTGACTCAAACCCTAGATGTTCAGTGAATGAAAGCTGGTTCCAGTTCTTTGTCTGCAACACATGTGATAGAACTTCTTACAGGAGAGATTCAGTGAACACTCTAAGCAACTCCATCAGGGACAGATCATTGGTTTGTTTCCTGTATACTATTTTCTGATTCTGTTAGCATTCACAATTGTCTCCACATCTAGCATTTTTCCATTACAGTCTCTATAATTTGTCACTGCTTCTCCCAGGACAAATATTTGCTGTGGAAAGATGAATCTGATTGGCTTGTTTTTAAGACTGTAGCTTTTTCTTTTCCTTCTTTTCTGATGGCTTCATTATTGTTTTTGGCAGCTGAGTCACAAGAAGATGTTACACAAAGGGTATTTACAGTATAATGAGGTTCAATGGAGTTGAAAGCTGAAGTTCATTAGCCTCACATTTAAGACTATTAGAGCAGAGAGTCTGTAGTGAAGCATTGTGTTTGTCATTTGCACAGTGTTTCTGAAAAGCAAACAGCATAGATTCTGCAGACACTGGCTTTATTTCTACCCTCCCAGCTGATTTTCATTTGCAACAGAGTCCAGCATTGCAGAATGGAGATTGATGGAACCATTCAGTGCAGTGTCAGCAAGTGTACCTAACCCCTGCTCTGGCCATCACCAAAGTTACCAGGAGAATGAATCAGAAAGGATTTGAGCAAAAAATGGTGTTGGTACCATAGTGACCATGCAGTTGCTAAGGATGTGATTAGCACTCTGATTACAGGAACAGGAGAGTTAATTGCTATGTCCTCATTCAATTTCTCTAGGGAAATACATGTTTGCCAATTCTACAAGACAAAAAACCCCAGCCAACTGCCTCTTGATTTTACAGCATCTGAAGGCAGCACCTATTTGACCCTGAACACCTCCATTATGAAACTAGAATTCTTAACTTTTTTCCAATAAATGCAGCATATGCAGTGCTAACAACTCTTTTTTTTTTTTTTTCCTCTTGGGTTTTTTTCTTTGCTATATTTTCCCCTCCCATGTACAACATGCACTTACTTCCTCACTTCCCTCTGGAAGTTGGAGTGCCTTTTTTTTTTTGTCTTTTTTCTGGTAAGTCTGAAACTAAGCTATTAAGCTGAAGAAGGCTTGGGGAAATGAACTGAAATGTCTAGTGAGAAGAAAAATAGCACTGTAAGGATGGGATAAAAAAACCCAACTCTGGGTAATAGAGATTGATCACTCAATCTGTCCATGGCCTCAAATAAAACTGAGTGAATTTAACACATTAGTTTACAGATAAGAAGCTGAGTTGTTTCAGTGGATATGATATAGTTTCATATTATCATGGGGAACCATTTATTTATTTTTGCATTTGTGAGTCATTTAGGCAGTCCCTTTATGTGAGTAAAAATACGTTTATTTTCCCACTCCCTGCTGTTGCGTGTTCTATTAATATCATAGTAGTTGAAATAGATGGGCACACTATAAACTATTTGGTGTTGAATTTGTTTTTCATGTTTCTTTTTCTCTTCTTTTTCTTCTTCAGTCAGCTATTTTTATAAACCAGTTCAAAAGCCTCTGGCACTTTTAATACAAGTTTTCCTCCATTTTTAAAACACAGGGCTTAACCCTGCAATAACAATCCACAAAGATGCAGGAGCCTATATAAGGTCTGTGATGTCTTTTATGCCTTTCAGACAAGATGGAGGTGATGCTTTATTTCCCTTGCTTTCCAAAACAAAGCACTGGGCACTCAGAAGTGGCCCTACTTCCAACTGCTTCTATTTGGTTAAAATATAAGAAAAAAATCTAGGAGCTGTCAAAAAAGAAGCTAACGTGAATAGAAAAGGGATGTTGCCATGAGATATACTGGTCCCTGTAGCTTACCGACAACCACAGTTACCATCTTGCCCCCCTCACCAAGGACATCCTGATAGATGCTGCCACAGATGCTCTTGCCCCTTCCCTCATGTCAGAAGCTAATGGCATTCTGGTAAATTTGGCTCTTTTTATGCTCCCCATAATCTTTTGGAGTTGTTTCATTTTGCTCTGCTCTTCCTATGGCTCTGTTTGAATTTTAGTAAAATATGGACCCTCCAAGCATAGATCTGGTGTCATGGCGTGCTTGACACTGTATGTACAGACTATAATGAGGATACTGAAGAGCTTTTTAGATTAAGAGATGAGGCACAACAGGTTTACAAAGAAAATCATTGGAGAAAATGCATGGGAAGTGTTCCCAGCTGACCGGAGCAGTTCCCAACTGAGGGAGGTGACAGACGAGAGCCCAAAGTCCAGGAGCTGGAGCCAGAAGACCTGGCTTTCAAATCTGACTCAGTTGTTCTCACTCATGTTGAAATGATGGTGGATTAAAGCTCCATTAATACTTGATGGAAATGCTCCCCGCTTGGAGGAAAGNATTGTTCTCACTCATGTTGAAATGATGGTGAATTAAAGCATTCATACTTGATGGAAATGCTCCCCGCTTGGAGGAAAGAGGATTGTGCTAGGGGCTCCGGGAAGTTATCTGCAGGCTCCTGAACTTACATTGCCTGGATTGCACTATTACTGCTGTCTGTAGCAGAAGCAGGGTGATACTGAAAATGAGATCCTCTTCACACCTTTGGCCAGCATGACCCAGTTAGTGTGCAGCAAGCATCAATCAGGGTGTTTGCCACTGCTTGTGGCTGAGCAGCAAGGCTGCTCTAGTGCCCCTGGCTTGGCTCTTGCTTTGCCCCTATTTTTCTCCCCATTATGTGTCACTCTCCTTGTGCTGCATACTGTCTAGGTAGCAAGGTATGTGCAGTGTGGAAGAGGTGCTGTATTTCAAATGTCACTATTATACCTTGTCCAGCACGGCCCTGACCTCTTAGTGTTGGTCTTAAGAGCTACAGAAATAGAAATTAATACATAAATCCTCACACCTTAACAATAAAGAAAGGGTGGGCTGGTCATGACCCCACAATGCATATTTCCACCCTCCCTAGAAGTCTTCAACCATAGGTTGTCACTCCATGATGGAACACATATTGCTGTCTTTTGAACATAACCTCAACAGCTTTCTCCTTGCTCTAAGGTGCCTCTGTCTCTTTGTTCTTTCTCAATCATATGTTTTGGTTTACATACAACCCATCTTATATCTGCACCTCTGCCAGTGGAAGGGCAGTAATTTTGAAATTACATTAACAGTCTGTTAATTCATACATGCTTCTGATATATCAATGAAAGTGCCAGCTTTTCCAAAGGCACTGCTGAACACTAAGCAAGTGTAATGTAAAGGTGAAGAGCTACATATAAACTGCTCCACTGGCTTAGGCAAACAGATAAGAACACATGAAGAAGCTTCCTGGAGGTGGAATCTAAAAAGACCAGTCACAGTAAGCACATGATAGGAAAAACAGATTAAAGAGAAAGCAGGAAATAAAGGAGAGCTATATTGGTATCAGTCCTACTTTTCTTAAAGTCCAAGGGAGTTGTGTCAGTATCAAATAAGAGCAAGATGAAGACATGAGAGCCTATCCCCTCATTGCCTACCACTTGTATTGAAGATGCTTGTATTATCTGCTTTCTCCATCACTTTATTCAGCTGAGGAAATAAGCCCGATAAAATGTGTCGCATGTCTTCCTCAGGAACAAATCCGCAACATCTGAGTGTTTTTGATCTAGGACATAATTTTCCTTTGGTGTTATTGGTGTTACTAGCAAAATTGGTGGTATCGCCCTATGAGTCATCTTATACAGCAACAGTTTCTGAAGGTGTTCTGCTTTCTAATGCTACATGTCTTTTAGTTAAGTCTTTCCAAAGTCCTCAGGCCCTTGGAAGCCAATTTATAATACTTTTTTTTTTTTTTTTTTAAAACATTTCAATACGCTACTGACTTGCATGCTCTGATCGTGAGGATGACTTAAAAAAAAAAAATAANTTTTTTTTTTTTTTTTTAAATACATGTGCCAGAGGCCCACACATTCAGCATGTTAAGCACAGGAACTTGACATTAAGTTTTTAAACCTGTGGCTGAGATCCTAAAAATAAACACCAGAATTTTCAAGAGGGATGAAATCTAAGTAGCTTCAACCCCACATCAAGAAATTATGTACTTGGTACTTTTGAAAAGCCAGAAAATAACAAGAGACAAGGCTTGTAATGCAGGACTCATTTTCTACTATGTGAAGTGTTTTACAGCATTTTACTCTGGTTTCTCTTTAGAGTTATATCCGTCCATTAGAGGACTGGACCAGGGTCCAGGAATTTTCATCCCCTCTTACTGTTGACCTTTTCTCTCGGCTACAGTTTCATTTTCTAAAAAATGATAGGTGGGGCCGGACAATCAAAATGTAATGGGAAAAGAAGAAATCATGGTGATCAGATTTAGGAAGCTGATTGAGATCTCCTGATGAAAACAGGACAGAAGGGGAAAAGGGGTCCCTGAATTTGTAAGTATAATTATTATAGGACTACACAGTCCTGATATGATAGGAAAATTGCTGCTCTGTCATGTAACTCTGTCATATAACCAACCCTCTGCCCCATAAATCACTACCCAGTTGTGCTGCTGGAAAAACTTCTGTTATTGCTCTGAAAACATAAAAAATGAATCTATACTACCTGGCTTTTGGAGAGCAAACAGTGGCTGTACCTGGAAAATTATTTCCTGGCAACTCTTTATACTAACAAAACATGTTCCTTCTGTGTAGGCAGATCCCAGGAGGCAAGAGTATTCAGCATTTCATAACTTGGGATCTCAGTGGCAGAACTGGGCCTTGGGGTTTTTTATTTTGTTTTGCTTGTAGGTTTTTTTCTATGACTAGCAGTCTCCTAAGCAACAAAATGGGTAGGAGGAAAAATAGCAACTGGGCTAATAACAAAACTAGGGGAAATCCCAGCCTGAGTCATTGTAGGAAAGGGAATTAGCAGTACCCTTGAGCCTTGTGACACTTATTCAACAGAAAAAGTTGTTCAAGATTATCATCCTGTCACCTGATGAAGATACAGGGTGTGTTCTTAATAGTCTTCATAATTGTAGAGCAAAACTCCCTCCTTGCCTTGCCTTCTGCTTGCTTTTAATAAAGCAATATTTTAACAATTGAAGAGTGAGACAGTCCTCATTTCAGCAGGAGCTATATTCACATAGAAACTAGATTTTGTTCCCAGATTGGCTTTAAATGAGAAAAAATCCTGGCATTTCTACAGGCTTACTCTTGCTTTTCAAGCCACAAATGGGAGCAGAATCTGACTGTAGTCACTTCCATAAGGGCAGCTCCCGGATAGTGTCTCTTTTCCCTATAGAGGTCTTGTCTGAGATCTCTTCTATTTGAAGGATGTGTTTTTTTAGGGCTGACACTTTCTTTGCTTCTAAGCATTTATGCTAATGTTTTAAGTATATTCCTACAAAAGAGAAAGTTATTCAAGTGTGTTTCTGGAGAGTGCGATGGTCAGTCCTGAGTTAACACTTCCACAGGAAGCTGTAGTGCAATAATCACATGTTCTAGTTTGTCCAACTTCCAGAAGGACCAAAGAACTCTCAAAACAACCTTTGGCTGAACTCGGGTATGTCCAAAAATGCACACCGATTGGTGTAGGTGCTACTCTTCCTCTTTTTTCCTATTCTTGACAGCTTTCAGCACATACATTAATATGCACGCAGTATAAGTTATGTGTTGGCATTGGTTTTATTGTGTATGACTACATATTACATGGCTTCTCAGCATTTGAGCTTCTTTTCTTATCATCCTCCTGTGGTTTGGTTCAGGCCTTTTCATATTGGTAATGCAGTTGAGTCAGCTATGTCTAATAATCCTCATCATTTTAACAAAAACCAACAGTACAACCAAGCAGCAGAATTAATAAAGTCTAGTTTCCTCTGAAATTGTGTCCCCACCTACACACAGTCTGTAACCCACTTCTTTTCAATTTTCATCATAAATGTGCCAAAAAACCACACTCAATTTTCTCCACTTAATTTTCCTTCTTGGAGATGTCGTCGTGCCCCCCCCCGGCTCTTTTCAAACAAGACCTAATTATTGACCTCATCACACACCCTTTCTCTTAAAGGCACAAATGTGCAGTCTGTACTCCACACAGCCACTTTTTTTTACAGAGATTGTAGGAACTTCTTGCTTTTGTGACCTCTTTCACATTGCCGGTTTGGCTGAAGGCAGCCAGCTGGTTCATGTGTTATTAAGGAGAGGCTGAGAGACAGACAGTACGATTTCTCAGGCTTTATTTCTTCAAGAAAAGAGGATAAAACCACAAAGTAATTAGAGCCCTTATGTCTATGGACCTGGGTTTTTAGAGGCGTCTTTATCCCACAGAGCTGGTGATTTTACTGACAATTTACTGTGTATACTCCTGTGTGTTATCTAATCACTACATTTTACCATCATCCATTGAGGACAATAGAAATGTTTAAGTATAATGGTTAATTTGTCTAGTTGGATGTGAGAGACTGGGAGCTGCGTTTAACCAAGGCAACAATTCCCTTGTTTTTTAAACAGCTTGGAAGTTTCTGTGGACCTTGTCTGACTCCTGATTCCCCTCCCTTACTGTTCCCTGTCTTCTGAATTGGCATATGTTGCCAAAAGTGCCTGCTGCCCAAGGAGTGGATGGCATGGCTTCTTATCAGGCTGTCAACATAGTTCTTTTAATCAGCCAGGGATTTGTTGCTGAATGAAAGAAATCTCCCCCAGACATCTTTCAAGTGAATGGTCTCCACAGAATTCCCAACCCAAGTTGCCGTGGGAAACTGGCTAAAAAGGTTTCAGAAATCAAGCTCTGGTCTCAAGCATATTAGGATTTACGGAGTCAGATCCAGCATTGCTAAAGCTAGGAGAAGTTTAGCTATGGACTCAGTGAGTGCAGGATTAAGCCCATTGCCACTCAGCTACCATGGAGACAGAAACCTTAGAAATTTCTGAGACATTGCTGGTGTGCTGGACTACTTTCAAGCTTAAATTTGGAATAGTCCATACAGCAAGTTTAACATTGATATTTAAATTATAGTCAACTATCTATTATCTTAAAGTATATTAAATAATATATACGTTTACACTTTGGGGGTACATTGTGGTTTTGCGAATTCTCTTCCTTTTCATCTAGAAAAAATGACTGCTTAACAAGTGTGATAATTTCCCTTTAAGCAGCTTCTGTTTCCAGTCTTGTGTTTGGAAAATGCTGCTGGTCTTTTGTGAGGAGCCCTCTGAGACACTCACCTTTCTCTGAGGTCAGAACTCTTCACCCGCTTGCTGGAGTCTGCTTCTGACATACCGTAGTATTAATGTTCCTGGTGGGTTTCTCTGAAAAGGCTGTGTTTTGAAGCTGGGGAAGAGTTGGAGTCAGTAATTTCAGAGAGTGCTGTAGCACCACAGCAACATTTGGGTTTAGTCCTCTAAGTAAAACCTGCTGCACTCTCAAAAAAATGTGACCCTTAAGCAGGGTGTATTTCACTAGAATACCCGTTAAGCATACTATCAAATGCTTTTTGTGGGTTTTCTGGAGAAAAACAAAATGAGGAATTTGCACTACATTACTAAAAATACAGTGTAAGAGAAATATGATGAGCAAAAAGTATTGATTAGCTCTAGGATGCTATGTGTTTTTAAAGTAGGCCTGTGCTTAGAAGCAATTTCTTGTCCTTTGAATCCAATTTTCATTTTAATGTTCTATGTCTCACTTTGAATGCTAAAAGGTAGTGGGTAGGTCACTGGCTGAGACTCCAAAGATGCATGCCTATGCTGTGTTCTGTAGTCCAACTTGTTGGGTACATTTGTGCAAACTGGTTTGCCCTCAGTTCACGTGTGCTTTGTTGAGTAGTTTGTCTGGCTGCTAAGAGTAAGACTTTCAACAGTCATGTAGGTCTCACTGTGTGTGCCTCACTGGAAGTACTATAGGCAATATAGTACTATATTACTATATACATATATTACTATATTACTATATATTACTTATAAAAGGTAATATTTTTGCTGTTCAAAAACATAGAATGCCAGAAAAGTTCTACAGTGAAAGTTTACAGTATGGGAAGCTGCTGGTTTAGCCTATTCAGAAAATAAATAGCTGGTCTTTCCTGGTCAGTTTGCATCAACGTAGTCCCTCTAAGAGAAACTTCCCCTGGCAGATGATTGAAAAATGACATAGCTAGGTCGATGGTACTAACCAGACTACCTAATCTGAGTGATCCTGAGAATGGAGTAGGTGTAGTATTAGAATAAGCTTTATCTTAACAGCTGTCTTCGTCTAAAGAAGTCAGCTGGAGTTCCTGATTTTCCTTGGAAGACAGTCAAAAGAACTCAGATCTTCTGCTGATATTATAAAGAAAGCATACAATAGATACAACATCAGATTCCTAGTAACCTGGACAAAACCCACAGATTACAGCTGAAATATAGCTTCATGACCATCTTATCCACATAGTCTAAAGGAAATTAAAATTTCTAGAATTTACTCTTTTTCAGGCCCTGGGACATTGTGGGTCACAAGGTAGATAATTAATGGATGAAGCCAGTGGCTGTCTCTGCATCCTTGAAAGTCCGTGGGATCAACACAAGAAATTAAACCAAGTAAGACTTGATAAACAAAACATGTATATATATAATAAATACATATATATTTGAAATATATATTCCCCATGCTGAACAGAGTCATACCTATTGGAAAAGGCTTAAAACTGAAGATAAAGGTCCAATCCCACAGCTTGAAGGAGAGACACAGAAGAGGAGAGCTTGAGACTTTAATGACTCAACTAGACAATCACCCCCCAAAATGTATCCCAGAGAGCAATCCTAGTAGAGACACAGTCTTTCATTGGCCTTTTTTGTCATTTCTAACTTCTTTGATTCCACACATTTTCATGTCCTTTAAATAGAACAGGGCTTCTATCAATCTCTTGATCTGTTATCTTGGCACACATAATGACAATCCTATGTGCAGATGGAGCCAGGGGAGTTTTAGTGCCTTTTTTTTTTTTTTTTTTTTTTGAAAACATGTCCAAACTGCTTTTGGATTCACTGCTTTTCCACCCCCATCATTCTGCTACCTCTTCCCATTTCTTTGCTGCTTACATTGCATGACTTTCTGCCACTTGTAAGATATATGCTTTATTTTATAATGTTTCTCATGCACTAAAGAAAGCGCTAAGTCAAGCAGTTACCAGAGCTGGAAGATCTAACCTTCCTCCAATCAGCAGAACCATCATGTAATAGCCATCATGTTAACTTTAAGTATAGATTATTATTATTGAGCTTGTATTACCTTGGCTGTTTGCCCAGCATGTCCTTGATAACTCTGGGTCACAAAAAATGACTAATACTCTGGTCCTACTCAATATGACACAGGATCAACATGATGAAAATGACCTTAGCATTCAAGTATCCTTTAAATTTGGCAGTCCACATTAAATTAAAAGATGGTTTAGATTGCTTTCCATGAACAATTGCAATTAACCCTTATTCCCTATCTTGCTCCTTCCCAAGACTATTATTGATTCCCAGTTGCTCGGATAAGAAGAAGATATGCTAAGATTATCCTTGGATAATGTTTTGGGGATTTGAGGCACTAACAAATTTATGAAATTAATGGGATTCTGTAGGTAGCAGACAAAAGACAATTGGATAGATTTCTCTATGTATGAGTAGCTTGATACCTGCCTCTGAGATGGGAGTAGTGCCAAGTAATGCATTTTGGCTGTGAAACTCTTGTGCAGTCATTTCCCCTACAGAATTACATTGTGTGGGGGGGATGGTTTGCCATCCCTGAGTATGACCCTTTTATAATATTTCCTAGTCAACTTTTTGACACAGAGCTGGCTTTCCCAGATTTCTACCTCTTGATAATAATCCCCTTAAGTGTTTTCAAAATCACACCGTAGTTGTGTCAGGTCAATGTCACAGGTAACTGGTGAAGCAAACAAAAGCAAATTCAAAGGCAATTCCAGTATCACAAGTGTGATATTGACACAAGGGACATTGCTTATCCCAAGGAAGATTCATTTTTCAAGTAGGAGCTAAAGCATAACACCAAACCAAACAAAAAACCCTCACGCATTTATTTCTAAATAGGTAGCTTGGGAAAAAAAAAAAAGTGGTAACGTGCAAATCTAAAGAATATGCAGAATGAAGTGAGAAGAGAGAAGCTGGAGTAAAGTGCTCTTTCTCATAGATTAATGTGTTTCTGTTTTTGAGAAACTAGGAACACGAGACATTAAATACAGACAGTTTTTGTGTGTTAGATGATGGCAGTGCATGCTGGATCCTTGCTACAAGCAGTTGATTGACCTGCCCTGGCACTAACAGTAAATAACATGAGAGCCTGTACTGCGGTCTCAGGATGGAAACTTCTGTTGTGTCACTGTCAAATAGAATTTTACACCTAATTATCACAGAGAGTTGTGCCTACTCGTGTGTTCCTTGCTGCCTGGTTATGCTTGTGCTCAGTATCCCCCTCATTAGTGTTAGTCCTTCTTCCGCCCTGTGCCTCACTAATCTTCAGTAATCCTTTCCCTCCTCAGCCCTCTCCCAGATAAAGCTGTATGGGTGTTTGAGAACAGGAAAACTGTATTTTCAAAACAAGGGCTGTCTAATTTAGATGCTCATGCAGAAGAAGCTAAAACTAGGAAAAATGGCACTATTAGGTCTGTGACCTACCGATTTCCTCTTTCCCACCGCTAAAGCCAGTGTTACTTACATCTTTTTCCATTATATTTGTAAATGCTCTCTCTCCTCTAGAGATTTTCCATTGCAGTTGGTACTGTGCAATCCTAACTACCTCTCCCTAAATTATATTGCTTTCATTTGAGGCATTCCCACACAACAGAGTGCACTTGTGATGGGATACACCTGGGCTGAATACACTGAGGTGAATCAAAAGGTGTGAGCATGACACTGCATTTGCTCTTGCTTGTCACTGGCTGCCTTGTGAATATCACACTCATAGTGTTTGCCAACTTGCAGGAAAGAAGCTGGTTTTATGAATGCTCACCATGCACATAAACAAACACTGTGAGATTTGGCAGACAGAAGCAAGTGATGACAAGTTGTCATCAAATTATTCCTTTATACCAACAAGGATCATCCCGATTAATTGGAGGTAGGATGCAGGAAATATACAATGCATTTTAGACAAGATTTTCATTAGAAGGATCCAAGTTTACTAATTCTAATGCCCAATCATGTTTTTTCTCTATTATTAGTCCCCTCCCAGGTTAGTGGTAATGAAAACAAAGCAGCCTTGGCCAGCCATTTGTGTGGAATGAAATTATGAGCATACTATGTTTCATCAGATCAATGGTTTCTGCTGTGTTTTTTGTGTATGGTACAACTGCATATCTCATCTAGCCAAGAAAATCCAGCTCTGGATGAAGCCAAAAGAAGATGCAGGGAAGGAGACAAAGTTTACTGGGACCATGAATACCTACAGCTTTTGGGCTGAGGGAATCCAAGACTAGCTCATA
>VZRU01008632.1:17256-56757 GCA_013398155.1 Pedionomus torquatus
GGCTCTTAATTTTCTATCAGGGAAAAAAAAATAAAATATCTGTCCTATTATCTGTAATAGCCAAGCCTGGTGAACATCTCTGGGATGTGAGACTCCTGGATTCAAAAGCAGAGAGAATACAGGTTAAAATAGGTCTTCTTTATTTCAGTGAATGCCCTGCACCCTCTGGTGTTGGCTGTAACAACACAGATGCTCTTGGTGTTTTCTTCTGATCAGCTCAGGCAGAGGGGCCCTGCTCAATGGGCTGAAGT
Organism: Pedionomus torquatus; assembly: GCA_013398155.1. Classification (NCBI taxonomy): domain Eukaryota; kingdom Metazoa; phylum Chordata; class Aves; order Charadriiformes; family Pedionomidae; genus Pedionomus; species Pedionomus torquatus. The sequence goes on from VZRU01008632.1 coordinate 17,508, forward strand.
ATTTCCTGTCCTCTGGCAGTCCAGTGAGCTTCCAGCTTCACATGGGGACCACAGGCAGAACCCTGCAAGCTGTCCAAAATGATGGAGAGCCACACAAATGGGACCTAGTCCTTCTATAGAGTAAACCCCAAAGGATTAAGGTGGTTTGTAAGAAAGGCACACCTCTGTAAAAAGACTTTCTTTACATACCATCTGTAATGAAATCCCTTTGGAGTCTGACTTCAGGAGAGTATTTGTCACACAGTTTTGCAATATACCAGTATTGGTGGTTGAGGATGCAAAGAAATCACTCTCTGGTCTGCTCCATGAGGTAAGACTAGTACCCCATCCTCATCTTCATTTTACCTTTCTCCTTTGTATTTTTGAAGGATTTGGGCATTAGGACTGCACCTAAATCACAAGGCCACACCTCTTGTCTGTCCCCACCTGCTTGCACCAGCTCCGCTCTTTACTTTGTTTCAGGCGGCTGTTGATGGTTGCTTGATTATGACCTTTTACTATCTTTTGAGGCCCTGTATTTTCTGGTAAATCCCAATGTGCCAGTTTAGGGAGGGACAGTGGATGTTAAGGAAGCTATCCAATTTTCTGTAGTGGGAAATGGAGATATTTAAATCTCACAGGCATCTTGCTAATGCCAGGAAGACCCAGCAGTCAGTAGGGTCAGGCAGTGGGGAGAATTGTAAGAGGGCAGGACTGTGGTTGACACAAGGGCTGCATAGGCCCAGGTGAGAACTGAAAACATGCTATGCTCAAGAACCAGGGAGTAATAGTGCTCTTTCCTCATGTGTACTCAAGCTGGCTTCTTGCAGAGCCAGCAAGGGAAGCCTGGGAAGTTGCCACGGCTCGTCATCCTTTTCTCCTTTCCTAAAACACAGCTATCAAAACACAAGGGGATACTAGTACTTTGAGGGATGAGTCTTTATTGAAATAGTTGACATTTTGAACAGTTCTTCTGTTCATGATACTTTGTCTTTAAAGGGACATTGTGCTTTGTATGTTATTCTCTTACTGAGTTCTCTGCACTCTTTTTAAGGAGCAGTCCATGTTAGTAGAACATTCAGGCAAAGGATTAGGCCCAGGCTGCCAGAGGTCAGCATCACAGCCCCACCAGGGAAGTACTTCTGATCAACATACTCTATGATAGTTGTCACAGCCAACATAGTCTCTTCACACGTGGGCTGGATCTGGTCAACAGGTAGAACAAATCCATGAGTACCGTTGTCTCGCAGTTCAAATGTGTAGGAGAAAGGAATGCCAATCATGTGAGCCCAGTCCCGTGAGGAGCCTGAGTTGCTGTCTGTGAATTTAAAGTTAGAGGGGAGATATATGTCTTAAGCACAGTTTTTTGATAATATTCCTTACTACAGTTAATGCAAGATTGTACCCAAATCCCTGAACTAAGCAGCAATTGTTTATCACTGTGATGTGGAGAACAGAGTTCCTAGGTACTACAATTCTTAATTATACTAGATGTCTTTCATGGAGTTTCCTAAGTGGAACAATCCTCCATAAGATGGTATTATACTATGACAAGAGATGAGTTCCAGGGAATTCTATGTCTTAGCATTTTACTGTGATTATTGTAGAGTACAAGATGGACTGGCCATTTGTGTTTTGTTACTTCATTTCCTACATGTACGCTTCCTGGAATTTCTTTGTATATTTGTTTTTAAGCATAATTTTGGTTGAGTCTGAAAAATTTCTGGCTATTCCCTGTTCATAGGCCTCACGGATATTTTGTTACCTATTCAGTATAAGTACAAATCTTGGCAAAATGCAGTCCAGTTACTTTACAGTGCATTGCTCATGCAGTAGCTGACTCGTGTGACTTAAGAGGCTGGCACAGGTGTTGTTAATATGCAAAACTGCATGGGTACAGGAGACAACTGCTTACACTTCTCAGTGACTGGCGTGACCTATTGCTTACTGGGAAAAGACTGCGTTTACCAGGCAGTCTCTAGTGCTCTCTAGTCCTCTATGTAAAGGCTGTCAACTAGTATCAGCTGTGGTGGTGTGTTTGTGATGTGGCTATCCAGTCCACTAGGAACAAGGCTGAAACCGACATATTTTACGCAGAATTGCAAGCAGCTGCCATGTGATAATGTCTGGTGGAGTAACTATAGACCTGATTGGGATTTTAATTTTTGCTTGACTCCAGTGAAGACAAATAGGAGTTTTGCTGCTGACTTCAGCAGGGTCGGGATGATGTATCACCAATCTCCTTCTGTCCCCTGTGATGTATCTGTGAGGGATTCATGTAGGAACTAGATTCTGATCAATGCTTCCTTCCTTCCTGAAGTCAGCTTTATAATGTACAGTGTTATCTTGTATTCAAATGACTGCTGCTTAGATGTTCCACTGAACCAGCCTATTAAATATTACTCAAAGAGGAAACTCAGCAAAAGAGTACTTACTGATGCCTGTGACACAAGAATGACTCTCATCTTTGAAAAATAGGGCAATCAAAGGGAAACATGAAGAAACTTACATAAAATTAAAGAGGTTGGTCCTACTTTATAACTGGTCCCATACTTTCCCCTCAGGGCAGCAGCTGCTTTCTCTGCAACATGCATCTGTAAGTTCAAAATAGGAACAGCATTGTCATCAGTACCAGTACATTTGACCATTATATTGAGTGGGCCAAAATTTTTGTCTCTTCCAGCTTTACATTTACATGTGATCCTCTTTAAGTTTTGATATTATAAGTTCAGGACTTTAGAGAAAGACATTACAAACATTTGGGCAAAATGTTCTTGATCTTTTAATGAAAATTCTATTAAAATTTTGAAAATGATTCTGCTATTAGGTAGAGAAAGTATTTGCTTTGTTGTAAAGCTAGGGGGCTGTATTTTGGAGAGTTAGGGTCTATGCTGTATAGCATACTGACTACAACAGTGATTGATCCCTTACACTTGTTATATTACAAGTCTCTTACACTTACCTTGCATTGCAGTAACTGTATCTGTAATAATTCAATTTTCCCGATTTAAGACAAAGGATTAGGATTAATTCTGAGGCAAATAAACCTTGCTGATACTGCACATACAACAAGCAACCCAGAGAGATGAAGAGACCACAGCTGTGCATTAGGGAAATGAACAACTAAAAAGCTGGAGGCCTGCCTCAAAGGAAGGTTTCTTTAGAGAAAAGTTACTCACTACTTATTTTCCTTGTTACTTCACCTTTCCTCCAGAGAAACACTAAAACACTGTCACAAGAGGGTCTGTTTAGAGGACAGGAAAGCAGTGTTAAATCCAAGCCAAGAGCTCTGATACATCGTTAGACATGAGAGGATTTGTAAACCCAGAGAATACTCAGAGGTTATGTAGATATTAAACTCTGTGCAGGATGGTTCCAGTTTTTGTGGCTGAGTAAGGGAGGGGAGCCAATGTCAGCCCATAGCCCGTCCTCACTGTATGGGAAATGTGAGGAGCACCAGTAACTCTGGGAGCCAAGCCCCTGAATAAGCCCAACTCCTCTGAAGGAAAGGCAAGAGGGCAGTTGTGTCACATGCAATATGCTGCCCGTATTTGTTCTCTACAAGTGTACAAGATGAATGTTTTGCCCTACCAGTTCTTCACTGTTACTTGGAGGTTCAGTTGTGAAACCATATGGAGTGAGGATGTACTGTCCGTAGGAGTGAATTGTTAAAAAGCACAAAATGTCACTCTTCTTCCTTTCAATAAACTGAGCCACAGCTCTTGTCTCAGGCTCTGATTCTGGTCCAGATCCACAGAAGGTTTCACTGCTGCAGTTATAAGAAACACCAATACCTGGAGAGGAATACAAAAAGTGAGTCAAAGGAGATAGATACAAACACCAGTTCAGAGGGAACAGGGAAATTTACCTTTGAGTGTTAAGGTGGGTGTTTATGCGGGCAGGGAGACTAGATAGCTCAGTGGGACTTCAACATTTTACTTTGTTGGTAGAAACTAAAATTTTCTACAAGACTGAAATATTTAACACAGGTTTAAAGGCTGACTGCAACGAAAACACTCTGATACCACCAGAATGTACCACCTGCCAGGGAAGCTATAGAGGCTCCTTGAAATTCATGGCATACACAACTACTGGCTGTTAAGTGACTAACTCCTAACATTGCTGCCTAGATCTGATGCTTGCTCCTGCAGTGAATTAGAGGTATAGTTATATAAGTAGCAATTTTCTGCTCATGAAAATAAATGCCAGTTGAAAGTCAATGACTTAAAATTTTCACAAACCAGGTTTTTATTTTTATATATGTCTTGATGACAAGATGAGTAGTCCTCTTTTCATATAGGATCTCATCTTATTTCAGAGACTAGTTATTATTTTTGCTTTACACTTGTATTGCTGATCTGAAATATTTAGAACTTACTGCCCCAGGAGGAATTGAAGTTTCGGTTGAGATCTGTCCCATAGCAGGTGCCGTTCAGATGTGGAGAACGGTTTTTCCGCCAAAGGCTATCCTAAACATAAGTAACTACAGTTACATAATAGCATCTTAATGATCCATAGGGCCTAGTGATAATATGGTGTAAAGACTCCTTTATTTTAGAGTTCCACATTCTGAGTAACTCTTGCATTGTAAAGTGCAACTCTGTGTGCAAGGCTGATAAAGCTTAGCGATAGAACATTTTATCTGCTACAGCCAGGCTGTCATATTACACAAGCCTGCATGCACCTTGATATGATCCTACTGAGCTTTAAAAAAAAAAAAAAAGAAGCCTTTTTTCTGTAGTGCTCAACTGCTTCCATGCAGTGCTGCACTCCTAAGAAAAACGTGGCATTGTGAGGGATACCTCTGTGCCCAAGAGACAACAGCTGAACTCATGTTTGTTTCAAATTAAAGAAGATTAATGCTTTTTTTGTTAGCTAATCTTGCTGCTGCTCCTTGGTTCCCTACTACACTCACTGCTACACTTAGTTTTCTGCAGACTTCGCTGCACTGCCTGTATGGGCTTCCTGACTGAATTACCCATGCATCCAAGTGCAATGTATGGTATGCCACAAACCTGCTGGGAGCCAGCAGGATCCACATGGTGGTAGGCTGAGCCTATTAGGCCACGCTGACGTCCTGCATTAAAAGGTGTTTTGACTGGCCTGGAAGCTTGATAAGAGTAGCGGAAGACCAACATTTTGCATTATCCTCCATATCAGAAAAGGACGATTATTTGGGAGGGCACACCTATTTCAAAACCAAATAGCCCAATATTTGACTAATCCTTCTCCTGTCCCATGCTGCAAATGTGATAGTTGACATCTCTTGTGAAGAATGACTGACTCCTCCACACATGCTTAACTCCATCAGCCAGGCCTTGAGCTGTTGCCAGGGAAGCAAGTCCATCCCCAGTAATCCAAAAGCAGTTGATACTGTGGTTTTGCTCTCTTCTTCAGGCTCATGACATTTGCTAGGATTTTTTACCCTATAATCTCAAGTGACTGCTGATTTACCAGAAGGAAAAAAATCTCTCTGCCATGAGATTTATGTAAACATTTTGTCACTGTTCTCTGTTTAAATATAATAGCTATGATTGTATCTAAAATTAACAAAACATGCTATGCACATCTAACTTTCAATCTAGTTCCTGGATTTTCACTACTTACTTTTTCCCAGGAATAGATATAGCCATCAACATTGAGGACTGGCAAGACATAGAGGTCCAAATTCTGTAGAAATCTGCTTATCTTTGGGTCAGATTTGTAATTTTGAAGAATCTGAAAAGAAAAATTACAGAGGACGGAGCAGAGAATCTAGTTGGAATCATTGGAAAGAGCTAGTTCAGAACTATCATCAGGGAATCACTCACTCCTAAATATCACCATGGTATCCAAGATCTACTTGATCGATCCTGAGGTATGTGGAGATATCTACCTTTTACCATTAAGAAAGTGACAGTGTATAGTCATATGGATATGAAAGCTGCATGACAGCATAACTCTGTGCCAGTTCATATGGAACATTGCTATACCATATATTAGGGTTGCTTTATTCCAGGGAGACTGTGGATTTGTGATGGAGAGGCTTGTTCCAAAAGCTACTGTGGGAAATGAAGATATTGCTATCAAGTTAAGGGCTTTAGAATCAGTTCAGGTGGAGGAAACGATGCACTAACAAATATTCAGCTCAACCTGTGATTTGCACTTAGGTCTCCACAGGTATCTGTACTATTTACTAATTTTGAAAATCGTATTTTAACAGAAAAAATGTAATTCTTGGTGCCAAAACAGGGAACTGAAATATCCAAAGTGATATGGGGTTTTTTATTATCTAAGTGGAAAAGTAAGGACTCACTTCTTTCACAAACCACTGGCAGAAGGCTGGAGAGATCCATTCTCTGGCATGAATCCCACAGTCCATCCAAATAATCTTTTTGGTTTTATCTGATGGTTGACTGATCTGAGGGAGTGTAAAAGTGATCATTTGGAAAACTTACATTACAATAAAACAGCCTAGCATAACACAGAAATAAAAGGATCTGCCTTGATATATTGTTGAACCATATGAGATTATTATTATTACACACGTCATTAACACAAACTCTCCTTCCTAATAAACCCGTCTCTGTAATATTTCAGGGCAAGAGTTTTAAAGTGCCTGTTGAGCAATAAAACAGTTTCTTTTTCATTTACATTAGTCATTCATAGGACTGGTTGTTCTTGCTTTGAGATTTTATTTTTTTTTTAGAAGGGGAAGCCAAAAAGGCATGGAGTCTAATTTCACTCAGTGACAGGAATAGATTAGACAATAACTAAACCAATTAATAAAGTCTTGTTTTTTACTAGAGAGTCTGATAAAAAATGTCATGGAATACTCCTAACACAAAGGCTATATGCTGTAAAAAGTAGTAAAACCAACAAAACATAAGTTTTTATCCTCACACACAGCTGTTGCCAAGCTAGGTTCAGCTTGATTGATCTTTCTAAACAAGACTTCAGTTAAATTTGTTGTTTTCACTACATAATAGCAAGGTTATAGTGATAGTGTATATGAAAGTTGGCAAATCTTACTGTTGTGCAGAGGAGTAAAACCATTTCCTGATATTTCAGTGAACTGGGATGGACACTGTCTCAGGGAAGATTTGAATCCTCTCTTCTCCTGTGTACTTTTTTTGCGAAGACACTGTTTATTCATTTTACAAAAGTTCCTCCCTTACCTGCAGATAATACATTGTTCGATTCTCAGTTGTCTTCCCCAGGTAGTGCTGAGTCACCAGATCACTATTGCTTTTCTGAATCTGAGTCATCCATTGATAAATCTGAAATAGTCACAGAGAATTCTTGGTCCAAAGTAAGAGTTTCCTTCTCTTTCCCATCTCCACTTCCAGATTAAAGCCTTTTCTTTTCCTTAGACGAGCACCATTTTCCACAGAGATTACTTCAATTTGTCATATTATTTATTACTCATGGAAGGCCTTTCATTGGCCTCTGAGCAAATGCATGGTCATATCTCACTGGGTCCTAAAGGATATAACATCAGTGCAATACAGCACTGATATTTCGTCATCATTCTGTTGACTTCATCAGATGTGGAGCCATACCATCAGGTTTTCAAAACATTATTAAAGTCTCTATCCTGTCAGTACTGATTTTTCACAGCTTAGTTCAGCAGCCGTCATCCCCAATGGGTAGCTCAAACAACATATATGTGAGGATTGACGCTGCTCTTTCGCTTTTTTGTGTGTCTAGGAAGAAAAATACCACCATGCTCTGCTTACCCACTGGTCTGTGAAACGGCATCAAGTCTTCAGTACCCCACTTGCATGATATTATTCTCTCCTAAAGCATCAAAAACTTGTCCTTAAGTTATTTCTTTCTACAGGCCTCCCACTGTTCACCTTTTCTTCCTCACTGAGATTTCAGAGATGTAATAGTCATTGCATTTCACATTTGCCTCAGCAGCAAACATATTTGGGCTTAAATGAATAAATGCTAGAGGTAATTGATAAAGCATGATAGAGTAGAAAGGTAGAAAAACAATCAACTGAACCCCAGAATATTATTTGCAAAATATTATGGCTGTTTCACTCAGAGCATTTAGGTTTTGGTTGGGGAAGAACTGAGCATTTAATTAAAATCAGTGACAAATTCATGTCCAATTCAACCAGGCTAAAATTCTAGTCAAAGAGCAAGGATTGATTCTGCCATGAAGAAAGCCAGAAAGAGCGCCATTGACTTCAGCTGAGCTTTCTGCAAGCAGAGAGTTGCTTGCAGTGGTATTTACAATATAGCAGCAACAAAGAAAGCAAGCAGACTTGGATTACTCTTTACCTCTTCCATTGGATGATACTGGGTGTACACATAACCTTCTGGGACTTGCCTCTGGCTGCTCCTCTCCTTTGGCATGCTCCGATCCACAAGTTCCTGCACATCAGGAATTAGGACTCTGAGGGGAGACAAAAAAGGGAGACAGAAAAGAAAATAATCCCTAAACTATTACTGCAGAACTATCATGGTGGGTACATTGCTTATATCAACAGATTAAAGAATTTAAAAACCCCCTTCTGTTGTTGGCTGCCTGGTAAATCGCCATCAGCACAATGGTAAGAGAAATGTCAAAATACTGAGATTTTCACTGGATTTTAATAATAAAGTAACAATTTTACTAGTTGTTTTGGTTGAGTTTTTTGTTTGTTTTGTGTTTGTTTGTTTGTTTGTTTGGGTTTTTTTAAGATTGTCAATTTTCTACCAAAAGTGTTCAATAGCTTTCTGTTCTTCACTACTTCTGGGCAAAACTGTAAAGTTCCACCTTTTGGGGAAAGAAGGAAAAAGTGAAGCATTTATGATTAGTTTTTCATTGTAGTTTATAGAGAAATTTTTAATTTGCAAAGACTTCACAGAAGTATGTTGGGATTTGCAAAAGTCAGAACAATTCCTCTCTTTCCTTCAAAAAGCTCTTCTTGCTTATTAGCTACAAATTAGTTCTGAAATTAATATAGGACAGGCATGGTTTCGTGATCAAGGGAGTCAGTAAAACCTTTTCCTTGGCTTCAGAGGACTTCGTGCACTGTGCTTATTCACTGCAATCAGTCCCTTGTAACACAGTTACAAATCTGTGCTCATTGTAAATGCTTGCTATTAAAACAATTGCAAAAGTAGCTTAAGCATTGTTGATTTCAAACACTATAAGCGCCTATTACAGGCTATTCTGCTGACAGTAGCACTGATCGGCATTTCTGGAAACTGCACATAAGAAACTTGTAAGAGTAGTTGCAGATGACTTTCATTCTGAGCTTTGATGTTTATTCATATCTGAACTTCAAACTAAAATTTAGGCAGTGCAAATTCCCATGAACTGAAACCAGACATGCAAAATGCCTTATAAGAGCTCTGGAGAATTGAAATCCCAGAGTCTGACACAGTCAGAATATTGATGTCCTGATTATAATTTGTCATTTATATCTCTGTCATTATATACCTAACAGTCATGTTACCTTCCTTGCATGTCAACTGCTTTATAAAAGGTGGTTCCTGCTTTGAATCTGTTAAAGGAACGTTTAACTCTAACATTGCCATACTCATCTCAACCCTTTTTGATGAAAATACAGAGCCAGATTTTCAGCTTGACTGTTAAATTACCCACCTCCTTCTTTAGGACCCTACACAAAGTGGATACAGTTCTGGCCCTAATCTGAGGGAGAGGGGATGGAGAAAAATTTTGCTCTTACATTTCCACTACAATTTGTTGAAAACATTAGTAAATGAAGAGACTTGATATAAATAAGAGGTTAAATATCTTCTGGAATGTGGTCTAAGTTGTGAATACCTAAACCTGATGCTAGATCATTCATACTGGTTCCTACATTATATCTCTCCATCTCTGGTTGTCAGGGTATCATACTAACTAAAAAGAGTTTGTCAGTCAAGATAAAGTTTGATGTCAAGATCAGCTTTAACTCTAAACAGGCGTGACGTGGCACCAATCCTCCTTTAACTTATCTTTGTTTGGTAAAAGTCAGTGTGTGTCCATCAGCCTTTTGCCACCAGCCCTGAATGACTACAGGACTGCTTAGATGAAATACAGCTAGCTACTGCTTACCTGAAAAAGTCAGCTCCAAATGGGAATGAGACTGTTTGAAGAATATACCTTATTTAATTCTATTTGGCTTTATAAAAACTTTTTGTATTTGAATTAGATCTTCTGGTTGGAAGTAGAAGCATGGCAGTTAGTGAAGATGTGTGGCTAAGTGGGTGTGAGAAAAGCAGCTTATGGCTCCCAATTGTGTGCTCAGTGGGGACTTCCACTGAGACCTTTGTTCTAGGCTGGGGTGTCTCTGTTTGGCTGGATGGTGCCCAGAGATTCTCACCAGCCTGGCAGGGGACAGGATAGGGGTAGAAAACTGCAGCTTTGAAGAAACTGGCTGAATATTCAATTTGAAAAGGCTCTTCTCCAAACCAGGTGAGCAACAAAAGCCAGGGAAGGGAAAAGGACAGCTACAGAAACTGCTTCTGTGCAGTGACATTGTTTAAAACTTTGGGGTTTCCAAAATAGGGAGAACCCTGTGTTCAGGTATCCATACTTTCCAAGAGCAAAGCGTGTTCCTATAAAGTAGTGGTTGTACCAAGTTTGGCTTCCTGACTTTACAATAAAAAACTGAGTTGTACTTTTGAGTGCACCATCCTCTGCCATTGAGAAGGCAACAGCAGGAAACAAAACAGATGGGGTTGCCTCACATCCCAGCTCCAAATTCACACTCCAGGCTATCTGGAAGGTGAATAAACCGGGCACAGGGGAATGTGCCTTTAAAACTCAAAGGTGTATCTGACATCTGTGCAGTGGGCAGGTCAAGGTAAGTTGGAGCCACTTGAAACAAAGATTGCGTCCTATCATCAGTATTTGCTGTTTGTTGGCCCTTTTGTGGTAGCACATTGGTAGAACCAGCCTTCCCCATCAGGAAATTAGAGGTCGTACTTATAAGAGATCATATGATGATCTAAGTTGTCTTTCACCTCCTGTAGCAGAGGGGCTGGGACCCTTATGTGCAGGTCTTCTCCAGCTTGGATATCTTCAGGAAGCTGGGGCTTCCACAAATCCAACTGTGCAGAGGAGAAGAAAGAAATGCACAAGTCAAGCTCTTTCTTCCGAATGAGATCATATATTTAAGATACAGTAGCCACATATCAATAACTGGAAGAAGTTTTTCTTCAAAATGTCCCCTTAACTATGCTCCGTCCATCTGCTCATAGAGCATTCAGGGCTTAGTGTTTCCATTGACTCAGGCATCACTTATAAGGAGCAGCACCTTCACAGAGCCATGCAAGGAAACTACTTCCCATAAATTCCTTCAGGTAATAGAAGGGTAATTTCACCATTAGAAGGGTGATTTCACACTAAGAAAAAAAAAAAAAAGTTAGGTAAAGCTTTTTCAAGTTTTTCAAGTTTACTTTAACCTTCATTTCTGCCCAAAGTTACATATGAATTTGTTTTACAGCCCAAGACCCTTCTGCTTTTTGGGCACACAGTCATCTTTACTCACCAGTAAAATGCTGCAAAGATGCTGAAGATGCTGGACTTGCTGAAGTGTTTCTGGCACAATATGAAAAACCTGATCCCTGGAAATTCAGCAGAGAAACAAGATCAGTTTCAATGTGTGTAAAGTCTCCATGATTTTATAAGTCAAAATGAGATATTTTGTTATGTAGAAGGAAGACAGAGCATGTAAGTGAGTGCTGTTCCAATAAGAGCACATATGAGTGATGAATTCCTGGAATGTTTTAGCTGCAAGTAGAAGTAAGTGATGTGGGGTTTCTGTTGTTAGAGCATTAGTTGAACTCTGCTTCCTTGCCAGTGACAATTCTTTATTCACCAGCTTCACTGAAGTCGACTGCTTGGATGGGCTCTGGTGTATGTTTCTGCCTTTGTAGGACCAGGGCCAAAACAAGATCATTGGTAATATATAGTGAACTATTTATTTGATAAGATTCAACTTTTCCTGTTGAGGAATTATTTAGTTATTTCAGATAGACTTGGTGCTTCACTGATCTAATTGAGCATGCAAGAACATTAGGTAGCTATGGTATGAGCTTGAGATGTTCACAAACTACTTGTCATGAGAATAGCCAAACGGTGAGCAGTGTGGTGTCCAGAACTGCATATTCTTAATGAATTCACAGGAAACAAATATTTCTAGTACAGGATCTATGATTTTTATTTCTAGAAAAGACACACAGATGCATTGTCTGAGTATATATTTTCGTGAGGCCCCATGACATTTCCATTTACTGCAGGCTTAATCTGAAAAAATATTGCAAGTTTACAAAGAACAAATTGAAATGCTTGGACATGCAGAAAAAGCAAATATGTATGTTCCATTTAAAGAAAAAAAAATAGGGAAAAAAAATAAAATTATTTTTCTAATTCTTTCCCAATCTTCATTCAGATCAATTTTCCAAAACTGATAGCAAGTGTGACATCTCTAATGAAAGGGTTTCATAATAAGGAATGGATTTTGATGACTACATTACTCAAAAGTGAGATGGTGGTTATCCACTGCTTGTGTGATAGAATGGGGAACCTGAGAAATATTCGTACTTGTTAGTAACCAATAACCACTGCTTCACAATCTCCATCAGTGACTTCAGTGGGCCTTGGACCCTTTACGGGACAAGTACAAACAAAAAGAACATTTTATATTTTAAAGCTTTTGTAACAGAAATTCTTGTTGCATAAGCTTTGTATGGTGAATCATTATGGTCATCAATATAATATGCGCTCATCATCTGAATTGCAACTGCTATCATTTGTCCTTCCATACACAAATGTACAATTATCAGCTTAATATATATGCAAATAGAATACACTATTCATTCACTTTATCCACTGAAAAATAGGGGGATTTGGGTTTTTTTGCATCTCTCTTGCAAGTATCACCTTTGCTGACAGAAAAATGTAGAACTTAAACAGGGCTCTTTACTACTGGTTCAGGAGATGCTGTTAACATTTAACACCCTTATCTATGGGACAGAATGATTACATTTGCATTGCTAACAATTTGCTACAACAGCCACGATATCTTTGTAATAGAACCTTGTAGATGCAGGATAAACATCTTTGCTGGGAGAATAAACATCTCAGCTGCAGTTCAGAGTTTATTCTCTCTAAATGCCTGGGCCTGCTTTGCTCTTTGTCTATCAGGAAAGGAAACAATATCCCATAATATCTTTCTATCCTCATTGACATTATGTCTTAATTACACCAAATGAAAGAAATGCCAGACAGTCAGATTGCTGCCAGATGGCCAGCTCTTATTTACTGATAAACCTTTTACAATAGCCAGTGTGGAGACAAATCATTTTTAATAGTAAACTAAGATTAGAAAACACATACTCATTTATGATTATGGACTAGAATTCTCAGCAGAGAAGTGCAAAGTCAGCCCATGTGACCATGTGAGAACAACAGTTTTTTAAATGCTACAGTTCAGATTTCTTAACAAATTAAAGGACTTTCTCAGCACATGCTGTGTTTCCTTGCATGCTCATAGATCAGATAATTCATTTAAGTTGTTGAACAGAGCAAAGGCCAGTGAGAATGGGCTTTACTAGTCATTTCATCTTTGTGCAGATGCTGCCCACCCAAAGTCACGCTGACCATTCTATTGTGTTTGTAAATCCCATCCATGTACTTGACAGGTTCAGTCCTGGACAGCAATTAGAAAGAGAAAATAACACTGCAGTAGGGAGGGCCTGTTGAATTCTTTCCAGTGAAATTGACAGGCTCTGACTGAGTCCCTGATACAAATCTGAAGACTAAATATTACCCAAGTGAAATAATACATTTTAAAGTTAGAACTGGTGATGTTCTGCAAGGGGCTTTGCCAGAAGAGTTGTTGAACAGGTATACCATGAAGGAACTTACTTGCAGTAGGTACTGCTTCATTTTTTCCCTGTTTTAAAAATGTATTCAAAGGATGCAATTAGTCTAGAGGCATTCAACACTGGGCTACTTTCTCTGTTTACTTTAGAAAATTCCATCTGTAAAGATATGTGCGGATAGCTGGCGTACACACTATATTTGTGCCCTGCCTGAAAATCCCAACTGCTATAAAGGCAGAGTGACCTATCATTCCTTGTGAAGTTGAGAATGAGTGAAACAAAATAGGTTAGATAGGCAAACAGCGTAATTTTCTTATGAAGCAGAACTGAGAATGGCAAATATAGCAAAACTAGAAATTTCATACTTTTCAAAAACGTCAATCAGTAGTAATAATAATGTGATAATCTTATTCTCTGAACACTTTCAGGTGATGGTTGTCTGGACCAACTCCATTAGCTTATTTTGTTATTTTTACTGGTTTCCAACAGGGTTTAGTATCTAAGTTGTTTTTTAAGATACTGTCCTTTTCACATAACCTTGGCTGTCTTTTACTAATGGATATAATTTTGCTCAGTCATCCCCCCACTTTATACTCAGAAAAGGCATTTTATTTACAGCATCTGATTTTGAGGTTCATTATGAGAAAGGCTAAGGCAAATGAATTTCAGCTAATGGAAACAGAGCATCCTGAGATCCATTTGAGGGGCACTCTGTCTACAATGGCTGCAGCCGTATTCTTGTTGGCTTGGATTTGCTTCACTCTTTCTTCATTTCCCGTCTTTATATTTTATTTCCAAATCTTCCAAAGCTTACAGTTTAGTAACCCTATCTCCAGGTTTTCAGTCTGTAATTGTTACAAAGAGTTCCTGGAAATTTCACTGCATGCGCAGTTCTTCACTATACCCCATTCACACTCACCCGTCATATTGCAATTTCAAGCCGAGTTTTCCAGGAATTAGCGTCCCCAGAGAAAAGATGATCACAAGAAAAAGCCACATCTTTGTGCAAAGAACCCAGCTCTGACAGTGCAGGACTAGAGACGAGGAGGATAGATCTGGAATGAACACTATATTTGTACAATTATAATAAATAACCAGACTTATCCTGGAAGTGAATGCCCTTGTTGAATCATTAACTTTGCTTTTAAGTAGTTCTACTTTTCCTTAATTCTCCAAGCTCTCTGTTCCACACCCCAGAACACAGACACGTAAAAATAGCAACTTTCTCACTGAAGCACTTCTTCTAAGATTTTTCTATAAGACACCTTCAAATATTTGAAAAATTTATGTAACAATTTTGTGGTCGCCGGAGAAAACGTTACCTGCAAGACTGATGGCAACTAGTGAAGATTAGCTTGTAAGAATCACAGCGATGGGAGGAACAAGAGAACACTGGTAAAAAGCTCTATCCTTGCTCTCTTCTTTCCTCTGTTTCAGTCTTTGTGGAGTACTTCTTTGATATTTTAAGTGCAATTCTGTCACTTGCCTAACCAAAAAGAGCACGTGAAAGAAACAACCAATGTTTCTGTAAAAGGGAAAGATGGAAGCATCACAGTCTCATCTAAACCACTTTCAGTTGGACTACATCAGTCTCTGGCCACAAACTATCAAATTTACACTGTCATGAATAGTATTTTTGTTATATACTCAAAATAGTGAGCTGGTTACTATCTGAAATATTTAATTTCTTGCTTAGTTCATACATCAAGAGTAGACAGTCAAATATCTTCCTTAAAAGACTACAATTAGAATATAGCACAGTTCTTCAGAAATAGATTATTTTTCTCAGATTCTCTCTTGGAGTAAATCTATCCCATGGTGAATTAATGCAGAAAACTGCATGGATTTTGGGTGAATGTAGTCCAGTAAGTCAGTTTGTTTGTGTACACATGCAATGGACAGTAACTGTAATTATAGTATCTTTGTCAATCTTTCTCAACAAAGTATAAAGTCCTCTTACATTACTACTAAGGCTGTCATGAAGGAAACAAGCAGCAGAACAGTCCCAGTATGAAATGAGGACCAGCTTACCTCAAAAGTGTGTTCTTACAAAACCAGGCTGCATGCAAGAGAAGAGTATGTTCTTCTTCATAAGTCACACCAGACCCTTTCCATTTTATTGCCATGGGCAATAATCAGCCCAAATCTGAAAACGATGGGTATTTCCCTCCATGTAGATATCCAACCTGCAACAACTTCCAGAAGAGCTGAGGGAAGCCCAGTTTACAAAATTAGAGGCAGCTCTGTTTGGGAGGCATCAAAAAACCAAACTCATGTTGGAAGCCTATATTTTATATTGACACTCAGGACATCGGATAACCTTTGCTTTTCTTCCTTTGTCTCCACTGCTATGAGGTGGATTAATGTTTTGAAGATTTCTGCAGTGTTTTCTGTACCCTGTTACCAAAGCTGACTTGGAATTGGGGTTCAGTCCCTTGACAGGGACTCAGAACCTAGAAATAAGAAAAATGGAGGCACAGAGGAAAAATCAAGAGCCTTCATCCCTTTTTTTTTTTTTTTCCTCTTGCAAAAAAGATATGCACAAATGGAGCAAATCATGATATGTGCTAAAATTCAACTCCAGCCCAAAGCTTACACCTCCACACTGAAAGCAGAAACTGTTTATTCCATGGTGAAAACATTACCTCTGTGATACCAAATAGTTATGAAGATAGATAGGGTCATTTTGTTTAATGGGCATAGGATTCAGAAGCAATGATAGTTGCTTGCTTAGTCTTTGATTCAAATTCCTTTGAAGTCTAGTTGATTTTAATGGGCTTTAGATTAAAGTCCTGTGAAATAATCATGGGCTTTTCTCACTGATTTAAAAAATGGAGTTGTTTTGGGTCTTCAGCAGAAGATTTGTTCATAAAAGACAATACTTAAGTATGTACTTAATGTTCAGCTTGCAAGCAGCACTGCTGAAATCAGAATAAAAGCCATAAGAGATATTATTCTGCCACCAGTGCAAAAATATCTTGGGATAAACAGTTAACTTCAACAAGCCTATTGTCCTCTTGGGCATAAATAATGTCTCTCTCAGTAATAAAGTCTGTTCTTTGGTCAGGTTCTTACTGGCAGCTGCTTATCTTTCTAGCAAATGTGGAAGGCAGCTTAATCCACTTAGTCCCTCCTTGAAAAGGCATGGGACATTCTGGGAAGAGGAAAGGTTGTAAACATACGGCACAAACATGCCATATGAAACCATGTGGTGTCCTTTCTTCTAAACAAGTTTACTTTGCAGTTCTTCCATACATTCGTAGAGCTTCAGAGCATATTTTTCAGCATCCGTTTAGCCTCTCAACTGCCCTGCGAGACAAGCAAATATTATTTCCACTACTTAAAAGATTAAGCAAAAAGGGGGGAAAAGTGACTCCCCAAGGTGACATAGGAATGCTGCTGCAGAGCCAGGAATAGAATTCAGATCTCCTGACTCCCTGTCTGGTGCTTCCTTAAATATATGACCATCTGCTCTCCTGCTGGAAGTATAGATACTATATGCTGACTCCAACAAGCTGGCTGCTAAGCCTGTTAGTTTATCCTCTTTTTATCCCATACTGATATCATCTCAAGCTAAGCTTTTGGCCCGGAGTCAAAGTGATTTCCAGTGTTTGAATGATTCGACCTGCTTGTTATTGTTTTAACCTTGCACCACACATATGCTCGGCTATTTGTGCCTTTCTGCATACTGTCTGTGTAGCAACAGCTGTAAGCTAGAACTATTTTGTTTAAAGATTTCATACTGAAGCATACCACATGTTTTAAACAACTACCATACAGCAGTGAGTTTGATCCTGGTAGCTACTTGCACCCAGATTTCCTACTGACTTACATGTAATTTTCAAGGACAAGGAGCTTACTAAAAAGACAAAAAACTTACACGCTTGGTGTCTCCACAGACATCAGTTCATCACGTTAAGCTCTCACAGTTCCGCAGCTAAATCCCACACTGAGTCTACCTGAACTAAACAAAACTAGAATTAGATGGAATTCAACACGATCAACATTTTTTTTAATCATCACCTTGTTTCTGAGAAAACCACCTCCAGTAAATCTTCGTCTCTCATTGCTGCAGAGCACTCACAGCATGTGTTCACGGCATCATCATCACTCAGTAGGGCCAATACAGTAGCATGCTGACTAATGTGCCTTAAATCCTTGTCTTCTGCTCCACTGAAGAGGAGGGTGGATAATTCAGCTGTTTTACTAAAATATCCTCTGGTCATCACTGGAGCTTTATTTAGAGGAAGCACACAATGAATTGACAGTTTTGTTTGCTGTTGACATATAGTTTATTCTATAGGTATAGTCTTTTTCTATGAGTGCTAAAAGATATTTTTGTCTTTCTGAGCAATATTCAAAATACTCAAATTTATTCTACAATAATAAGTATATGGTCTTAATTCTGTAGCCTATGAATATGCAGCAGTATGTTGTGTGGTCTCTAATGTGAATCATTGTTCCTCACAGTATGCCAAGTCTTCAGCATTCACAGCTTTGTTAGAGCAATTTTTTTTTTCTGAAATTCTCTGGACTTCATTGTGATTTGACAGTGCTAACTGTTCTGAAGCCTCGTTAGCTCCATCAGCAATCCTAACATAAGTGGGAATATACCAGAAGCTATGCTGAGTTATGACAATTCCCTTCTAGTCATCTTACTGAGTTTTCTTCTCTCTCGTTCTCTGAGACTACAGTGAAAACATCCCATTAACCTTCCACTTGGAAGTTTAAAATAATCTTAAACCAAAACCAATTGCAGCCAACATACAGCAGATTAGAATGATATTACTAGCAAACCTTAAAATTAGTTCCATTAAGACAACCTTAAGTGTCCTGCAGATCATCGAGTGACATAGGATACTTAAGCTTTAGCTTTATTATTAGCTAATAAATACTTACCTTCACTTTAGCTTTAGTTTACCAATCTGATGATTGGTACATGATCTAGTAATTTCAAGAGATACACATTTACAGATACGTTCAAAGATTTCTCCATAGTTTTTACAGCATATGTATACATGCATGCTCACATAATTTGAGCCAAGTATCAGTGTGTTGTGTCAATGTGGGAAATAACACCTGCCTTTTCTCCACAAGACTCATGATGCAGTTTTTAGACAGCATTGTTATCAGGGAGGAGCTTCAAGTACCCGTTGAGAAAGCAGTTCTTTATGGAAGTGGGCTGAAGCAGGCTGACAAAATCTGTATTGGTTTAATTAGGCTCACAGAGCCACTTCCTCAGACACCATTTTCTTTAACCAGGAAAGGGGAATGTTGTTAGTGAATTGTCTTTCCTTGATACCAGGTGGCCTGGGTGTTTATATTTCCTTCATCCTTTAAACAGTAAAATGTCACTGCTAAGGAACCTTGAACTCATCCTTTAACATACAATCTGAGTTCAAGATGGTATTTGCCACCTATTACTAAAAGGTAACACACACTATTGGTTCAGTTCTGGGAGTTAAAGATGGCTATCTTTATAAGGAGGTGTGCACAAAGTCCTTGTGTAAACACAGTTCCTATGGGAAATTTGTCTGCATAAGAACCGTGCAATTTAACTTAAAAAAAATAAGAGTAGTATATTTCAGGTGTGATGGTAAATTGCTGAGCCCAAAGTCCCCATATACATGCTGGCATGCTTGTAGTTCGATCAAAGGGAAGTTTCCATTTGCTGACAGCTTTTAATGTGCTTGAATCCACTCTGAGAAAGACCAGTTAGATTTTCTCACTGTCATTTTCCAGTCCTGAAACTTTCTTTCCTAAGAATACCTTCTGATGACATGATTAGAACTTATGATTTCAAAGGTATTGATCAGGAGAAGAGGATTTTCAGAAGTGTTTGATCCTGTATTGGTGCTCTGAGTGGGCGAGAATTAGGCAGGAATCCTTGACTTTGTGAAGAAACAAAACCTCTTGTAAACCTTTAGCTGCCACAGCAATGTGTTGTTCTTTTAAATAAGATGTCAAATAAGATTAAAAGTCTGCCTTGTATTTTTAAATAAAATAATTAACTTTGAAAGTAAACAAACAGTATTCTTTTATTGCTACTAGCAGAACTCTACAGGACAGCACATAAGTCTCTGTTATTGCTTAATGGTTTACAAACAAGCTTACTGCACTATTCTAGAATAACCAACATTACTTTTAATGCGTTCTATTACTAGCACTAAAATTCTTTATGATTAGATGTGAATTTGCTTGCATATGATTTCTTATACCCAAACAATATACACTATATCCCCTTTAACATAAGTAATTAGTTTTTGCAGCTATAAAACATGTTCATATTAACCTTTGGCCTCTGTTCTATCAATGATACACATACTTAGCTTTCTGTTTAATACCAGCACCAGCAAGCATAACAGTGTTTCTGCATGTATGCAGTTATCTATGTGTGGCCATGCAAGGTAAATAATACTCCAAACCCCTCAACTAGCATGAGGATCTGTTAAAAATAGTTATGATGTCCCTGAGGAATCTCAGTGATTATTAATGAAACCAATAGTACCTGCCAAAGGCTCTCAAAGCAGATTTCATCTGAGTGAAACAAATCCATTCAATGGAATGTACTCTCAGTAGAATTTCTGGTGTGATTTTGCAAATAAGCCTTAAAGAATTTATACACTGAGTTTGAAGTGTACTGTGCATGGATGGATGTAACATGCAATAGAAACAGCTTGTATTTGGGGGTCTGATTTTGTAAAAAATAGTAGCTGCTAATAGTATCTGGGGAAGGGACCGGGGAGTGTAACTTTGCACTGCTCGTTGTGACAGGGCTGGGTAGGTTTGCAGTAAGGCTATTGCCATGGCTCACATTAGTCACAAGTTTTGGGGTTCTTCAGTGAAGGGAGATGTTTATTTTTGCAGTTAGCCAAGACTTTCTTCACTCTCCGGGCCAAACTGTTACACCAACCAGCGCTGCCTGGGAGAATTTACAAATCCAAGCAACTCAACATGGGGACGTTTCCATTATACAGGTGGAACAGAGACAGCTGGCTGTGCTGGGACTGTGTCCTTGCTGTGAAACAGGGCATTCCTTTGAGTCACGGCACTACCAAAATGGGTGCAAACACCAGGACTCTGGGTGTGCCACAGGGACCTCCTGAGTGACTTGTCAATGAGCAAACAGGTAAGTGGTGGCAAGCAGGGAGCTGAACTCAGATTTCCCATGTCTCTGCCAAATTCCTTAGTGTCAGATCATTTTATCCTCTGCTCAGAGAGAGTGGTTTGTTTTGATATCTTCATTGTTATTGTCTTTTTTTCCCCTTCAAATACTGAATTATTATATTCAGCAAATATCAAACTTATCACCAGCAGTGGAAAGGTTGGAAAGTTCTCTTTTTATTCTGCATCAAGCCAAACTTCATCCTCCTCAGTACTATCTTTTGGGGGGAGTACTGCCTACTGAGAAAGAAGTTTTCTTGCTGACACCAGTGAAGCATTCACCATTTTGTACTGTACCTTGACCATAGACTGATATGGAACAAATCTCCAAACACTTATATTTTTTGCCTGCTTAACTTTTCAATCTCCATCATTTTCCTTACATTTATACAGGAGTGGCCCAGCCTGAAGATTAATTTAGAAGATGATGTATCCCTGGGACAAATTATTCATTGGCGAAATGGAGCATACTCTAAAACATCAGACACAAATGCAACAGCAGTCTTTACCCTCTTCTTGCCTCATAAACTGCAATGTACCGAGGGTTCAGGTTGCCTTTGTATTTTGCAGAGAATTCCCTGTGTCAAGGAACCATCTGTTGTTCTGCCCAAGCTGATATCTAACTGCTGAGTCAGCACAAAGGGCAACTACAACCCCAGTACTGGCCTTCGATATCTATAATTAAAAAGGTTAAATAGTCTTTTATTATGTGACTGACATTTCAAATGTGGGCTCCATGCTTGGTCTCTCCTCCCTCCCTAGCTATCGTGTGCAATAACATCTTAACATACAAATGTTATATTCCACAAGAAGACACTGTATATTTCCTGAAACTCATTTCATCCACGTCAGTACACATCAAGGCTTCAGTGACAATTCTCACCATTTACACCAGCCTCTGTGCAGCCAGACTCTGATTCTACAGCTGTTCCCTACTGCAGAAGGGGAAAACAAGGCTCCCATAGCAGCTCAATTTTTCTCCTCTGAAGCCCCAGCCCCAGCTGGTGTACGTTGCTGTGGTGCCCTGACTGAAGCCAGGTGATGGGCCACTCCCTCTTTTCACACACTCCCTACTCACTTCCTCACCTTTCTAAAGGGTGCTTGAGTACAGGTGACATCTTAAGTGCCATGGAAGCTGTATGATGAAAATTAAACAAGCAAATAAAGAATATTTACCGAGTGCCCTTTGTGGATTGAACTGTTAAGCATAAACTATGACATGCACTCAGGAGTGAGTGTTCAAAGAGTGCTCAGTAAATTGTCTCTGTCTGGAGGCATGGATAGAGTCCCTTACCTGTAGCAGTGACAAGTAAATAGAAATTCAGTTTATAAACATTTGCATCTTGCTACACAGAGCAAGAGCATATCTGGGATTTGATGGGTGCCATGGCAACAATGTTACTGGAGTATAGCATAGGAGTGTTTTTGGAGAGAGGGAAGAGGATGAAACAAGAATCTCACCGGTTATCTCTGGACACAAGGACTTTTGCTGAAGACTCAAAGACGGATTCTCCTTCTTGTTCCTGGGTGTCTGTTTACAGTTGCCACCATATTCATCCTTTCAGTTTATACTGTGGTCGTCCAGAAATAATCAAAAAAAGGTAAAAACCTGCAACTACTAGAGAGAGAGATCTTAAATATAGTTTGGAGTTCCATTATATTTGCATTACTTGTAAGAGAAGAACAATGAAAAACTGCCAAATCCACTGTGGTTACTACCAAAGACCAAACCCACAGGATTACATGTTCAGTAAAAACTATGCTTTTGTACCATAATTGCTTTAAAAGTATGCATGTAGAGAACAACAGATAACCACAGCTCTGCTTTTGTTCTGAAATAAATAATTTTAGCACTTTTTACCTAGGAGTAGATGATCGGCTGCTTTTTTTTTTTTTTTTTTTTTTTTTTAATCTGGAAAACACCTGCAATTGTTTTTAAATTCAGATATTCAAGTGTCAGTAAAGAGGTAAACTGGAACCTCCTTCATGCAAGTTTATGTGCTCTGAGATTTGTGTGCAAAGAGAATACCTTAAGAAATGGCAATATAAAATAACACCTATTGCAATGGCCCGGGGTGGGAGGGGAGGAGGGGGAAAGGGGAATTAGGTGGTGTGGGGAGGGTAGAAGAAAGCATTAGAGGAAATTTTAGCATTATCTTCATTTTAGCAACATCTCTAGGTCTCTGCATACAAAGCATTATTCAACCTCTTGCCTAAGCAGAAACAGTTTCAGTACCTGAGAAACAGACTTTCATTCTCTAATTCCAAACTCTAGTGTATTTAGATTCTGATTTCTTAAAAAAAAATTATCAAATTCTTGCAATGTACTTTTAATCCCTCTTTCCCAGTCACTTCTGAATGTCTTAGCCAATTTGAGAGAACATGGAAGCTTTAAAGAGAGTTCCCGGATGTTTCCTGTAAATGAATGGCTGGAATCTCTCATATGCTGGAGTTAGGGCTCTAAAGTGTTTTTAGACATAAGCAAATCCAAACAGGAGAGAACTACAAGTCATCAGAGTCTGCAAATCCAGCTGCTTGTGGAAACAATATTTTTTTCCCCAACACTCAATATTCTCATTCTGCATTACTTCACAAACTGTTTCATTTTTGCTCAGATGGTTCTAGTTTATTTTCTGTCCATGCAGGAGTCTTCTTGACCCTTGCAGCCTACATCTGTCTTCCTGTTTCTTGTTCTTGTTTTAGATCTGTTCACACAATCCTGCAATGCTTAACATCATCCTTGGGCCAGTGAAGTTTGGTATTTAACTTGTATTTGTAAATTTTTCTCAGAATGTTTCCTTATTGATTGTGATATATGACAATGATCTGAGCTTGTCAGGCTTTTGTATGTGGATATCCCTCAGAAGACCTGGAGCATTCAAAGGGTGGACAGTATACTCATTATTCTCAAGGAAAAATTTACCACGTAAGCCAGTTTTATCATGGCATTTTACTGTTTTGCAATAAGATAAGATTTATGAGTCAAAGTGTCTTTGACTTTACATGCAAGCAGCATGTAAAAAACAGGAATCATAAAAAGTAGTATCTGTTTCTTTAAGATTAGCAGGACAAATACTTTAGCCCAGCGTGTCATTGCTCAGAATGAGGAAAGGATTTGCAGGGGTCTACTTTTCAGGGCTCTTTGTCGCCCAGAAAAAATCGTATGCTGCCTTCATACAAGAACTCGGTCAAATACAAGGTTGCTCTGTGGAGCTGAGTCCACTGTCTTTAAGTCATAGCTACATAATTACTCTAAGCCCTATACTTGCTTTATCTTCTTTAACAAACCTCCAATTCATCAAAGATCCTCCCCACCCCACCCCTCAGCAATTTAGTTTACTTAATAAATTACCTATTTTTACTTTACATGGGGTTAAGAACCTTGGTCTTGATACAGATTAGATACACCCATGGGCTGCATGAAATGAAGCCATATTCAGCTTCCTTGTTCCTCACTCCTTGTTCAGAAAAAAACTTCCAGCCACTGCACTTGGAAAGCGTTCCAAGTGTAAAGAAAGGTTAGAAACACACGTTCCTGGGTCTGCAAGAAGACTGCGAAAATGGTAGAGAAAGGTGCACTTGGCAGCTCCTATTAGCCTCGCTGGCAGGTCAGCTAAAAACATCCGTTCAGTATCTGTTTTGCTTAAAAAGGGGGATTTTGCACCAAGCAACCTATGCAGTGGCAAAGCCCACAATTACAGGAGCAAAATAATTATTTCTGATCTTCATTGTGAATCTCCCAATAATTCTACTAAGCGTGATTCAGGACAGAGAGGAGAATGGTAGTCTAAATACAGATTGTAATGCAACACAGAGGATTAGATCTCCCTCACTACGTGAACTGGACACCTGGGAAACCTGGGTTTATTTCAGACATTGCAACAGAACGGCTTTTTAGCAGATGTAAAGATTCAAGAAACCCACAGCTCTGAAGTTTCACTGTGGCAGCAGCTACACAGTGCTTGGAACTAAGTAGTGACTTAAATTAGAGATGGCATAAAGCAAGATAATTTAATAAGAAAGGTGGTCGTTATGGCAAACTACTACACCTTCATTCTGCTTGTTTAAGTATCTACCTACTAGTAAGGTGTTTAAAAAAACCCAGAAAGATGGTGATCAGATAATTTAATGTAACGTGCTATGCCATTTTTTTTTCACCAGAATTAGCCACTGGTGGCTAATCCTGTCCAGGCTGCCAAGACAGTATACTTCCCTCCCTGGTGTTTTGTCCCTGTAGAGATGGGACCTACACACCTGCTACTGAGGACCTGATTGAAAAGCTGAAGCAGAAGAAGCAGCTCCCCAGCTCAGGTGAGAGCCGCAGCTGACACTGCATTAGCTTGGTTTGTAGACCTTCAGCTTTGAACACACTAAATGCTTTCCCAAACTCAGCTCTAAGCAGCATTTCAGAGCTCCTCCAGCACAGGCTGGGACCATCAGTCAGTTGGCCAGCTCAGAACATCAGAATGGTTCTCATCAGTCACAAAATTCACAGATGAATTTGTACAATGCTTTCTTTAAAGCAGCAGATCCAAAAAGGGGGCACAACAAACTTCTCATCCAGTCAAGCAGGTGAATTCTATTCTGCTTGTTAAATTTTACAGTTGCATCGAATCTGTTTTTTCTGCACGTTTTGTATTTCACAGACTGAAATGCCGAGCAGCTCTCTGCTTTCTATGCCAGACTGCTGTGATACTTCTTTGGTTGCAGTTTTCCTCACAAATGTGCACTGCATTTTTTCTGCATGTTCTGCAAAAAGCTGGGCAATGAATTTTATTTTTTTTAAGCACATTGTTTCTTTTCACCTTGTCTCATCACTGTAATGCCTTTTTTATCTCATTTTAATACCTTAACCGCGTGTCCACGATACTTCACAAAGACAAAGAACATAAAGCTCGAAGCTTATCAAGTGAAGCAAGAGCACCACCACTAGGTAGCACACAGTCACTGTAGAAAGTATCGCTGTTGCCCTTCACGGCAGTAAGGCTGTGGCTACAACACGGCAAAGTTGTGGCTGAAGATCTGATTACACCACAGGAACAAGCAAGCTGCTGTTGGCAAATGTATGTATTTTGAGCACTCGAATGATCTAAGTACTTCAGCAACTCCAGCACAAAAAAATGGACTTTACCACTAAATGCTACCAGGAGTGGAAAAGATGTACCAGTTTTCTCTGCTCCTTCAGCTCAAAGGCCCAAAGCTGCTTTGCACTTCTAGGATTCTGCCAACATACCACATTCCACCCCTATATACGAGGCCAGTGGGGATGCTGTATGTATGTAATGAACAAATCTGAGTATTGCAAGAGTAGAGCAAGAGTGAGTTCACAGATATGCCAGAACTATGTTCTTGTAGTGAGAAGCCTCAAAATCTATTACAGTAGAAGTGAAGCAAAAGGTTCAAAAGAAAAAGCATACAGCCAACAGAATCAATTATTGGCTTAAACTTCTGAAAAATGAGTGATTGATTTCTTCAGAAACTCCTATTGTAACTTTGGATCTTTTAATATACCTCAAGGCTGCTTTACCATCTATAGTTCTGCATACAGAACACAGGGGATGGTTTGGGGGGGTTGAGGGAGGGGGAATCCTTCTAGTGCATATTTGTAGGCCAGGTTCCAATAGCACTTGAAATAGTCAATTCCTCTTCCTGACCCAGCTCAAGAAAGAAAATTGACTTGGGGCATGGGAAAGGGGAAGAAAAGTGAAGGTAAGATGAAGCCACTTCAACAGCAATTGATGTGAGGATGCTTTTTGGATTAACAAGTAGTTCCTGCTCCCACTTTGCAAAAGAAAATCCTCACTATCAGCAGACATTGTAGGCAGTTGTGTATAAAAGTGCTTATCTCTTCCCACAAAACCTTACATTAATAACAGAGGAAAAAGAGAGATCAGGAGACCCAAGATTGTTGGTTTACTTTAATTGCTATCCTGCACAGTCACTTCAGGAAAAGAGAAAGCATTTTCCGAATAAATTTTTTCTTTCAAAAACTCAACTGCATCTTCATTTCTCATTTCCTGAAACTTCTTGTTCAGGACCTGGAAGAAAGGAAAAGCAAAGAGGTACATTAGTTTTACTGTCTTTAGCAAACTACCCTGTCCCACAAACCAAGTGCTCAGTGGTGGGAAGGCCATAGGGAGTTACTGTATTTTGAAAACACGTTGACTTCTATTATTCATTCTATAAAAATCAAGGAAATAAGCTGAAGTCACATAGGTTTTTTAGGTACAAAGCAATTCAGTGGCTTGATTCTCCTTTTTTTTTTTTTTCTGAACTATGTTTATATTTATTTCACTGATAATGTAAGTGTTGGCTTGTCTGTTAGAGTTCACTGTCTTTTCTCCCTAGTGACACCACCACTGCCTTCTAAGGAGAGGTGATAGACAATTACCACTTGGGAAAAGGCTCACCATTCCCTACAAGGCCTGCTCTGCCAAACAAACATACTCATTGCTGTGCTGATCACAAGACCGAAACAGAGAAGTTAACAGGACTCTTCTTACCAGAATCACATGATAGCCCAGTTTATTTAGATGCCGCATCTTCATTGCCAGTTTCCCTTGGGGATGTGTTGTACCCACACAGAAGGCAGACAGAGGAACAAAGAGAAAAGCCAACCTACAACCAAGGAGAATAGGGAAGACTCCATTGTATAAATGCAGAATAAGCAATTTTTTTAAGACAATGATTCAATTATGTCCTTTAACACTGCAGAAAATATAGCTGTCTTTCTGGCAGGCAAAAATACCAGAACTGCATAAATTTCATTATACTTTTTCTTCTCCAGACTTATTTAACTTAGACCCTTCTCTTCTTCTGTGAGCTTCACACAAGTATCAGTATTGACCTAAATACCTAGAGCAGAATTAAATCCTTAGATCTCCGCTTCACCCACAATGAGAAAGAAATAGATCATTCAGAATTATATATTATTTTGACAGCTTCTCTATTTACTTTCAGCCTTTGCTAATACTCACAATCAGTAACTTCCTGCCATAAAATCCTACTTGGAAGGGTGAGGGAATCTGAATGCTTTGGAAGCCTAACAGAGAGCTTCTGTTACACAATTCACTAGGCTCTCCTTTTCCCAAAAAACAAATNCATTATTTTGACAGCTTCTCTATTTGCTTTCAGCCTTTGCTAATACTCACAATTAGCCTACTCACTAGGCTCTCCTTTTCCCAAAAAACAAATTCTACAAAATACATTGCTGTGCAGTGATCCAGCACACAACTATTGAGTATTACTCAATTCTACGTAAGCATTACTTAAATGATGTATGTCCCACTTCAGTTACTGAGAGGTCATTCTTCTAGACAGTGTCTAGGTCATTCTTCTAGTAAATTAATCACCTAAAATGTGGATATGATGATCCTTTTTATTCAAATTATATTTCAGCAGCTGAATTGATTGCCATAATATACCATTGAGATGCACATTTTAGATACTTAAGAGAATAACTGAATGCTTAATTGGACACATAAATACTTAGAATTTTAAAACTGTAATGTACCAATTTTTTGGAAGGGACTTTTGAAGTCATACTTCAAAACCTGTATCCATTACAAGAGTATCAGATTACTGTGATGCTTTCTGCCTCTTTCTCCGAAATGTTAAGTTTTAGCCTCTGTTACAGGAAGGCAGTGAGCTAGATTAATTGATGCTCTGAACAGGCATGGCAAATTTTTTATATCTCAGTGAGCACAAATAACAAGTTAGTTACCTACTTCACTTCTGCAAATCAGTGAGCCAAAGAAGTAACTGGATGGAATATATACAAATAAAACTAGCCTGCTAGAAAAAAAATGAAGTCAAAAAAGATACCTTTGAACACTTGAGTCAGAATGATCATCTGTTGCAGATATTGGAAGCACTTTCTTTCTGTCTGAATCCATTCTGATTTCAAAATCTGAAAACAAAACAGCAAAACATTTAACATTACAAGAGGTTACAATTAACACTCAAATTTTAACTTTTCAAATTAACGGTTCATTTGAAAAAATTAACAGCCGCTGTCACTGCTCTGTTTCTAATTGCTGGACTCTAATCTATAAATTACTGATGGCTATTCCCTCTCTGCAACCAATATAAACATCTATACCTTGCACATCTCCAGGAAAAAAAAATATTTGAAATCTGCAGATATAACTTTATGGGAATGAAATCATACTTTAAAGAAAATAGTCTTGATCACAATCTATCATAACTATTCAGATTTCTGTGTAATCCTATTTTTTATTAGAAATATTTAGGAAGAAAGTTAATACAAATGCAGAAAAATTTGGAACCTGGGTGGCTGGCAAAAAGAAAAGCAATATCAAATATAGAAGAAAACAAATGTTATGAAATGACCTCCTGTTAATAAGGTCATATCCAATTTCACAAATTAAGTCAAACCCAAAACTTAGACATAGCTTCAGAAAAAAAACAAGTCAAAGAACAAAAGAAGGCTGAATCACTGATAGGATTTAGTACTAACATGACAACTGTCTAAAACAGTTGGCCATATTGGATTTATGTACAATTATTATCTGCTCACTGATGCTTAACAAAAAGTCCAAAGCAGCTTTGTAAATAAGAGCAGTCATAAAGTTCTAGTAAGTTGACTTAATTTAACAGCAGCATCCTAGAAAGTAGATTCACCAAAGAGGACATTTGTTAAAAGACTGTCTTCAACTTTTAATCACTTGCACCCTATGCAAATTTATTACCACCTTGTTGTCTTGGGAATTATAAATCTACATTAAATAGAATATGACAGTAATTTGGCTTCATACCAATATGATACTTATATGGCAGCTGAATATTTTGCTGAAACATGTTCTCATCTCCCAGCAGTTCTATGAGTGCCTCCCGAGCCTTTCTGAGATTAAGAGATATTAATGAGGAGGAATTCTCAGTCAGCACAAATGCAGGCTTTGTGAAGGAAGGGCTATCAAGTTCCACACATGCTTTCACAGAGCGAAGCATCACTTCCTTTTGTTCTTTGTAAATATCATCTGAAAAAGTACACAAAAGATATTTAATCCTATGTATCATCTCACAGAATTTTTCATTTTATTATCATTTATAGTCTGTTCTTTCAGAGCAAATGAATTTCAATGTAGGAATCAAAACCCAATTGCTTTTACACTGAATGTTATTGAGTAACTTAAATATATTGTTAAATATACACTACAAATTCACTGATTATAATGTTAATGTCTACAGCTGGGACCTGTCTTTATCCAGTATTTCACTTCTACTGTACACAGCTCTGCAAATGCTACCAGTTACTACTGGTGGCTTCAGGAGAACATGAAATGAGAGAGCATGCATTAAAATTATTTCTGAAATTCAGACAACTAGAAGGCCTATAAAACAAAGAAGGGAGATCAGACTTCGCCATAATTTTGAAACTGTGCTTTAAGAGTACTAAACTGCACAAACTCTAAGCAGTTACAGGTTTACAACTTTTCAGATTTAATTATAGCAGACTCAACAGCAAGACGCTGTGTGTTACTCTACATCGAATTTCTACACTGCTGAACTACTCTACTGGCTGTAGAGAACTGTAATGCGGAAACCAAATTCTACTACAAGCCATTCCAAGGTCCTCATTTTAACTCAGAGTGGTCTAAAAACCTTTTACTCATGATTCCAGGTATTAAAGTTAATTTACAAAGGTTAAGACTTCCTGTGTTTTTAAAAATGCCTGAACATCTGTCTAAGCCAGAACCCCTAGCTCCTAACACATTTCTACCACTTCCACAAATCTCATACTCACTTCTCTCCACGTGCATGCCTACCACTAAACTACTGCCACCACAGGGCCCAGTACAGTAATACTGCTGCCCTCATGAAGAAACAGATCACTTAGATCACCGTGACTACGTTAGCTTTGTCTTGAGGACTTCAAATGTAATATTTATCAAGTTTGCAGTCTTTGATTGTGAGACTTCTAACACAACTACGACAAATTATGTACAAACACAGACTATCCCTTTTAAAACAAGTCTATGAGAAAGTAAGGACTGACCTGACAAGAGAAGTTCATCCCTGATGTCCTTTTGCAGCAGCTCATCAACTGCATGATGAGGAAGATATCCTAAGATGCAAAGTGAATACACCGCCTTCAGCAGCTCTGTGCTGGAAATCTGAGGGAGGTACTTATTCAAGCTGTTATGAAGAGTCTCAAAAAACCTTTTCCAAAAGCAGAATAAAAGTATCTAAATACACAAATAAGGCTATACAAAATACAGATTTCAAACAAAAATGCAAGTTAAAACCTCTATTGTCTTGTATAATCATATGTTGCATAATCTAGTGTTAGCTTTTGATTCCTTTTTGAGGATACAGCTCCCTATCAACAGATTTAGCAGCCTGGTCAGTCTAGAACCTAGTCTCCACTTTCAATTACAGAGAAAAAATCCTGTAAAGAAAACATTTGAAAAGACATAGCAAATTTACCTCACAG
Source organism: Pedionomus torquatus (assembly GCA_013398155.1). Lineage (NCBI taxonomy): Eukaryota > Metazoa > Chordata > Aves > Charadriiformes > Pedionomidae > Pedionomus > Pedionomus torquatus. The sequence goes on from VZRU01008632.1 coordinate 48,922, forward strand.
ATTAGTAAAATAGGATTATGAACTCTTTCACAACTGAAATCAGTTTCTATGCTTTACTCTTTAATGACTACGTAACATATTATCAGGCATTCTAAATTAAAACATACAGATCCTTTTGGCTTCTTGGAATACAGTTGAGTCGTGAATACACTCGGAGAACAATCAAAAGGTTTTTCAAGTTGAGGAATTCGGGGTCTTCTGTCACCTTCTCAGCAAAAATATCCATTAGCTCACCAGGCTGAAAGCCAAGTGTCTCAAAAGCAGAAAGAAAAAGCAACATCTGAAAGAAAAGATAGTTTTATAAGGTAAGAAAGCCAGTGAAGTATATCCTACCTGTTGACTTCCTAAAAAGCATTTTTAATGAAAGCAATGATTTCAAACCATAACACCCCCTTTATTTCTTTATTCATCAATAAACAGAAGTGCATTTGAAACAATTTAGCTGTATCAACTTCATGAGATCAGTATTCCTAATAAATCTGTTCTCCAAAGATCAAACGAAAACATGAAGAAAGGTAAGATGGGAAGCACCTGATATTCTACTAGTACCACCACAAATTATTTGGTCCATTTGGTCTCAAACTCACCTGTTTTTTGTCCCAAAGGCAGGTAGTAGAATTAACATAGTCTGCTACTGTTGAAAATAGTTTAACATTACGGTACTGGAGACTGTAGCAAGCTTCCAGAATGAGAATTAAGTGCCGAAATGAAACATCGTGCACATTCTCTGTAACAGAAGAGCAAAAAAGTACAAATTATATGAAGGAATGGGAACGGTAGGTTGGAGACACTGTGGGATCAGTTTGGCTAAGTTTGGAGAAGGGGGAAAGAAAAATCAGGTAAGAACTGTGGAACAGACCAAGCCTAGCTAGGCAAAGTCAACCCAGCTAAGACACAAAGAAACAGGCAGAAGAAACCAAACTGAGTCAGGATCCAACTAGAAAGGATAAGTCAGCAAAAGGGGACAAATTAACAAAAGCAGCAAGAAGATTGCGTTCCTAGAACATTTTCTGTTCCAGGATTCTTGATTTTCAGCACCTCTCTACACTCAGCATGGAAACCTTCAGGGCTACTATCCCCTTTAGTACTGACTGAGCCTTTGGGCTGTCCACCATGACAGCTGAGGGAATAACAAAGAGCTGGATCTAAAGCTGCTGATTAATCAGAAATCAGCACTTGATGAAATTTACATTTTATATCCCATTTGATTTTACAAAATGGCAAGAAACCACGTGTGAATCTACATCTAGAAAGCGCTAAAGGCTGTCAAGCACTAAAGCATTAGTGTATGTCAAACTGGATAATGTGGAACCATAATGTAACCTCCTGGCATATCGTCGTAATGACGCAGATTGAGTGCCAGATGACAAAAGACTTCTGCCCAAGGCTGCTGCTTCATTTGCTACAGAAGATGGACCTACTCCTGAGACGAAAAAGATTAAGTATGGAAGAACCATGATCTCTCCTAACATCCCACTCTGATGCAATGAGGGGCACACATCTTAAGACAATGACTGCAAGAGAAAACAGTTTAGTTATAGTAGGATCAGCACTCATCAAAACTAGACTTTATCTTTTCCTCTGCCAGAGGACTCCAGAGGACCCCAGAAAAATAACTGAATTTAACTCCTCTGACTTGTGCTCAGTAATTTTCCAGGCTCAGCATAAAACACCGTTACTTTATTTCTTGAAGTGCTGAGCGCAGACAATTGCTATGGAAGCCAAGGAGAGCTGTGCATCAAATAAAGTGATTTACAATGATAAGTATTCTTAAAGAAAATAGGCTAAAGAAATCTCGTATTACTGAAAACTTTGACCTCAATCTCTCTCTCCTGCACAATTAGGAAATTAATATCACCACTGGGTCACTCCCTTGCTGCTATGAAGATTAGCTCAGTAAGTATCTATGAAGTACACAGTTATTACAATTCTGGCCAGGTCCCCAGATATGGAAGAGGAGGCTAGTTTCTTGAGAGCGCTGGCAATCAGCACAAGACCTGGAAAACCTGCCCACAGGCCCCAAAGTGCTCCCCTCCCTCCTCTTCCTCTTCTATCTCCAGCCTCTGATGGGAAGTCATATCTATCCAGAAAATAATCACTCTGTCCTGAGAGCCTCATTTGCATGATGTGCAGCATGGAAATCCTGAGAACATGCACCAAAAAAATGCAGAAAAATGTAGTGAGCAGCTGCTCATGCTGTGGATGCCATCCAGCCTGTCTACTGAGTGTGGTGGAAGTCCGATGGGAGGAGCCAATACACATTATTAAAGACCATGTCCTAAATCATATCAACAATGAGGATAAATAAAGGCTGTACAAACAGCCCAAACACTCCTGGTTCACTTATGTTAAGAACACTGTTTCGCTGTCTCAGTGGGTTTTTTAGACACAAACTCGTAAGTATTTTAAGTGTGAATCAAGACATACTGACCACATACTTAAGAAAGGTATTGTAAAGATACGGAGAATGGTGGAAGTGTTATTTTTCATTTAAATTTTTTCTGGCCTGCAGCATGAGTTCAATTAGGCAGCACTCAATAATTAAATCCAGTTAATCAGGGAAACACTATGTTTTACTTTATCAACAAATCACACTAAGTCACCAAATTATCCTTTAAGATGTCCAGTTCCAATTGAGGTTTGTTTTAAAATCTTATCTGAAATGTATTTTTTCTTGCTAGAATTCAGTTCTTTTTCCTAAATTCTGCACACACAAAAATGTAAAGAAAAATATGTAACTCAGGTAAATGTTAAGAAGGCAGGAAAAAAAAAGAGCTATTTGCTTTCATTATTGATCAGTAATTTTCTGTCTTGCTGCTTGTCAAATGGCTCCACATTACTATAATATCCTGTAAAACAAAGATGTTTCATGAGTTTTAAAGGAAATCAGAAGAGGGAGATGAGACAATGATTAGGAAGAATTTGGTATAAGGAAGGGAAATTTAATAAACTTTTATTTTCTTACCTTGGATCTTTTTACTGCAGGCATTCAGGATTGGAACGGAACAATAACACATTGCATCAAGAGCCAAAAACACACGCAGAGCATTCGGGAAAGTCAAATGGTCTAGCTCTTTCAAAACTGCCATCTAAAGTGAATCAGAGTTTATTAAATCCTTCATTCTTCAGGTATATTATCACTGCTTTCTGGTGAAGGCATTCTCACTAAAACTTTCCAAATTCCTTAGCCTGTTCAGACTTATATGAAAGAAAAAGGAGCAACAAACAGCAAAAACATAAAGTAACTACTCTCAATTTCTTCATACGCAATTATAGCAGATCAAGAGTTCTAGAGCTCTGTCACTATGCAGGTTCCCAGCAATTTGCCTTTATACGTTGTTTCTTTTCAAGAAGTCTCAGTAAAGCCCATTTCCAAATACTGTGAATATGTATCTTCTACAAACTCTTAAAAGCATAGCAGAAATGTGATGGGCACAGCTGACTTACTTATTAGTACTCCAAGTACTGTTTTGGATGTTTGTGAAAGCTGTAAGCCTTTAAGGTGATCCAGCAGTGTGCCGAGTGGTGTACAGCTACAAATGTGAACTGAGGCACAAAACACCAGCTCTGATGCCATAAAAGAGACTTCATTTATCGAAGCAGTAATTAGATTGATACAAAAGACAGTAAAAATGAGACTACAAAGTATATTGGCTATTAAAATACAATATCCTTACTGCATGCATACCAAAGGTTAAATACAAAATGCGTCTACAATATAAATGACACATTATTAAAAACTGCACCCTGTGGGCTTAGAAAATTAAGAGCCCCCCGCAGTTAACAAGTGGAAATGTTACTTTCCTCTCAGTTCCACGTTCCACCATACCTTCAGCCAGTTTCTCAACATCCTGTAAAAAGTGGTACCCTGTCCAAGGTTTTACGACTTACTTATATCTAATGCATTGCATGAGCCCCCTGCACTTCTCTATTCTTGCCCAGTTTCCCATCAGGGCTATCTTCCTTCACTTCCTCATGAATGCTATTACAAACTGATCTCAGAACCCTACACTATGAAAACACTAGCAGGCCCTGTTTGAAAGGTTTCAAGAAGTGTCTTTAAGTCACGGAACAAAACTCAGTATGTCCTGCCATAAAATCTACAGCCTGCTCCCAACTGCTGTGTTTCCAAGGAGACATTTCAGATACCCAGAACGTTAAGGCCATGAGGTAGTTTAGTTCTCCTGGCATCTCACTCCCATCGGTCCCCTAGCCCCATACCATTATTGCACACAGCCCCAGCACAGACTAGTTTTCTGTCATCTTGTCTTTCAGCCACAAGCTGAGCAAGGGAATAAGGGACCAGCCTGCAAGTGTTTCTATGAAATACCATGTGACCAGCCCAAGAAGTGAGTGTAAGGCTATTTTATTGCCTCAATTCCTTTTGTAGCATCTCCATTGGTTTCTGCCCCCTTTCACTGTGGGATATTCCCAGTCTCCTAATTTAAGTTCTCCCTGCGGATATAGCTGGACTATGAAGCACATAGCACACACAGTTAACCTTTCTATTGTATTGTCTATTTGAGTGGCTGGAAAGAACCATAACAATTTATAAACCATGCAAAAGCATGGGCTTTGTGGAAATAAAAATGAGCCTCTAACTAAATTTACCTCTAATTTCTTTTTCAGAAAGACTGGAACATCTTTTCCCAAGCATCTCATCAGGTTTTGCAGTATAAAGATGTCTCTGATACTTGGAATGCGCTGCTCCACTAGTAATCTGATGAAGAAACACACACAAAGCCTTGAGCTAGAGAGAGTAACTGTTTAATAGAGCTTTCTTCATTTCAGCAGAAACAGGTCTCCGTTCTCCCTCACAGACGTACACCAAGTTAAAGCTGTAATTCCCTTCTCCTCTCCCACCTCTCTTTTGTAAGGCTGGTATAACTCTACATAATGTAGCTGCAGCACAGATATTTAGCACGTGGAAATAATTATATATGGTTTCTTAATGTTATCCTGATGGATGAGTGTTGTTGCTGATACATTAACTGCAGGGATATCTGACCAGACTGCACATGTGACTATGCAGACGTGAGTGCTGTAAAGCCTCAAGGAATTAACACTCTTCTGCAAGGTAAAAAAAAAAACCAAACACACACCAAAAAAAACCCGTACATTTTTATCATGGAATCATTTATGTGCAGGCAAGTTCTGAAACAGCCAGGAAACCTGGGCACAGATACTGATAATAACTTGGTGCAAGTGAGGAAAAAAATCAAACAGGAAGTACTTTGGGCTGCAGGAACAGAAAAAGACATCATAACACAGAGGAATCACAAGCACAAGATAAAGGAGTTCTGCATTCCCAGCATATCCTTTTCTAGATCAGAGGGAGTTACTCTAATTGTTATGTTTGAATCACCCCTAAATATACCTGCACGGCTACAAAAATAGGAAGTGTCACTTTTTAGGGCAGTACAGTGCTCTGAAATTCACCCCTGAAAACGCAGCTTCCTGCAAACAGGCAAGAGTTCGTTTCAAGCTCATCAAGAAAGAGAAAGAGCTGTAGGTGGATCTCCTGCTTTCTACTAAATTAAAAGAATTGTGTACCTGAGCTTCCAGGAGAACCTGCCCTTTGCATATCGCTTCTCAAAGTGACCGCATCCTCCTTCTCAAAGCAGGACCAAAAGTCCTAATCCACTGAACATTTTGTGACAGCCTCAGTAAAAATAACCTCATCGGAGTGAGCAGATTGGTTACCCACATAAATCTCATTGGCCTGGGAAAAATCACTAGGGCAAAAGAAGTCATTCTGATACAGCACTACACAGAAGCTTTGCTGGATGCACAGGTAAAGTCTAAACATGTCTTCATCTTGATTTTTACTTGCTAAATTAAAAGAACATTTTCTCTAGTTGTTTAACAGCATCTTCTGTAGTGACAAGTCAAAATACTTCATAAAGTAAGCTAGTCTCATTATCTCCTTTCTACACATGGATAAAACAGAGGCATAGACATACGAAGTAACTTGATCAACATCACAAAAACCCCAGTGGTGGAGCTGCAGTCACAGCAGTCTAGCAACCTCTGCCATTGGAAGCCTTTCTGCTTGAAACTGCAAAGACAATGCCAAAAATCACTGTCTTGTACAGCTGTTGACTCATGTGATCACTTAAGTCTTAAAACCACAGTATATCTTTTACAAATCATGGAGAGAGTGTCTGGGCATAAAAGACATACATTCAAACAACATTTAAATACGAAGAAGACATGAAAGACTTATTTTTCTCACTGTAATCCAGCTTGAAGAGCGCTCACATTCTTGTCTTTTTCCAGCACTGCTAACGTAGTTGCCAAAACTGAGATACATCGGTTATCAAGTTGATTGAGCTTCTCCTGTTAAAAGAGTTTCCACAACGTCAGATTACTTCAGATCAGTAAAAGTTTCAGAAAAGAAAAACTGACCACTCTTAATCCACCTGCTATCTTGTCTTTCCCCCAGAAGCCAATTCATAAGCTTTAATTCTGCAGTGACCTATAAGGTCTCACATCAGTCAAATTTAGTTGATTTGAAAAGGATAATGATTTTTGAGATTTCTCTTCTTTTAAATCTGTCTGAAATCAGGCAGTGGTTTAAAAAAATGAAGGAAATTAGAGACACACATAACTTAACATCGGGAGCCCCGTTTCCATGGAACATCAGACTAAACCAGGGAAGCAACCCAACTCTCTTGATGTTACACAGCCTCCCAGAATGAGCCCTGAGGTTTCAGCCCAAACGCAGGAGAAGAGGGATTTTGATACTTACTTGGCACACCCTCACCAAAGTCTGGACTAGGAGTGTGTTCTGAGGAACACCCAGGTTCACCACAGCATGCAGGCAGAAGACCAAATCACCTCGTGTCACCTTTCTGGAGTCCCGCAGCAGCTGCTGACAGAGCTTGACAAAAGCTGGGTGCTCAAAGATCAGTTGCTTCTCATAACGCTGCTGGTCTTCAGACAGGTTTCTGAAGAGCTTCCACATTGTAGTTAAAGAGTTTGTGAAGTGTTTAGTGGAAACGGCAGACTCTGCAGCCAAGTCCAGGACGTCACTAGGGCAGGTGCATTTCCGGAGACTATCAAAGAATGGTTCGCTACGATCAATTCCATGCTTTCTCCTGAAACTCCCAGAATCATCCAACTTTTCAAGTTCCGAGGAGCTGTGGGGAGCCTGTTCACTCACCAAAGCCTCCGTACTCTTCTCTGGCTGTATTTTAGCACTTGTGCTAAAGACATCTATTTTTTGAGACAGAAATCGAAGGGATGATCCACACAGAGGAGGAGAAATATTTAAAAATAATTTCCTGGATGTCACCTTTTCCAGGGGATCCCTGTATCTGCCAATCCATAAAACGTGTTTTCTTGTGGCTGAAGACTTGGGAGTGAACACAGAATTGCACCTACGCATGCATCTAACAGTATTTAATAAATAACTTATTTTATTATTCATTTTTCCTAATGTCTCATGAGATTTGAAACGTCAACTTAATGTAAGGGATCCGATGAAATTCTACCAGTGGAAACTGTGGATAAGCTTTGAAAGGTCAGTTATCTGTAAAAACAATTGAAAATTACGGATCAGTTACCAAACTTTCAGGTCCTGAAGTTCTAATTTCTATATCTATGCATAGATCTTCTACGGGGGGGGAGGAGAATCGGAAAAAGATCCATGGGGAATTACTTGCAGAAGTTCTATTGGTGTTCTAGCTTTTTAGCCAAAGCTCTCAGCAGGAGGCTAACTCGTCCTGGGGGGGGTCAACTATTTTTCCTCTTTGCCGTTTTAACCAAAAATCTCTGCAGGGAGGGCGAGTCTGCTCCCAACGGGCACTTCCCCAAGCAGACCCGGCTCCTGGG
>VZRU01008632.1:57182-100584 GCA_013398155.1 Pedionomus torquatus
CCGATCTCCCCTGCTAGATGAGTACGTTGTGAGGCACCTTGTAATTGCGCATTGGAGGAGATAATAAGAATGATTAAGCGTTATCAAATGAGAAAAAAAGTATTAGAACCTTTTGGTGGGGATGTTTACACTGGCAGTGGCTTCGTGACGTTTGTGAAACAAATGGATGGGAACACAATCCGTCCCCTGGCCCTTGGAGAGAACTGTTGCAACGCTGTCCCGGCCTGAGAGGCCCAGGACTAACTTTTCTTCTGATGCTGGGGAAAATTGCACTTTTTAGAAGACTCTAGTGCCTGAATTCATGAAAATATTTACGTCATGGCCAGCCAGGCTCTGTGAGATTCAAGGTCTCAGTGTTTTTGAGCCTTGCCAGGTGCAGGGACGAGGAGGAGCAAGGCCTGGACATTTGACCTAAGCTGCCCAACAGGATTACTTCATACCCGGAACGTCACATTCAATATAAATTAGAAAAGCTTGCTGTGTAGCTGGCTCTCCCTTGGTGGCGGTGGTCCAGACAACCCCTCGCCCCAGTGCTGCACCCCTGAGGCCTTCCCTTCCTCCCGAAGCCATTGCACTCGCAGTGTCCCACATTTGCTGTCCACTGCTGGGAGCGCACAGATAGAATGCTGATAGAATTGGCTGAGTGTATTTCTTGTAAATCTCATATCAGCGTCAGAATTAATACTGGTTCTTTAGTGTTATTGTTAATCATTTAATCTTATTCTATTAAGTCTATTTATATTTCAACCCCCATGTCTCTTTGCGGTCCCCAATTCCCCTTTCCTTGGTGGGAAGAGGTCGTCGGGTGATAGACTAATTGTCTGCACGACAATAAATGGTTATGGGTTTTCTCAAACCATAACAAACAGTTAATTGGAACGAGTTAAAAAATGTTTGGCCTGTTAAGCCCTTATCAGTCAATGTCACATCTGCCGTTTGTGGTGGTGTCGCTCTGTTCACAGGTAAGGCAAACTGCCCTTACTATGCCAAAGCTGAACTCCTGGCTGACTACCTCCAGGCTAACTTGCCAGACTTCAGGGTTCACAAGATCACTCAGCACCCTGACAAATGGGAGGTAAGGAGTCACAAGTCATGTCATTGGTAGATGCCCCAGAAAGGTGCTCTACAAAGCCACAGATATGATTATCTATAGTATGTGTCATCTTCTGTATTTCAGTTTTGGTTTGTGGGTAGAGGTGCTGCAGAAGCAGCTTTGGCTGCAAGAGCCACCCAGAGAAAAGCTTTGAGTGTTGTGAGAGGCTGACATTCTCATGAGTCTTGTCACAGAACATGGGTGCAATATGTGGGACAGCTTAAAGCTGTGCTTTGTCAGTAAGAAGTTCAAGTTTATTTATTTTTTTATTATGTATAAATGGTTGCTCGGCCTGTAAATCTTTTGCACACTGTGATTGCATATGCCTTCGGAGTTGTGACTTGTCAAGAGCATTTCTGGCAACCAAGGGCTTTGATTTACACTGGAAGTGTGAAACTAAATCTCACATATTTGTTTACAATGTGGATGGGCCTCTCTGAGTACTTTTGCTGTAGACACGTTGCCATGTCTACACTGTAGTTCCTATGAGGAACTGAAAAACTGCAGTATTACTTCATGAGATAGACACCGCCACCATGTTTATTAGTTCTTATATTTTGTTTGACATTTCAACCAAGTAACTCAAACTGTTAACAGCAATTAATCTTTGTAGCTTGGTTACCTTCTGTGGATGAATAGGAATCTTCTACTTACTTGCTGCTTCACAACATTACTATCTTCAGCACCACTAAGACAACTGAGCAAAATAACAGCAATAAAAGCAAGGAGAAGTAAGACCTTTTGCACTTTTACTGAAGTATCACAGCATATCACCATTCTTTGCTTTCTGTTATTTCCCCGCTTTGCATACAGTGATACGTAAGTTGTGAAGCAGCTTGTGGTTACATATTGAAGGGAAATAATAAGAATATTTACAGCTGTAACATTTAAGTGTTATCAAATGTGAAAAAGTATTAAAACGTTTTGGTGGGGACATTTACATTAGCAGTGGCTTCATGACATTTGTGAAAGGAATGGATGGGAACACCAAGAGTCTCCTGTCATTTGGAGAGAATTGTTGGACCGTGGAGGGAAGGGCCTGCTTCTGGGAGGAGTTAATGATTTTCTCAAGTATGCTCAGGTAATGGGTTGCCTCTAAATCCAGATTTTACATTTTCTTATAATACTGTTCTTTATTCCTCTTCAAATGTAAAGTAAAGCTATCCTTTTCGATGTTGCCTTGCTGTATTTGTATTATCATTTGATTAGAGATCATCCTTGTTCGTAGCAATATTATGGCATCACCTCAATGATGCTGAATGAGGAATTGGTAGATGTTGCTGAGGAGAACCTGCAGGCATATATTGAAACCGAAAAAGAGGAAGAAGAGATTAAAAGTCTTATCAAGCCTTTGCAGATCTGGATCACCAGGTGAGAGTAAAAATAATATCTATGAAGGTTCACTTGACTTTGGAAGAATGCACTTTTTCTTATCTCATGTAACAGGTGTCACCATCTGAAACTATACATGAATCCCTGTAATTTGCTCATTTGAATTATGTTTTGCACCCCTCACTATGAGCATTCAGTATATAATTTAGAAATTATTTTTACTTTTGTTCCATTTTGCACTAATTTAAGTGAGGGATGTGAACAGGCAACATTTAGACACAGGTCACCTTAGGGAAAAGCAAGTATGTACAAAAAATAGCGAGGAATTTTGTAGTGCAACTATCTTGCATTAAATATTTCTGGAAAGACTGAAATAAGGGAAGAGTTTCTTGTAGTTCTAGCTTTAGATATTTTTTTTTTTAATCTGGTAGTCATAACAGCACCTTTTTAAAGACACTAATTTTTAAGTGACTATCAACTGAAATGTGTAGGATGGAAAAACTTTCAAATGAAAGGAGGACCCAACTGTTTTAATTTTTAACCTGTTAAAATGGCGGAAAGAGCAATAAAGGACCTAATCTCATAGTCTATTTAAACAATAGTGGAATCCAAAAGAAAGATCTTTGTGTTTATTTATGTAATTCTTCCAAACAAGCAGTGATTAGTCATTAACTGCAATTTTTCTATACCCTTCTCTTACTAGTGCATCAGCTCCAACCTGTTATCAGCTGATCCCTCTGTTGGCAAATGGAGAAGTGTTTGGGATGACCACAGAAATCAGTATCCATTTGCTTGACACTGATCAGTTTAAGGAAGTTCTTTGTGGTATTGTAATGGAAGCTGAAGACATGGCATTCCCACTCCTCCGCAGTATTTCAGTGCACACTGAAATAGATGAGGCTTTTATTCAAGCTGATATTGTCATTGTTCTTGATGATGTCCTCTTAAACCATGAAGTCCAGTCCCTTGAGAACTGCATCAGAGAAGTGAGTGACATCTGTCAAGTTTATGCTCCCCTGATTGAGAAGAATGCCAAGAGTGAAGTCAGAGTAATTTCATCAGGAAAAACCTTTGTAAACCTTAAGGCAATGATGATTATGACATACGGCCCATCCATTAAGAGTCAAAATGTCATTGCCATTGCGGCATCCTGGGAAAGCGCCGCTAAAGCCATGCTGGCCAGGAAGCTGAATATGAGCACAGCAGGTGAGTATTTGTGTTCTGGTAGTGTCTGAGGAATTCAGTGGATGGACACCTTTGGAAGTACATATTTCGCTGCAGAACACAGCTGATGTGTGTGCAGGAATGCAAGCACAGCAGTGCAGCCACTGAATGACATGGCTGTACAGAATGCCAGGGTGTGACTAGTAGGTGCTACTCTTCTCTGTGCTTGCTCCTGTCTGGATCTGTGCCTGATGCCATGAATGTCAATTCTTTTGCTAACTTTTGGCCACAGCCCTGCTACTCTGATATGTATTTCATGCTGGAAATACCCTATGAAGACTGATCTGAGTTGTGGATCAGGAAGTAGGACTTCAAGGTTGCATTTACCGTGCATTGTTATTTTGGAGACACACAGATTAGCTGTGACTAAACATGACAACATACTGCTGTGCAGATAATGAAAGTGTAATAGAACTGCATTGTAGTAGTATTTCTGGGTTAATCAGCTTGCTTTCTCACATCACTTGTTATAGCTTGGTTATATTTGCACAATTCTGTACCGCATAGCAAAGGTATTCTCCAACAGCCTGCTCAGCATCAGAATTCTTTCAGTGTTGTTGGGGTAGAAACTTGTCATGAGTTACAAGTCTAGATATTTTGGAGCCTAATAAAATAGAAAAGTAAGTTAGTTGGCCAAACACCCTATCACCAGGTTATTTGAGAATTTCCTTCTGCACCAAACCATTTAGGGTTTTTTAATTTATTTCTTTTTTAACTGTTAGGCATCCTATATTTGCACGTACAGGATTTTAAAAGTAGCATTGCTGTATATTTGCAATATGATTTTTTTTAAACAGGTAAGTATTTACTAGGTTTTGCCTATTATGTACAATAAAATGATATAAATTAACATTCCTTTCTCAGCTTGTGATGAAATTTCATGTGTTATGGAGAATCTTGTTGCATTTGTCAGATCAAGTAAGTTTTGCTATCAAGGCAGGGCACTGAATTGAAGAATAGTTAATCTTGAAAGGGACTTCTGAAGGTCATCTAGTCCAGCCTGCATTGTGAAAGTATTTGTCTGTCTCTTCATTAATCTATGTGTTTTCCTCTGTTACAGGAGTTAAAGATGTGATTGTTTGGGGTAATATTACTGGCTGTAACTACATTGATTTGTCACATGCGAAACTTTATGGATATGATAGTGCTATTTGGGGCCCAGCTAATTTTCCACGTCGTGTGTTGAATATAATTTATGATAGGTACAGTACAGATTATTTTTTTTAATCATGTTTATCTGAGATGTTTAACAAACATCAAGAAAGGTTTTGTTTCCAGAATTTGCCTTTACTGACTAGTGCTGTTTGTAAAGGAAAATTCAAGTTGAAGTACTCAGTCTGCAAAAGAAGTTGAGTAACTCCTAGTGCTATACATAGTAACTATATGTAGCACTATACATGGTTACTATGAGTAACTATGCTATACATAGTTTTGACTCTCCTGCCAGCTTTGCTTTTAACTGTATTTTCCTACATATTAAGTGTCATTCTCTTCTATCATATCATGAGCAGCCTATAAAAAGTAATGGAAGTCTAGATAGTGACTTAGATGTCTAGTATGCATGAAGAAACTTTGAAATAGTATTAAACATATATCTGCATCTTGAAGTACCTGAATTCCATTGAACATAAAGCCTGAGCACACTAATGTTGTCAGTTTCCCAAACCAGACAATTTGTTATCATATATAAAAAGCTACCTAGCACCTAGGTAGTTTCTGGTGGAAAGAGAAGTTGCAGGGAAAGGATGGGTGTAGGTAGAGGGCAGCAGATGTGACATGGCTATATGGAGCTCCCACTCTGCTCTAAACCTAGCATTTACTGGACAACAGGTATTTCTTTTGTCCTGTACTTGTACTGTGCCTAGCAGAGGGGGATTATGGTTCATGGCTGGGTGCTTACAGAAGATGGTAATACATAATAATCATCATCATCATTGAGGTTACAACTTGAGTAAATGACTTCACTTTCATAGTTAATTAGTGCTTCTTGTTACCTTTTGAGACACTTTCTGTTAGACTCTATTTTTTCTGCCTTCAGCAGTGAAATTTGAGTAAGTTTTGACTGTTTCCTTCCTTCACATGTACTTCTTTTTTCCTCTAGAAAACTAGTATTCCTGCAGGCATTTTAATTACTTTTTTTTCTTTCTTCTTCTCCCCGCCTCTCCCCACCCCCTTTTTTTTTTGGTGTTGGTAGTGAATGGATCCATTCAGAATTTCTATCTGAACAGAGTTCACTGAGTTCCCGGGTCAGTAATTGTGTGGGAATGTTACCTGCTCATGCAGTAGCCGCTGTACTGAGATACTGGTATCATGGCTCTCCTCCTGGGGAGATCATTTCTGTGGGAGTACTTACTGAAGGTAAATCTACTTTTGTTTCACATATTCTTTTGTGGATTTCCCCAGTATCTGTAGTGATATTTTTAATTTAATAAAAGTAAAGTTTTTTAATTTAATAAAAATTTGTAAAACAAATCACAGTATATGAGAGGCTGAGAGTTTGTTGCAGCATAAGAATCTCCAAATGTAAGCAATTTTGCTCTCCAGAGCTTGTGAATTGATACTTACTTTTTACAAGTGCTTCTTAGGTTTATATTATCTTGTTGCAAATTGTCTCTTAGTCTTCTAGTTTAAATGCTTTTTTGCTGTATGCGTTTTGCACAAGGACTTTTTATAGTTTTTACAGCCTAAGCTGTAGAAGCATGTTCTCCTTGTGTAGGTATGTGGACTAATAAATGGAATGTTTCACAACATCCATTAAACCCTTGCATAAAATAAAAAAAAAAAAAAAAAAAAAGTTTTTTTCCCTTTTTAACATGTAAAATTGTTACAGCATTGGTGTTACAGCACAGAAGGACGTGGACCTGTTGGAACAGGTCCAGAGGAGGGCCACAAAAATGATGAGAGGGATAGAACACCTCTTCTACGAGGACAAGCTGAGAGAGTTGGGGTCGTTCAGCCTGGAGAAGATAAGACTCTGGGGAGACCTTATTGCAGCCTTTCAGTACTTAAAGTGGGCTTATAAGAAACAGACCTTTTAGTAGAGCCTGTTACAACAGGAAAGAATAAACTGAAAGAAGGTAGATTTAGAATAGACATAAGGAAGAAACTTTTCATGATGAAGGTGGTAAAACACTGGAACAGGTTGCCCATAGAAGTGGTAGACACTCCATCCCTGGAAACATTTAAGGTCAAGTTGGAAATGGCTCTGAGCAACCTGATCTAGTGGAAGATGTCCCTACTCATTGCAGGGGAGGTTGGACTAGGTGACCTTTACAGGTCCCTTCCAACCCAAACTATTCTGTGATTCATGTACATCTACCTAAAATACCAAGTTACATTAAAAGGGCACTTCTTTAGTCTTTGAACTGCACACTGAGAAGGGTAGACTCTATTAAACTAAGATCTTACAGTTGCAGACTTATGCAAGTCTGTAGGACTTAATTTCAGCAGTGGTGAGGTGATTTTTAATCAGAAATAATATATTTGGGTCATTTTCCCCCTCTTCTTCAGGTCAATTTTGCATTCCTGAAGGAATTGTCTTCTCTATGCCAGTGAGGTTTGAGAATGGTAACTGGAAAGTCATGACAGAATTAGAAATCAGTGAAACAACCCAAGAAGTGCTGGGACGTTTAGCCCATGAGCTGGTTCAGGTGATGATTTCCTATACCTAATATCCTGCCCATTCTACCACCTGTAGGTAGGTTGCAATATAACTTTGAATACTTGAGACCTTTACTCCAAATGTTAGACATCCAAACTGCACACATTCACTGATGTGTGATCAATACCAGGTATTTGTAAGAACAGAAAACTGTCCTGTTACCCCCAAAAAAGATGGGATTCTACACTTTTCTATGAAAGTGTAGAATCTGCACCTCCAAGTTCTGCAGGCTTTGTGCAAAACAGAAATATTAGCTTTAATTTAATTTCTCTACATTTTATACAGCTGATGTTGATTTTGCTTGTGTGGTATTCAGAGTAGTTCTATGCCAGGAGACATATTTTTAGGGATCCTTATGGCTATGACTTTGTATGAATGAAGACCAGATTTTACTAGGATTAGTGGATGAAAAGAATGGGTGATATTAAAACTACTATATTTTTTTTTCCTCCCCATTCAGGAAAAGCTCATTGCATTAAAGGAAATTAATGAAATGCAGCCTTATGGAGCTGATAAAATCACAAGTGAAAATTATTTATGTCAAGGTGAGTTTTTCTCCCCATAAAAAATGAGGTCAAGTTTTAAGTAATTTAAGTAATGGATTCTTATGTTATGTTCCTTTTGTTTAAAATGGTTATAAAATAATTCAGGAAGGAATATAAATAACAAGTGCTTGTCTGATGTATTCTGACCATGCCTGAGGCATGGCGACATGAAGTGCAAGCCTGCATGGTAGTAACCTTATTTTGATAAGGGGTTTTTTTGTGTCATTCACAGATCATGAATATAAAAGCTGTAAATACTACATTTAGCATACATATTATATCTTAGGTTATTAGTAAATACAAAATCTTTTTAACCCAAGTAACCATTATTAGAAAACCACTTTCACTGTATGTCCTACTATGTTTTTGAAGCTATTCTTTGCTATACTTCATTATTCTTTACTATCTAGAAATAATGAGTTTCTAACAGATAAAAAACCTGTGTAAATTGGAACTCAAACTTCCAGTTTTTCCATTTGTTACAGTACCAAACAGCTCATTCAGTATCTTTAGTCTATAAGCCAGTCAGAAGAGGAAAAGGTGGAGACACCTAAAGACAGTGGGCTAAACAAAGGAGCTATTCCTACTGTCTGTAGAGGAGGTAATCTCAGTAAGTGGCAGCTACATTTGCCATCTTCGAGATGACGGATCTTCTAGAGATTCCTATGTTATAAAGTATTAAGCCATTTTGATTTGTTTGTTAATGACACACAAAGTTTATCATGGCTTGATTTTTTTTTATAAATGCACAGTGTTATGAGAAGTTTCAACTAAAAATCTATAGAACAGTTCCAATATCACTTCCTAATATTTAGGAGTGTGTAGGAATGCAAAACTCCCCTGAATCCACAGTCACTTTTCCCGTGCAGAATAAACCCCCCACAAGTTCTGCCAAATCTTTCTGTGATGCTTTTCCTACCTATTTTGTTTTTCAAGTTGTCATTTTAAGATTATGTAAGGGAAAGAAAAATTAATCATCAAAATAAGAACAGATGATCTTTAAAGTGTGCTTTGTTTTTGTTTCTCACATTTTCTCTATTCTCAGATTCTGAAATCTTTGCACTTTCCCAAGTGTTCTAGCCATTTCTTTCTACTTTTAGGTCATACCTTTCCTTAGGTAGTTTTCTTTCTTTTTAGATAATTTCCAGTACTTTTGTATCATCACTTACCATAATATGAGCTGTTCTTCTGCATTAAGGGTAGGCTGAATAGCGGGGAAACTATTTGGAGCTTAATGCCCAGGGCCTTTTGAGAGCATCTAAGCTTTTTGGTTATCCATGTCTGTTCCTCAGGAGAGGACTACAGACACAGTAAGATTTTCTTGATAAATGTAGGGTTTAATTATTCCACTAATCGTGACTTTGATTAACCCAGACAGGAAATTCCTAATTAGTTAGGAGTGTCCTTCCTTGTCTCTTCCTTGTCCTCTACTTGTGTGGCACTGCTTTTCTGTAGAGCTGTCTCGTTCCTCTTGTGGCTGCTTTAAACACTAAGGCCTTCCTACTGCTGGTGGCTAACTGTTTTGTTGTGGCCTCGTCTTGTGACATTAATATCAAGTGCTGTCCTATTCAAGGATTACCTAAGTGCCCTGCTTATTTCCTTGCATGTGCATTTTAGGAGGTTGGCAAAAACTGTTCTGCTTCTTTTACAGAGATGGAAACCTTGCCTACAGGCTCACCTTAGCCACAGTTGTCTGGAGGGGAAAATGCTGAAAATTACCATACTAAAACGTTGTTTCCATTGTTCCAAAAAAGAAAGCTGCAAAGAAAGCCTAAACATTGTTATAGCTTTTACAGTATCTTCTTCATCAAAAACTTGAAAATCTGTAGTAGAAAAATATTTCAAAAGCAGTGTGAATATAAAATTCTTAATCTGGAGACCAGAGCAAAATGCCTGTTGACTTTAATGAATCTCAGACTTCATTTACATCCAACAACTTATTTCTATATTTTCAAAATAAAGTATTTCAAAAACATCTTTTAATGTCTAAAGCATTCCTGTTAACACAATGGAGTAGCAGTTCTATAACTCCCAAGTTCTTGTTTTGTATATAATGAAGCACTGTACTTGTATAAGAATGTGTATTTTTAGCCAAAATTTTTTTTTAACGCAAAAATTTAAACACGTGCATTTCCTTGGTGACAAGATCATTTTTGTCTCCATGTTTTTAATTAATTTCATGAGTTTCATAGTGACTACTCTCAGGTTTTAAGTCAAAAGTGCAAATAATTAAGTTCTTGTCTAAAAAGGGTTGTTGAAGAACCATTTTCACTTGCATGTCCTTGGTGTCTTAGAAGATGGATACTGTGTTAAATGATTGTATTATTACAAATATTATTGTATTTGCAAATTTTTTATCAGATAGATGTTTAAAGCAAAATAAAAAGTTTCCCATTCTTTGAATCAGATATATATAATTGGTATAAATTCATTATTTCTGCTCAAGCGGAGGTTCAAACTCTGAACAGGGGTAGACAGCTTCTTACATGAGGAAACCAAGAGGAGTTTATTTGTTATTTATCCGAGCAGAATGAGGAGGGATGTCTGACTGGTCTTAGAAAGAGGAGCTCAGAAAGCTGGGCTACCACAAGCGAGTTGGAAGAGTGTAGTTTCTTATGTGAAATGTACTTGGGAGAAGAAGCAACACTTACAGGATCTGAGATATGGTTACAAGTATCTTTGTGGAAGACATCACGTGGGAGTTATAGAGGCAGGTGGTGTAAAATGTCTTGAAGAAAGCAGTTGGGAATCATTCATTTCATAAGGAAGTGGTGTCTAGGGAATTAGTTTCTAGTAGTGCATGCACAGAATATTGGCTGAGCCTCTGAGAAGCATCTGGGGATAGATGCCTCAAGAGAGCACATCAGCGGAGGATGCTACCAGTAGTCTTTACAAACTCCTGGTTTGTTCCATAGCTCCTTCTCCAAGACAGAAGAGGAGAAATTGGCTCCTCTAACATGTGTTTACATTAGTTTCTTTTCTATATGGAACATCATTTGTCATTATTTTACTCTGTGAATTTTTTTATTCTGCCTGTGGAGGTAGTAGTTCCAACAGAGTGCAATTCAAGCACCAGCACTGCACAGTGGTTAAGGAGTAGGAAATTAATTTTAATTTGCTGGCTTACCAGACTTTTGAGGCATTACCTGAAAACCACAGGCAAATAATTTCTTCTCAGAAGTTGAGAGGAGAAAGACGAAACAAATGTCTTGGATATCTCTTGGACATCTCTTGTATCCTAAATTATTCTAATTAGATTTCCCTAATTTCCCTGGCCTGCAGGGAAATTTAGGCCTTTCCTCATGGAAGCATAGCAGAATGGAAACTAAAGTTTCTTTTCCTAGCTTTTGCTTAGGAGGGAAAGAAAGAATAAAAATTATAGGAAAGCTAAAATATGATGACGTATTCATACAGTTTTAACACAGTGATAGATTTAGTCATCACTAATTCTGGGGTTTTTATAAGTAACAAGTAATCTCTGGTACACACTTCCTCGCAAGTGACTGAGTAATGCTATGTACGCAGGATGTTCATAGGATCGATGAATCCTACTACCTGGGTGTTAGAGTAACTGTGGAAAAAATATGAAAAAAGTCTTTAAGACAAATGTATGTGTCTTATAAATGTTATATATATTCTGCATATATATATGCATTTGGGTGTACTAAAGAGTGGATGAGCATTCTGGTTGAGCTGAACCAGTTACCTCCAGGAATTACTATTTTTCCCCTTTGTGCAGTTGCAGCAGCCACTGGTTAGAGCACGCTGTGCTTTCTGCGTTACTGTGCCAGCTCTCACCTCATTTTCAGTCTCTATAGCAACACTGTTTCTCAGCAACTCAGAGATGCATAGTAAAGGTCCCTCAATTTAGAAACAGTGCACTCCAATCATAAGAAAAAATTGTTTTGAAACATAGATCAAAGAAGTTTTATCATTAATAATTCAGGATATTTATTACTAATTAATTAGTGTTCTCTGTTTTGACTACTTGGACGATTACCTGATACTTTGATCTGGGCCTTTGCCAGGCATTTGTTGTGAATAGAATTCATTTAAAAGCAAAACCTTTGGAACTGCATCTTGAAGTCAACTTTTAAGTGCTATAAAACTACTGGACTTGTCTGGCAGTGTCGTCTGACTTCTGGCTCTTTAGTAAGTAGCTGAGAGAAAGGTATTACTGTATTTAAGAGGAGACAATAATTTTGACCTTTGAACACAACATAGAATGTTTTCACCCTTTACAGGAAACAAAAGTAATTGTGGTTTATGTTATGCATGTTTAAAATGTTGATCATATCGTGCCTGATTTCAAAAGAAGGAAGGCCTCTGTCATCGAGTCGGTTGATCTGTCAGGAGATTTCTGCCTTCCTTGATCTAGTTTGCCTTTCTCTGTACTTCAGCTTAATTGTGCAATGTGTTAAAAATGCCTTTTGTTTGCTAAAGTACATATTCTGACAACCTATACAGACAAACAAATTACATGTAAGTAATCAAGCATATTTATCTTGCATGTTCCAGTAGGATTCAAGAATTCAAGGCTACTCTTGTTCTGCACATAAGAGTATTTGTGTTAATGGGATTAGAGTTTATAATTGTAGAAATTTATTTCTTGTACATTTGTAATTAATTTTAATTTTTTTTTTTGTTTTGTTGAAGTGTTTTTAATTATTAATACAGGGCACGTGGTGAATTACAACACCCTGACTGAAATAGTGCATCGACAAGCAGACTTAGTTCAGATCTGACGTTTGCTGGGCAGATGCTGCTTCTGCTTTCATACGGAATTTGTTATGAAGTAGATGTGCTAGCACTGAAGTAGATTCTGTTCACTTAACCTAAGCACTTCTTCTGCAGTCAACATCTGGACTCCCCATAGAGTTTTGTACGTCATAATGTAGACTGTACCTATGTTAATAATGCCTTTTATGTCTTCTTGGAGGGAAGATTCATGGATATGATGTTACGATGTTGCATAATGACAGCCAGTTTGGTAAAACACATAAATGCATACTTAACTTTGAGACCACGAGTACCTTAATACAAGAGTTTAGCATGCTTATCTGTATGGGTAATTTAAGAGTTAGATGTTGCACTGTAGTGGATAGAGAGCTTGTCATCTTATAGTAAGTATCAATTGCTAATAGATTATGCATGCTCTATAACTCAGTGATGTCAGTGGATCTATTCTTATTTGAGGGATCAACTTCTAGTGAGCTTAACCTGAGTATTTTTACATTCATCCTCTTGCTTTATTTTATGTACCTTTGGTGGAGAGAAATAGAGGAGAACATGAGGCAAGCTGTGTGTTCGAGAGTTTCTTTAGGTTGCTACATGTAGCTTTCACTAAACGCTTATGTTTAATTCATTGCTTAGAATCTTCTGATTTCATTGATTTCCCTACACTGACTTTTCTGTCAAGCTATGCAGAGGCATATACTGCTGCACTCATTTTAGGAGTAATTGTGTAAGCAAATTTATACACCTATGTAAATGTTGGGCAGAACTGCAGAACCCAGGCTTGAGTCCAAGCTCAAGGGAAGAAAACAAAAGTGTAAAAGAAACATAGTGGTATTTCTTTCAGAGAAGGACTTCAATATAAACTATGGCATTGTAGTCTTTAATGAAGAAGTTAATAAAGCAAGTCCATATCCCATAATTTTAAATATTTATAAGTTATTTAGAGAGTGGAACACAAAATTGCAGCTTTCACCATCCCATTTATGGTGGACTCAATAATTATAGATAATTGAATATTTATGCTTCATAATTGGCCAGTGTTCTGTCACATTTATGACAAATGATCAATGACTCTCACTGGAAAAACATAATAAACTGAAATTTTTGGTAAGTTCAGATTTAATTTGTTTTATTTATTTGGTTATGCTTCCTTTCCCCCTTCCTTCTTAGCTCAAGATATATATATTCAGCTTAGCTGAAAAATTTAGTACAGTTTGAAAATTTTAGAAAATAGGTTCACGAGGAACTGCAATCAGTGAATCTTGAGATGAGTATGGTGTAAAAGTATCCCCTCTCTGACTTGAAATTACGTACTATGGACTGAGTAGTAATCTTGTGTGTAAATACGACCTCTTTGATACTTCGATCCCATTTCCCGTACTTGAAATTGTTCTGTGGACTGTTTTCACCCTGGTACAATTTTACAGTTACTAGAGTTACTCCTGCTTTATCCTGAGCAGAAAGCATACAAAACATGCAATTTCTGGAGTTTCTGTATACTTGGCAACAAAACTATTATGTTGTTTTATGTAATTCAGTTTAATTTAATCTCTGAAATCCATCCAGTAAATTGTTCAGATTAAAAGGCTTTATATGAGTGGATCGATACATCTCTGTCTAGAATATGTGGGTTTACACTTTGGTCTGTTTCGTTATAGAACGCCTAATGCCATCTGTTCGTTTTAAATGGATGCAGACTTGCAAGGTAAGGATTTTTCTCATTTTTTACCAGGTTTTCTCAAGAGACAATTGTGTGTCTGTTTGGACAGAAACTAATTAATTGTAGTGAAGTCATGCCACTTTCAGAATCTCTGTGCTGTACCACATAAATGACAAATTACACAGCTGTGCTATCCTACCTTTATTTTTGGATCTGCCCTGGCACCTTCCCTGCCATTATTACCTTGGCTCATGGAATGGTCAGGCGCACAGGGGCTACTTTCTGTAATTCATAATATGGGATAATTTTTTTTCATGTATTCTAGAATAGGCATAAGGATGGCCATACACTGCCATGTTCAAAATGAGTTCAAAATCTTAGTGGGTACTTTGCTACATAAGAAGTAGCACAAAATGCAGGACTAGCAGGTAACGAGTTGATGTCATCAGGAAACAATGCACATTTTCTATATTTCTATATAGGAATTCCTTTGTCAGCTTCTCAAGAAAGGGCATTTATGAGTCTTGAGGTGAAATTTGACCCACTGCAGAATGATTACATGCTGGTTTACTGTCCAAAGGGGAAGCTTTATTCTCCTGAGAAATTAAAGAGTTTAGTGACCCTAAATAACATCTCATAAATAATAATCCTAAAATATTTTGTATTTTATTTGGGCTTTTTTTTTTTTGTCTGCTGTTTCACTTGTGTACTTTTGCAAGTTAATTCTAAAACTGTTGCTTGATGGGCACAGAATGCCCTACTTCAAGGCCACATTTTGTCTGTAAGGATGGACTTGAAGTGAGTAGCAGATGGCTACTAAAACAGATGGCCTTCACTTAGAAAGTCATCTTGCACATGGAAGGTGTTTGAGTTGGATCATGTGCGTGTTTCTAGCATTTGTATTTGAAAATAAGCATTTGGAATTTAATCCATAGCCAACTGAAGACTGTGGGAGTCTTTCTGTTACTTTCAAAAGAGCTTTGGATCAGTTCACTGAAGAAAAAGAACGGATGATACATGGAAATCAAAGCTCATTTTTCACATTGTGTGACATGCTACACTACATCTTCAAATAATATCACAAAACATTGTATGACAAGAGCAGGACTAAACAGATGGCATAGCAGATATTGGCTTGTTTCTGTATCTTAGGTAGCATCTGTGAACCAGCAGAGCCTGTGATTTGCTGACTATTAACATTAGTCTGGTAAATTTGTTGGAACCCATTGCACACAGCTGATTGCCAGGCTAAACAGGTAGGGAGTTTTGTGAGTTATTTCTACTCAGTTAGACATATTTGTTGCTTACCTTTGACTTTAATAAACTGTGAGTCATTCTTCCTCTCTGAAGTACAGGGTGAAAGAGTCTCTGAGGATAGGAGGATAACTGATAAATCCCTTTCTAGCTCCTAAAGCTTTGTGAACAAGCCTAAAGTTCTAGGTATGTGGGTAAAGTATCAGGTATAGGTGTGTTCAGAAGCCCTGACTTCCCACCCAGGAAAACAACCTTCAGTGATGTGAAAGGTATGAGCTGAAATCATGTGAGGGTATGGGATTTAGGCAAGCATCTTGAGTGGGATTACTAATTAGACATGTCAAAAGCCAGTTGTTCTAGTAAATTGCTTATCTTCTTCTGTGAGGGTCCCAGGTGTTGATCTTGACAGAAAATTTGTTTAGTTCTTGAAACAATATGCATCCAAACCAATAACCCTGCTGTGCAGCCTGACAAACTTCCTTGTAGGAGAGCATCTCAGATCAAAAACTGTTTTGCCTGAAGAAATACTATTTCATTATGATCTCAGCTACAAGTGTGCACAGTGGATATCCTTTTTTTCTGGTCCATGAATAGACTTGATTCCCAAACAAACAGGTGTGCTCTCTATGTTGAATACTGTTTTCACAACTTGTCATGTCATAGAAAGATCATTTTCCATACAAAACTGTTGAAAAATAAGGGAAATATTGGTCTTTTTTTTTTTTTTTCCCTTTTTCAAGCTTTTCCTTCAGAGTATTGTGGGTTCAAATCCAAATGTGGTTATTTTGATTTTTAGTTAAACATTTTGTTTTTATCTCTTTATTTTTTTCTTGAATGAACTACTCTCTTGTAATGTGTGTTTATTTTCTTTCACAGAGGCCTTCAGTGATGTTCAGAGCTCCGTTTACAGAACAGCCCTAAAACTGCGCTCTGTACAAAGCCTGTGCCAGTGTTAGTAGCTGAAGAGAACCCTGCGCTTTGACAGGGGGAAGACTCTGTTAATAATGTTGTGTTGCTCTCACCATGAGTTATTATGTTACTTTGCTGTCTTATTTTCCACTGGAGGATCTCAAAATATATTAAGAACACTTAAGAGCTAGATAGTACATCATATACAAATTGATCCCCCCCCCACTTCAATGTCAGTGGAAATATATTAGTATAATTCTAAAGGCACGATAGAATCAAATTATGATTACAGTCCACAACACTTCTGTGTAGACATCACTGGCAATTATGTATCTTTTTATTATTATTCTCTATTATTATTCTAATTATTATTATATTATTCTAATTATTATTATTTGACTAAATGTCAAATTCTCATGTGTTTCTCAGGAGTTGATTTATTTGAAATAATGTATAAAATGCACTGACAGATGTTATTATTAATACTAGAATTATTAATGAGAATAAAATGTTAGACCAGAATACCCCTGGCTATTAACTGGATGTAAATTCCATATTGAGCTAGAATGAATGGAAATTTTGAATTTTCCCCCTGAAACAATCTGTTGCTGAAAATGCACAACATAGCAGGTGAGGTCTTCATGGTGGCACAGGAAAGATGACTAATTTGTTGGCCTTGGCCAAATTTTTTTCATTTGGGCATTCTTTCCTATGAATGTATTTAGTCTGATTTAGTCTGTATGCTCTTCTATGAATGATTTAGTCT
Organism: Pedionomus torquatus; assembly: GCA_013398155.1. Lineage (NCBI taxonomy): Eukaryota > Metazoa > Chordata > Aves > Charadriiformes > Pedionomidae > Pedionomus > Pedionomus torquatus. The sequence continues at coordinate 74,364 of VZRU01008632.1, forward strand.
GATTTAATCTGTATTTTACCCTGATGTGATAAATATGCCTGGTGCTATGTGTCAACATGGAAGTGCCAACTCACATAGGTACATTCATTAGCTCTGTTGCCTAGTCTTCCATGTCTCCTCTAGGCACTCGTAGTGTCTATCCCAGTTACTCTACTCCTCCTGGACACTGGTGACCAGAATTGCACATGGGTTTCCAGACTGAGATTTGCCAGTGTCTCACACTGATATTTTCCCATCTGTGATGGAAAGACCATAGGTGACATATTGTAGGTTCTCTGCTTCTTCAGCAATCTGCAGACTTTCAATCTACTATAATCTTTCTCTTCCAATGTTAATTCTAGTTCTGCAGATCTGAATGTGACCTTTAAGAAGTCCTAGCTCTGTCTTCCCATTGGGTATTAGTTATTCCATGGCACATTTATAATACAGCCTATTTGCCCTTCCTTGGCCATAGTACCAATGTATTTGTGCGCAAGGGGAAAGCTTACATAAAAGCACAAATTGTTTTAATGGCCCCAGGGGAGCTTTTTTCTCAAGTACTAATGATGTGTAGTTTTATGCTACCTGTACATAGAATGAAAAGTCTGTAATTTGGATGCAGTTAATCAAGCCATTTTCCTCTATAATTTAAATGCAGGTAGTAGTGCTATTTTCTTCCCTTCCTATCTATCCCAAAATCACATCCAGGGAATTTAATTTGAGCAGTTCTATCTTTGTAGCCTATATCCATAAACCCAGGAAGACCTTTCACAGATTATTCCCTTTTTATGTTGCATACTGGTTTAGACATTGTTTTACAGACTTGTCTTAGCTAGGCACTTCTAATAAAAAGTGTCAAGCTTCCATTCATTGAAGGAAAGGGGATCCTCATTCTTTTCTCCCTTAATTTTCCCACAGTGGATTTGGTTGATGTTTCTCTGATTCAGCTCATCCTATCAAGCGAACAGAGCCAGAGGGAAAAGCGGATTTATCTGAAAGTGCAACAGATCTCTAGAATGCTGATGAAACTGTTTGAGAGGGCAAGATTAGAAAAACCAGGGCAGGTGGATCCAAGAGCCGCCGAATTCACGTTGAGCCTGCTAGTTGCCATGTATGACAGGTGAGAGAAAGTACAAATGCAAATCCACCATGAAGTATTGCTAGACTAAGTCTGTTTCTACCACTCATACCATTTCTGTATGAAACTCTTCTGTTTTGGTGGTATTTTGTTCAGTATACACAATAGGAGTCGTTCAGCTATAGGAATATGAGGCACAAACTTTATCATAGAAACAGTGGTCAAATGTTTCCAAAATTGTCTGGAATTCCAGATGTCTGCCAGTCCATACTAACCTTTTCTGTGAACAGCTTTACAGAGAGTTGCTTTTCTTTTGACTGCCAAGGTATTTTGATACACTCCTGAAAAAGAACCATATTTGCCTTTGAATGACAATACCCATCAAGAATATGCCAGTCACATTTCACCAGCTTAAAAATTTCATCAACCATCTATGAAATAAAACTACTGTCTTATCACTAAGCTGATCTGTTAGCTCCTGTGAATAGAAAATAGTTTCTGGAACTAATAAGGAAGCAGCTCACAGAGTGTACTTTTATGATGTATTGTTTGTGAATAATAACTTCATTCACTAAAGGCAGGACTGGTTTGTGATTGTACCAGATTTAAAAGACAAGGACTAAATTCATTGTACACCACAGATGAAATATATTCCCTTCTGCATCAGACAAAAGTTTTTCACTGAAAGTAAGTGAGATGTAAGTGGTCTGCAGGACTTTTTCTTGAATCAGTATTCATTAATAATACTGCTTAAAGTCCCATGTTATTAATTTTTTGTACTTAAAAAAATCAATTAAGGCTAAGAATAAACAGGTGCATTACAAAACAAAACTAGAAATATCAAGAATATTTGTAATTTCTGTGCACTATAGGGAAACCATTCAGAAGAATTTTCTTAACGGGACTATCTAGGTCCCTTTTTTTTCTTGTTTTCTTATGACAGTGTGTCATTTTCTTTCTGAAGTAATTTCTTTAGAAAAAAGTTTTCACAAGTTTCTTGCCATGTGTATAGTATATAAAATGCTTCTTAGAATTTTCTTCTAATCCTGCTTTCTCAGTAGAGTGCCGTTCTCCATCAACACTGGAAAGTATTCAATGGGAAGAGTATATAATGGCTTTTCCATTGTTATGTGGTAGCTTACTTAATGAGCTTACATAAACCACCATAACAACCACTGATTGTATACTTTAGCTTTAATCTTGGACTTTTTTCTATGAAAGTTCTGGAAAAACTAATATATAAATTCTAGAAGCTTTTGACTAACAATTTCCCATGCAGCTCATATTTAGAGACTATACTGCAGCTTTATGCAGTATGCTCTGTAAAAATGCAGTTTACCCAAAGATTCTTGAAGACAATCTATATAATTACATTCTGAAGTACAACACTGTTTTGCAAAAGTGGTAAATTAAACTATAGTCTTTACAATCTAATGGTCAAAACTAAAGTCCTGCTCCTGCATATATCCTTTTTGATTAAGTTGAATTGCAGTGAAATTAAGGGGAATCAGCCCAAGAGAAGTTTGATGCAGATCTGAGGCCACAGTAAAGCTGCTTGATGATATAATACAAAAATTAAATCGTAATCGTGCTTTCTCTTTTCATATTTGGGAAGGCTTTCCACAAATGAAGAGTAAAATTTCTTTCAGACATATACTGTAAATGTGAAATTATATTTTACTTGGAATGTGAGACCTTTGAAGGAGATCCTGTCTTTTTGTTCTATGATTCTATAGTATCTTGAACAGTTAACTCTGTAGTTATTTTCAGCTACAAAGTGTCCTAGACATACAATATCACTAAAATGCGACATTGGCTACATACATATATAAAAGATATAAGTTTTGAAATTGTCTTCCAACATAGCAATTTTTTTTTCTTTAGACATTGCAGTTTTTATATTCTCAGTGAGCATAGCGTATATTTTTTATTTTTCTAGATCTGGAACAGGTTATATCAGAACTAGATCTGCTGCAGCTGCCCTAGTTGCTCTTTCAGGAGACACTCTACTGGCTAAATACAGAGGTGGGAAATGTATGATTCTATGCACTGCCTGAAATACTGGACATTGAGAAAAATCTCCATTGTAATGGAGAAAAGATCTCCAATGTAATGCTCAAAGAACTAAGTATGATAGATAAAAGTATCCCACTGCAATGTGCAGCACAAAGATTTCTGCCTGAACCAGACGCTCAAAATGAAGAACAAATGGACCACAAACAGTAATTTGCCTCATAATCTCCTACTGCATATTGTGTATTTCCTTCCAAATTACAATTTGGAATTAACAATTCACAATTTAAATAGGGCATATATTCTGTAAACATATTTAAATATTTTTCTTACAGACACAAATATTAGTGCATTGTTTCTTTCATCCTTACCTGTCTTAACTGCCAAAAATAAGGAACTGGCAGAATTTCTCCTTCTCTTTCCCCCGACTGTAGGAAGAAAGTATTATCACAGCAGTCGCTGACTGCCTGTCAGATCTACAATAAAGAGGAACTTCCTTGAGGGGTTTATTTGGTAGGCTGCAATCATCATGTAGACAGTTTGAGAGTAAGTAGCTAGAAGACACTTCAGTCTCTGCCCAGGATTCCAATTTCTTTCCTCTGGTTGTTTTCAGCTTTCTTCCAGTTTTATGCTATCCCTGATGGGAAGGCGGCATTGATGACCCGTAGTGCCCTGAGAAGCCTACTAACAGACTTAAATCAGGTAATGCCACTGCAGTGCTGTTACAAAACAGATCTTGTAGGACTATCCTAATCTAGGAAAAAAGAAATACATGGTTGATACATTTTATGTTTTATTATATTATGGGACTGCTGTCAGTAGGGCACTCTGTGGACACAGGGGGTTACCACGCAAAGCCGGTGAAAGAATCAAATTCTGTAGCTTTTCTCAGTTAGAGTAACCACTCAAATCAGTGCCTCTGTGCAGTCATTTTGCCTGAGCTTACAAGACCTGGGAACAGCTGCATGCAGCTCTTCCTAAAGCGACTCCAAATTTTAGATGTCTGTACTCACTAGAATAGCTTGCAATTGTGGAAAAATGCCTTTGCATACAGGTATTCCAGCTGAACTGGCACTGAAAATGGGATCTGAAAATGACCCCTGAGGTTCAAACTCGGTGTTTTTCAGAATTCAATGTAGCAACATAGTATGTTGATCCATTTCAGTAAGTAAGCTGGAAGCAAATCATTCTGACACATACTGAACTATGAAATTGCGTATTGATGGTATGAATATGAACAGGTTTTCTTCAGAATGGTATGTAAAATGGCATTTCTATGGATGCTTCACCATCTGTGTGCTGTCACCATCTCAGCAGAGCATGATGGGAACATCTGTGTTTTATTGAGGTGTTTCTGAGCCTTTCTTCTTGATGCAGATCCCAGCGATTGTGGGAGAAAGCTGCACTCTGTCTTGTCTGGAAATTGTGGCTCACAGCTGTTTTCATGGGGTGAGTGAAATTATCATGTCCTGGAAAATTATTTTGAATGTTGCTGCTTGATTAAAATTGCAAGTGTATCATCACATAACATCTTCCAGTATCTACTTTTAAGGGGAAGGACTTTTCATCAGTCTCACAGTATAGATGTGAGATATGTATCTATGAAAAGATGCTTAATAAGATACTGCTGAAGACTCTTGCATTTATTTCAAAACCTTTGAAACCCAGTAACATTTTACATGAATGGAAAATCTATGCTAGAAGACTTCAATATCAGAGCTTTTATTAGTAATTGTAGATGAGACCAGGTCGTTTCATGTAAATGGCTGAACTCGAGACGTGTTTTTTCCAGGTTCTGCAGCCAGCAATTGATGAAGAAAAATTCCTGTCTTGGCTGAGATCGGAGCCTGCTGTTCTCCCATGGCTCCCTACATGTTACAGATTATCAGCCACAGAAATGGTTTCTCACCAAGCTAGGTGCAGAGTCTGCAAGACTTTCCCCATTACAGGCCTCAGGTGTGTCAGTAATTTCTGTAGCCTATAATGTCCACATAAATAATTACTATTCTTTATTGTCATGGTTTTGGCTGGATTGGCCAATCAGAATGACAGATGGCCCTTCCCACCCCCCCAAAGAGAGGAGAGGAAGAGCTAAAGAGATTTATGAGTTTAGGAAAAAAACCTAAACTACTTCAATGAAAACTAATATTAAAATCAAAAAGTAAATAATGAAATAGATACAGTATATACAAAACTGTATCAGGCTCCCAGGATGACATCAATGGCAGGCACCGGGGAAGTCCCAGACTGGACTCAGCGATGGATGGGAACTGGATTCTAGCTCTGGAGTCAGGAACACGTGGATTAAGATCAAAGGTAGATGAGCTAGACAGGGTCCTTTTTGGACGGTGGCTATTGAAGAGAGAGTGCTTACCCTTTTGTCCCTCAGCTTTAATACGGAGTATGGGGCAGATGAGATTGAATACCCTGTTGGTCAGTTTTTGGTCACCTGCCCTGTCCACTCCTCCCCACAAGTGTGACTCTTCTGCACTTTTTTCCATTTCTGACCCTCCAACAGGGCAAATAACAAAATTAGCTGACCTTGGTTGTGATACAAATAAGTATAAGCAAGCTCCTCTCTCCATACCATTCCTTGGCATGATGTACAAACATTGGTCTCATCACTCTGAGAATGAGCACTTTTCTACACAATATGTTGTTAATTTCAGAAAATTAAAAGAGGCCTAGCTAAGATTTAAAATTGCTGAACAGAAAGTTGATTCTGGTTTACCTCAAACTGGGACATTTGAACACTTTACAGGCTCTAACTGCTGTATTAAGCAGCAACCTTTGGACACAGGTTAAACAAGCCTACATCCTACTTCTTTTTGGTTCACTAGCACAGACATGATTATGGAGACTTACTGAAAGTAAACTGGTGGTTCAGTGGTAAAGCTAATTAAACCTGTGTATCTCATTTTTTAGCTCTTTGTCCCGTAATCAGGTGTATTAACTGGCTAATTAAGTTAGCCATTGTAGCATCTTATTCATCGAAGTAATGGTATAAAATGGCCTAATGGTATAAAACCAGTACTATCCATTACCTACTGACCAGAATGATCAGGTACAGATTTTATTGTTACTCTCTTCTCAATAATAGTAAGCTTACAGGTTTAGGTTTTTGCATTTTTTTGCATAGCTGCAAATCCTGTGTCAATAATGTAGTGATACTGCAGTTCCATGAGAGCAGCAAATAGAGATAAGCTGTTGCATAAGAAGCATATGAAGATCAAACCACGTTCTCAAAAATGGTGCTATAGAACAACTCTTTCTTCCTGGGACTGAATTTTGATGCTGCAAATAAATAATAGCAAAATCATTAGTGGGTTCTGGAGCCCAGTGTCATTTGGACAAAATAACTCTTGCATTCAGAGAATGCTGAGGAAAGTCATTATTCTAACAAAAGTGCTTCTCTGCATTTCAGAGCCCAGGGATCTGGATTTTCAGTAATGAAGCTCACATACACCAAGCTCTTACTGGTGGGGAAGTAACTTAATCCCTCTGTTCCCCCTCACAGGTATCGCTGTCTGAAGTGCCTCAATTTTGACCTCTGTCAAGTCTGCTTTTTCACTGGTCGTCTCAGCAAACCACATAAGAGGTCACATCCTGTTGTGGAGCACTGTGTACAGGTAGAGTCCCATTGCACTGATTCATTTCCCTGTTCAGGTTCTTCATGTAGGCAAGTAGGCAGTAGACTCTTGAATTACATTATGAAATTATGTGTGTCATAGCCATAATGGCCATAAAATACTAGCATTATTAATCTGGGGACAGTGACTCAGGAAAAGGAAAAAAGGAGCTTTCTAACTTTAGAAGGAGTGTTTTGTTCTGAAATAACCGAATAGAGCCATGAAATGTTGTAGTGTAAGTCCTCTTCCCAAGGAGTTTTTTGGCCATTTTGTCATTTGCAGATCATCCTTAAACCTGTGGAAAGAGCCTTCAGTGTATCCCCGTGCTCCTTCCTCTCAATCCCATTGCCGACTTATTCAGAAATTAATTCATCCTAAAGTTGTATAATCTCCTGCATGAAATTTCCTTTATTTCAGAGCTTTTCCACTTTATTGTAAACTTTTTGGACTCATTTGTCAGTTATGGTCATGGCACAAAGAGGCGGCATGGGCCCAACTAAGCTTGCCTACTTGAGCTCCCTTACAGGGGTAACCTGTGCTTTTATCACACAAGTGGAAAAGTTCAACACCGGGAATTTGTGTTTGGAAGATCAATCTCTCTTTTGAGCAGGAGATTACAGATCTTGCACACAGCAGCAGATAGATGTTTGTCTTTTTGGATCTATATAACAGTATCTTCTTCCATTGCAGTAAATGTGCTGAAAAGCACCCGTGGAAGTTCCCCTAGTAAGCTGTACTTCACAGTCTCCTTCCTGAAACTCTGTACTTAACATGAATGATGGTTACTCAGTGTCTGCACCAAAACTAAAGAATGTTAGACTGCTCTTGCAGTCATCCACTGTCTGAAGGAACATTAAACTGTAGCCACTTCATTGCTGTCTTTCTGCAAACCAAACCCTATTGCTAACTGTGAGAAACTGTATCTGGCTGCTCAATATCTACATTAAAAATTGCAGATATTTGTTTATGCCTCCATTTATTCTTCCTTATCCCCCATTTGTGACAAAGTAGGAGAATCAAGTGGCAACTGATCTTCTCATGTAGAGATTTCTAACAGAAACATTAAAATCAGCGTGGAGAGTGATGGGGAATGTGTGAATGTGGAAGCACCAGAAGGAAGGGCAGGAGGGATATATCAAGGCAGGAGATGGTGCAGCCTAGATCAGCTGTCAGCCAGGTTACAGCACTTCCACCCACAGCTTCTCAGAACAACCAAATCAGGAAAAAAAATATAGCCTGAAACAAAGGACAAACTGCCATTTGAAGATGCTATCACAAGAGATGACGCTTTGAAAGAATTAGACTAAGACACCCAAATAAGGAGGAAAAAAGATTATAATCACTGCCAGGTCCTAAAGGAGGTCATGCTAAGAGGAACCCAGGAACCTTAAGGAGAACTGGTATCTCTTGTCCTCCATGTCACTCTAAGTCATGGCCCTACCATGTCTATACACATGCACCTTGATGTGTAAATGCTGTCAAGACTATTTGGACACATGTATGTTAATGCTTGTGAATGAGTGAGTATGAGTGAGTGAAATCAGTTTTTTTAAAAAATTAAGTGCCCTTCCTCTCCTGTGCTCTCTGACATTGAGCTTTCCCACATTGTCGCTGCAATGTTGAACTGGGTCACTGAACTTAGGTTTCCTTTATGAAGCCGTGCTCTTACACTAACCCTGTAAATATTACTTTTGTGGCCAAAATCTATACCAAAATTAAAACCAGAAGTTACTCAATATGGCAGATATAATTTTTATATCCTTCGTGTGAAACAGAAGAATCAGTAGTAAGCCACTTTTCCCATACTTTCCACTCGTAGCAGATGCTGTTCTTGGCTGGGTAAGTGTTCACATTGCCTTTCTCAGGGAGTAGGCTGCTGAATGGGGATTTGAAATATCAGCACTTTTTTGATTCCTTACCATGCTGACACCTTGTGGTTATGTTATTACCATGTTGAGAAATGACTAAGAGGCATGCTGTATGATTTCTTTGTATTTTCTGATTCAGTCAGGGCCCACCCCATGTTCTGCAGCAGGCACTTCCTGGGCCAGGATTGGTTTATGTCCTCCCATAATTAAGCTGCTGAGCTTAGTTGTTGGACCTGAGCCTGACACCTGTGTGACAAATGTCAGTGTGGTTTTTAATGTATTGTACAAGAGGAGCATGTGAGGCACAGAAGGCTGTATCAGTTAATACCTCATACAAGTATAAAAGTACTTCTTCTCTTTGATCAGAAAGCCTTAGATACTGGATGATCAGAATTATCATTGTGACTCTGAACTTAATCATTGTACCTGCCAAATTCCTGTGTTAAGCATTTCCAGGCTGCCTGAATTTGGCCCAGGCAAAGTGTTTTCCTTAGCTAGCAGATTTGGAGCTGCTCTTGCCAGTGGTCCTGCATCATCATCCACCTCAGCTCCATTTCTAGGGTTCAGACAGCAGCCATTAACTGCTTCGGTTTTTGAACAGGTGGACCTTTGTTCTCTTATGTCTTGCCTTTGCCTTGGACCATGTCTATTTCTGGGCAGCACCTGTTTGAAAATTCAGTCCCTTCTTTATTATCCCTCATTCCAATAGATGTCAGCAAAGGCGAATGCAAAGCACTTTTTCCGCACCATCAGGAACAACCTGTGTCAAGAGCGTTGCAGAAGAAAGGAGGCTCAGAGAAGGAGGGCTCTGGAAATAGCGGAGGAGAAGCACTTCCCTACTCACAAAAATACTTTGTGAGTCTCTGTTTCTGATGAGTTTATAATCTCTGAATAATATGTCAGGCTGCTTGGTTATGTCCTTTGAGTTAGTGATTTTGTTATGACAGACACCATGTCATGATTTTTCCATTAAAAAGGGAAAGCATAATGGAAAATTGCTGCACATTGTTCTGTGGCTTAACAGTGATTAACATGCTGACAACCTAATGACCAGTTGTCTGATAAAATATAGCATGCCTGTGTCTTTCTTCCCTCCTTTCTTATGTCATCTCTTTCTCTCCATTCCATTTCTTATGCTCAGCCTAGGGTTAAGTATTGCAAATATTTAGTACTTGTCACAACTACATGGAGTTTTAAGCACCTCCTCTGTGACAAATTCATTGGAAGCTAAATGTGAATACTTTCCAAATGTGACCCAACAGTGTGTTCACTGACAGTCATTCTACTCAAGTCCCACTGAATTGCAGTCTTGGGATTATTCAAAAGAGTGAGTAGTTGATCTCACTGTTCCCGTTCTTTCATGTCCATTCTGTTTTGTGTGCTTTTAGTTAACGAGAAAAGTCATTACTGTATTTCCATTGATTCCACAGTTGTGAATAATAAACATTGGAGGTTGTGTTGTGATTTTCCCTGTAGTTGCTTCTTCTTTGCTCTGAGATTTTGGTTGATATTTAGGTGTAGAAACTAAAGGGAATAATCATTTGAGATAAGCACTACAAACTTATGAAGTGTGAGATTCCTTCCAAGAAGTATAAAGACCTAGCTACAGTCTTGCATCTCATGTATGTTCTTTATATGAGGCTTCAGTGAGACTAAAATTGTGCAAAGGAGGAGAAAAATCTGTTTGTAAAACTTGGTTGTGCTACACTGCTAAGTAAGTACATTGCTATTAGAAACCAATTTTTAAAAGTCCAATGGATGATAGTTACAGTGATTCTCTAAGAAAATGTTATTTCAGTGTTTGTTTTTTAGAATGTGGTGAAATATAAAACATTTTCCATTGCAAATATCTGACCACTTGTTCGCAGCAACAAAAAAAAAACTTTATTCATTTTGAATGTCATTTAATCCTTCTGTGTGCAATCAAGATCTCACTGTAATTCTGTAGGGTTTTGCAATGAGAAAAAGAATTCGGGGTTGCCATTACAGGTGTCACTGTGGGGACCCAGATAGGTATCTGGGCTTTTCCTAGCTTAAAAGGAACTGAACAGCAGGACATATGGCCCTTTGCTCTCTTAATGTAGTCGCAATTCCCAGCTCTTGGCTAAAGGAAGCAAAACCGAGAAGCAGCAAATTAGGTTGATACTAAATGGGTGAAAAGAAGAACCTGTTGGTGACATTCTGTTGAAAGAGTGGAACTTGTTTTAAGGAATTTCATTCTTTCTGTCAAAATATGCCAGCAGTCATAGCTAAACCATACTTCTTGCTTAGTCAATAGCACAGCTGTCTGTTTACTTATAGTGCGTTAGTTTTATCTTTCTGTAAAGCTCGATCCTTTCTCTGTTGGTATACAGTCCCCCTGCAAAACTCAGTGCTTCCCCAGCACCTGACCTTGAAGATCTGTCTTTCCCGGTGGACAGACCTATTGTGGAGTCACCCAAGCTCATCTCTGACAACAGAGCTGTAATGCCGAAAAGTGAGAATAACAGCAAGACACTAGAGCAAGGCAAGACAAAAGCTTGTAATGGGCAGCTTCAAAGCTAGAGTAGCACTAAAGCTGGGAGGAAAGACTACCAAGTTAGCTACCCAATTGCCTTCTAATTAATTACCAATGAAAAAAAAATGTAATGGGCAGCTTCACCTTTCTCTTCATTTCTCACTTGTGAAGAAAAATGGGGAAACTGAAAACTTAGTGAAGTTTGAATTTTATACCCTCCCAAGATTAACTTGACAAGACTAACTCCTTGACTTCCATAACCTTCAGAAGCATTTCTAAGAAAATGTACTCTGTTACTTTTCTTCTTTTCAAGTTGTCTTAGAGTAGCATGTTAAAGACTAGCTGAGACTGGAGTCTTCTCTATTCTGACAGTAAGAAATGCTATCATGTTCTCCTACTGCAAGCAAATGTCAAGGAAGGATGCCTTAATTCCTATTAGGCTCTGGCCATTTTTGTCACCATGGCAATAGCAAGAGGACAGAATGGGCCCTTCTTAAAGATAAACCCAGAGTAGTGTCCGCTCCAACTAAAATAGCTCACACATAAAAGCTCTCTACTAATCCATTTCCAGGTTGCCTGTATAGAAACGATGCTAGAGGAGTGGGTAGGTCAGTGTAGATAAAAATAATTACATAGCAGTTTTTTCTTTCTATATTTATTTGAGAGGTTGGTAGCTCTGCACATACTCAGAATATAGGGAACACTGGGTTGTGTTCTAACTGATTTATGTCATCCACTCATCTTGTTCTTTCCAGAAGGGTGCAGTAACAGAGAATGAACCTGTGCGTGTCAGGTCTGTCTCCTTTAGCTGCTACTGCTGTACTGCCCTTTGGAAGACCTGTCTTTTAGGACATGGATGCCCAGCTTGAGATATAGTGCCAACGAGAACATATCTACAGGAGAGATGTGGACACACATTGCTTAAGCATGTCATTTTCCTGGCTGGCATTTGTCGTTTTAGAAGACAGCAAGGCAGGATTTTCATACCTGTAGTAGGATTCTCTCACATGCATTGCTCTCTCATTCATTTTCTGTCTGGGCTGAGAATTCTCAGCAACTGATTTCCATCATGTTGTAGTGTAGATTATTTCAATATTGCCTAAAAAGATGCAGACCATAAGCTCAATGATAGCTTTTAATAGAATCTGTAAGCTTGGAGATACTGGGGACCCAGCTCTTAGTCTCATAATTTCCTGGCATCCCGATTCCAGCCCAGTTTATACTGTGCCTCTAAAGCAGCTTACCTGGAAAGCATTTGTCTCCCTGACTTCTGGACCACTGTCCTCTGCATGCCCCAGAAACTGCTACTTTCATCCAAAAACCAGGAGTTTCTCTTCTCTCTTCTACATCCAGTCTCTTCCTTCATGAAGGAAGGAGAAATGAGTTTTTTGTTCTAATTTAAAACAAACCAAATTCTTATACACGTAGGTTTTCACATAGGACTAAGAATTTGTTCTATAGAGTAAATTTTCCGCTAGATAGCCATTACAAATACTTTCATGCAGCAGTGGATTGCAATTGGTTAAATAAAAATTTAACTAGTAAATCTGTAAAACAGATGAATCCCAAATTTACCATACCCTCTTATGGCAAAATTTGGACAGAAAATAAATGTCATTGCTGGAAAAGTTATAAACAGATAGTTTTCTCTTTTATATTGTAGGCAGTGGCCTCTTTTGAAGCAGATGTTTTTAAAATCCATGAATCCATCAAAAGCATTCACAATGAGAACAGGTAGGTAAATGCAATAGTACAGTGACTGAAGACTGGTGGGCAATGCTGCTCCAGTGAAGAGCTACAAGACAGATGATTTTTCCATACTTTACAGGTTTTGAGATTTAAAAAAAAAATACTGTCAAAAGGGGGTGAATGATAAAAACTCAGCAGCAAAAATTGTAAATGGAGGTCACCAGAAGAATAAACATACGAAACATTTTGGTTTGCTTTCCTCAGCATTTCTTCATTTTTTTACATTTCTAAAATGTACTTTTAAGGGGAGAAATGGTCATTCACATAACTATACCAGAATAGCATATTTTTCCAATTTTTTCTCTGAATAATGCTTAATCAAAACAAATTTAACAAACTTTATAATCACATAAAGTTTCTAAATCAAAGTTGGATCTCTTTCTAAAAAATATGCTATAAGTCTAATAGAGATTACAGGCTTTATACAGTAACTATTGTAAAAATTCCACAACTTAGGTTATCACAGAAGTTTCTGTCTGTCTCCACCTCAACTGTGGGGAAGACAAAACTGTATTTCTACATTGACTTAGAGAATCTCAACTCTAAAACAGCAATATGGGTGGTATTTTTGTCATACTGAGCTGTGAGTAGGTAATTTCTAAATCTTCTCTGGTGTGCATGGAAGGGTGGCAATCCTCATTACAAAAATCACATTATCTTTTCAAGGACAAGTGGCCTGTGCAGAAACTATTGGTATCACCAAACAAGTTGCATAGAATACCAGGGGCAAGAAGAAACTCAGTCAAAGGGGTGGAAGCTGCTTTTATTCCTTTGTTGCCCAGGGGGAAATGATGGGAATCTTTTGCAGGTCGGGGAGTTGCCATACATAGTTTGTTTCTAGACAGAGGGGCTGCTATAATGTCTCTCCTGTTGCAGCTCCCTTTGTGGGAAAGGTAAACCCCCAAGACGCAAGGCTCAGTTCTGGCCACAGTTCCACTAAGCTTGCATCTTTCCTTATCTAGAACATTCCTGATCTTGGTAATTCTATGGATACAGACAAGTTCCTGAAATACTGACCCCTGACCCCAAAGCTGACAAAAATTTCCTGACCTGACTAAGAGGAGAAAGTTTGTGCTACAGGGTTTGCTTTTTTCCACAACTGCATATATTTGCATTTGTGTGATCTAGCAAAATTCCCACCTCCCTGGCAGGTACATGAAGAAGCAGTTCAATGAGTGGAAGGACCAAATGCAATTTCATCAGAACTGTCAGGAAGACAGAAGCTGCAAAATAGAGGCAATGCTCCAGAGCCTGAGAGCAAGCCATGAAAACCTGCAAATGAAACTGCAGCAAATTAAGCAAGAAGTAAAGGTACAGTGATAAATATACCAAGAATCTTCACAGCTACGGGCAATTAATGAACACTAACTACTCCTTTTCCTCCAGACCAACACTCTTGATACTATTTTATGCACCTTTGGCTTGTCTGCTCAGTCATTTAAGGTACTTGTCTTCAGAGAAAGCAGATAAGCTCTTTGCAACAAAGATTTTCTTGTCATTTAGCATCTAGTACAGATATCCGTATCTGGGATGTCTAAATACTACTGCAATGAAAATGAGAGGGTATTCCAATAAGAGTGAGAAAATGGTTTCCAACAGAAGTGTTAGATCCTTCAATACAGTCTTTTCTTTAAAGAAGAATCCTGTGTTGGCGCTGAATAAATAAAATAATCTTTCGTCATTCCTGGTTTCTGTCCTGTACTGTGATGTAACACAGACCTTTTACAGTAAAAAAAAAAAAATTAAAAAAATATATATTTTCAATTGCATTGACTCTTGTTCATGTAAACTATCTCTGAGATTCTAAAAGGCTCTTATTTCACAAAGAATGTGTATGTATTTGCCACCTACAGTGTTCATGTAGAGTTTTCTGCAGTGCTGCTTTTAGAGTATTTTTCAGGGATGGTCAAACAGATAGAAACGCCAAGTATATCTGCAGCGCAGACTTGGTCAGCTTCATATCAGTTGCATATAGAGTCCAGTAAAATCTGGCATGTCCTGCCATCCTGTGTGTGTGCTGTGGCACAAACCTGTCCCCAACATGCAGGACTGGCAGCACACATGCAGTTAAGTATCCAGCTCAGTTACATCAGAGTTGGTGTTCATGCAGTGGATGGTATTTGCCATCATAGTTCTCTCTAGAAAATTCCAAGTACAGTTATGGCACTGACAGCCAACCTACTTTTGGAATTTCAAATGTTAACAAGCGTAAGGTGTTTGACGTGTGTTTAATATACATGGTTTTTTTTTTTCCTTACTCTAATTTTTTTAGAACAATTTCCTGCAAATTTACTCTTGGAACATTGTTATTCCCACATTTCAATGGTGTTAAAGCATATAATGTCTTCAGACTGGAATTGTGGAAAAAATATCACATGGATTTGTCCAAACTTAATCACAAAGTTTTATTTCATTGCAGGAAAATCTTTTATTTGTGAAAAGAATTGGCTTAGTTCACCAGAAATTAAAAAAAAAAAAAATATTAAGACCCAAAATTTATTTTTCTGCCTATTTTAGTACTGCCAGCAAACCAAATATCAGTTATTCTCACAATGTAGTTTCTGTGTTTTGTCTTTTGCAGGCAATGTTACAGTCATCAGAACATCCTTTTGCACAGTGTCCGAATATGGTGCCAAGAAATCCAGATGTACTGCTGGAGAGGAGAATGTGGGGGGGATTAAATTCTGCCCAAATAAGGCCTACTTGCAGAACCTGTTCAGACAGGACATCTTTGAATTCCCACTACTCTGCAAACAGAATGGAGTTTTTACAGACACCTGGAGTTCCCGCTGCAGCAGATTTTACATTCTCAGAAGACCCACTGGAGTCAGTGTCCCTGCAGAGTGCCAGACCTCTTATGGGACAGCAGAAAAGAGCAAAAGAGAATCAAACATATCTGCCTGAATTGACAGAAAACTCCCTCGGTTGCATCATCACGAATACAGTTCTTACTCCCACTGCAGAGCAGATACCACACGATGAGAAGGAAGTCAGTGAGGAAGTGGAACTGCAGCAACTAGTGATGAAACTGAAGGATGCATTGTCTCTCCAAGCCAAACCAGGTATAAGTTCTCCCAGTAATCTTGACACAATCTTCTCACCTTCATCCAGTTTACTCTGTAATATTGTTCATAATGATTTAACCTTTAGAGGGAATTCAGAATCTTGCCTTCATCATTGTAAAAGCACTCCAGCTCCATACTGAAGGGCAGAACATATTCCCTTAAAGTGGGATATAGCCTCTAATGCTGGACTAATTTCAAACAGGATGAGCCAAAGTGCATAAGAGGAAATCAGTCTTGGGAGTCAATTGAGGTTCAGACATACACTGGTGAGGGCACTGGAGGTCTTTTCTGTTGCCACTTCTGTAACACTCTTAACTACGACTCTAGTCCCAGGCAGACTTCCAGCAGTACAAAATCCCTTGTAATCGGTGGTCTTACACAGCAGAGCTTTGTTCAACACTCAGTACGCCTCACTTTTTTGATAATGAGAATGTGATGAGGAAAGTGATGGAAAAAGCTGCTGTTTCTACGGTTATCTTAAATTAGAGATTTATAAAGAGTTTGTCAGGGTTCTGGCAGTATCCAAATGCTCTGAAAGACTTTAGATGTGTTCTACTTTTCAGCTCAACAGTCTGCTTTGCAGCAGGAGTTCTTCACTACAGCTGAACGTGTTTGCAGATCCTTTTGTGACCTCATCAACCAAATAACTTCACCAGCTTGTAAATGATGGAAACTACCATTCACCTTCACTGAACTGTTGAAGGTAATTGATGCCATGTCAGACTCTTTAAAGTCTCTCAGATGTTCCATTCTAATAACCTAGCATAACAGATATCTGTATTTACTGGCTTGACCAGGAATCGTAAATAGTGTTAGAGAAAAATGTACCTTTTCTATTGGTGGTTTTCAGCTCCTGTGCAGTAGATGTTGACCCAGATGATAAAAACCAATGTCTTCATTGATATCACACTGGCTTTCAAAATTGTACTGCCCTGTCCTCTCTTCTTATGCTGTGTAATATGTAATGGCTTGTGTTTCAGGAACATTTATTTTTTGTACGACAGTTGGCTTGAGTCAACAGGTTTCAGTGATGCATGATCTGTCACATCATCCTTTCTTAGATTAAAGGAAGGAATAAGTTCTTAACTGTCAGACTTGTCAATACTTGATATTTACATATTTATATTTTCCCAAAGTACTGAATTTGTATTGAAAGGAAAAGATGCTTTGAACATTTACAGGAATTTGATTGCTTTAGAAGAGCCGTTCCATTATTTATTAATTTATATATTAGTATAGAATGGTTAATAAGAATGTAATTTTACCTGCAGCATCTAAAATGTAAGAAAAGTAATTTTTTCCTTGGTTACTTATACTTTATATATTTGATGGAACGTATCTATGAGTGTTATGAGTAACAGTCATAGGACACTGATTTGTCTGCAAGGAACTTGCAAACTAAAAATGAAGCAAATTCAAGTTATATATGGGAATTCTTTTGATTAAGCACTTTAGGTGAGAATGTGTAACATTTTTAGTGGCATTTTTGTAACTAAAAGTTCAGGGAAAATACTGTAAAAATATCATGTGAAAGCAAACAGAGGAGCTGGTAAAACCTGTTAACCCTTTTACTTTTGCTGGAAAACTGAAAACAGTTTTTGAAGGTACTTTTAGTATAAAAATACGTACTGTTTTTCTACAGCAGGATGATGTCTTTCAGCAGCCATTGCTTTGTACAAGCGTACTACTATGCACACAACAATACAATGTATGGATGCATGTGCATCACCATCTCGACTCTAATCCTGTCTCAGAGCCAGTGGAGGTTTTTGGCAACTTCCTGCTCTGCTTCTCTATGTCTTACTGAAGGATCCATTGTTTCCTGGTTTGGCACCCAAAGTACAAAAGTTTGAATAGACCACATGTATTACAAAAAGCCCGATAGTGTCCTGATTTAAGGTAAAACAGAACCAATTTCTTGTTCAGTAATGTTACATTGCAGCTAAGCCTCTTCTAACTAACTGCTCTCTGAAAATAATGGCATATTTTTAAGAATGTCTGCTTCCAGAGTGATAAAACATGATTATTTAAAATTTATGCTAAGGAATTGTATGCAAAGATGCTCCTGCTTATACTTATTGATATAACAGGTCATTTCACTTTGTTGTACACCCTTTGGAGGGTCGAAAGCAGAGAGTTGGGGGGGGGCGTGTCACTCCTGAAGACAGGACAGGTGACTCAAAACTGACCAATGGGGTATTCCATCTCATCTGCTTCATGCTTATTATATAAGCATTATATAAGATCAAAGTAATCAGTTTCTTCAATGTCCAGCATCCAAGGAAGACTCCAGCTGTTCATGTGCCTTTGATCCCAATTCATGCATTCCTGAGTCCAGTTCCCAAGTTCAGCTCCCATCCATCTCCCATCCATCTCCTATCTCCAGTCTGGGACTTTCCCAGTACCTGCTGGTGATGCGACTGTCATGCTGGAAGCTTGATACTGAGTTTCTATATATCATATATATATCATTAGTTTAGTTTCTTTTCAATTCATAAGCCTCACTCTCTCTCATTTTCTCTCCTCTGAAGGGAGATGGTGAGAATGCTTTCCCTTCTCTGAAGGGGAGAGAAGAGAGCATCTATTGTTTGTTTTAGTGGCCAGGGACACATACACCCAGATTAAAGTAGACAACTGCTTATAAATCATGCAGTTTATTAAGGAGACTTGACCTTACTTCATAGGTAATTAAAAAAAACAAGTCCAAGTTAATCAGAGATACAGTGCTCATATTTATAGACCTTCCACAACGTAAATTAACACCAATGAAGAATAAAATGTAAAAATTAAAGAGAAGCGGTTAAAAAATATCTACAAATCAAGATCTTGGACTAAATGTGTCATTTCCTCTTTTTCCCTAGTTCTCTAATGATTCTTCCAAGTAATGTAGATCTACTCTTATGCATGTGGATACTTATTAAATCTTCAAACAAGTCTTTCATCTTCAGAACTGGTGACCTCTGAATATGAGAAAATATCCCTGAAAAGTGACATGAAAATGCATATAAGTAATCAATTTCCAAACAGCAAAGAGCAGCTGAATACTCAGTTTCCTACATCCATGTTTGCTCCATCTTTAGCTGATAATGTTTCCCACTTTATCACCATTGCCCCAACCCTCTTGTTTTGGCAACAGCCATAGAGCTGCTCCATTTGCAAGTTGCCTTTCAGTAACAAGTTGCTTCAATCTTTTTCCCCAACCTGGACCTTTACTTCTGCTTGTAATTAGCGGAGTCAAAGCACTCAAGTCTGCTCACAGTCTTACTGACTCACAGGCTTATCACCTACCTCCTTGCACAGTGGGTGAGCTCTCTCACACTATTAAGTAGCACATTTCTTATTTCCTTGAGGAACTACGCAGCATTATATTTGCAACGATCCCCAAAAGCCAGTACATTTGCCTTATTTCTTTTAGACATATTTGTCTTCTGAAAAAGCAACTGGTTAACACAGTATCTGTTTATTTACCAGATCTCAAATGCATAATACAGCAGCCTTTTCCCCGCTACTCCCATGGCATCCTGCAACCCAGCTGGGTTGGGACGGCAAGTTGTCTGTCTTGGGCCAGGTGCAAGGACTGATCTGAGCCCAATTACCTGAACTTCTGAGAACAGTGGGCACAGCTGTGGCCACTCTTGAGTGGCGAGGTAGAAGGGGGTCAGCTGAGCAAAGAAAAAAGAGGTAGGGAGCCTTTTGTGTTTGTATTATTCAAGTGTTTGTACTGGGGATGTGCTGTATAGTATCTTGAGGGGGGTGTTTTTGTACAGTTGCTCTTCAGGAAGATTTGCTGTAAGTACAGGAGCTGTATTTTTCTTGTGGTTCTTAAGTCTTATTTTGGCTCATTAAGAGTTGTTGCATCAAACTCCAGTGTTGTAACATATTGGAAATGTTCTTATGGAGCTTGCTTTCTCGTAATGTTTGGGTTTTGTTAGGAGAAAGGGATGAGTTACTAAAGATACCTTATCCGGGTTAACTCTAAAGGACTCTCCTTACTTGTCTCAGTTTAAAGCTGACTGGCACTTCTCTGTAGGATATCTAGGGAAGTTGAAATGCTGCTGGGTTAAGTAGGATGTTAGCTGGACGAAGACAGATTTTAGACAACTCATATTCTGATTTTGTTGCATTTTGTGGATTGTGTAGAGTTAGAAGAGTATTTTCAGACTTGTTAGTAACTACAGCTGGGAACCTGGCAGGACTAGATCAGCTCAGAAAACACTGTTTGAACCTGTGAGTCTGGGCTACTTCTGCTACTGTCTTAATGGACATTCAGACTTGTTTCCTAGGAGGACAAAGCGTGGGGAACTATGGAAGCGCTTCTAAAATGTGACACAGTAGTTCTGTTCAGTACAACTGAGAAGCTTTTACTAAGGACTGCACTAGGTTTTTTGGCTTGAATGGCTTTTCTGTTGGTTTTGTTGTGGGTTTTTTTGGTTTTTTTTTTTGTTTTTTTTTTCTTAGAAGAGCTCAGTTCTTGATACTCAATTTTCACAATGACCTCGTGGGATGTATCCTTTAGTTCTGATATCTGATCCTAGAAAAATATCACCTTAACATCAGCATTTCTGTGCCAAGTACAGATCTCTGTCTTGCTTCTCCAATCCAATGATATGTTTAAGGTACTACAGTGAATGCAGCTTACAAATTACTCCTGATTTATGATCCTGTTTGCAATTAAAGAAATAAACTGAAACTGTGAATACTTAAGAAGAAAACTTCAGTATGGAGCAGTAAAGATGTTATCAACAGTTGCAAAAGTAACGGTATAAAGCAAAAAAAAAAATAATCTTGCTTTATTGTTTGACTTCTAGAAGAAGCCTACCGAAACCTATTCCTACCTGCCCTTGTAGACACAGGGTGAAGTACATAAGGTCATTCAAATGCCGTTAGTGCTGCTCTTTGGACTAAGAAAACAGGCTCATAAGTCTCTTTATGCGTAAGAAGCAGTAATTCTAGTCCTTATCATTTGCTAAGGTGTGATTTCTATCTGCAATTATTAGCAATTGATTTTCGCTTTCCCTGACAAAACAAGGCAGTAGGGCCAAGGGTTACAAAGATTAAAACAGTTGGCTTTGCTAAGAAACTGTAAGACTTGGCTGACAGGTTAGATAGCTCTTCCAAAAAAAAACAATAAAAAAGAAAAATCAGGCTGTTATCACGATAAACTGCCTGCTACTGACTGATGTTAATCAATTGTATAAAGAAACCAGATTAACTACTTATAATTCACAAAACAAAGAGGAACGAAGAGGTAAAAGAATATAGGAGAGGAATTCTTGTTTGTCTTAGAGTGTACATGTGTAGTAACACTTTAATTCTGTCTGCATAGGAGTAAACAAAAGTCCCTATTAATCACAAAGCCTGTAATTTGATTCTTCAAAATACATCAGGTTGTTACTCTTAATCTTGACTGGAACAAAAGCTCTTTGTTTAGGAAAATCACAGTGTGAAACAGACAAGAATAGCCAGATGTAAACAGAAGGCTTAGGGGGAACTCAGACAGTGATATTCAAAGCTGCAATACTAAAACCTAAAACTAATTTTGTGCTTTAGCACTGATGCCTCATAAGTCTAAAGCTATGTTCTGTTAGCACCCAAAAGGGCATCAGTTCCGTGAGGACTGAACAACTTGTTTCCTTTGTGATGTCCAAGTCCACCTGAGAACCAGAGGGAGGTCTGTGCTGCCTGCCTTCAGTATATCTCAGCACAGTAAAGATCTTCTCAGAGCTACGTGATAGTTCAGATTCTTTGCAGAGCAGGGTCGGATCCACTCCTTTTATTTAAAATGCAGATAGTGATTGTTTGGCTTAGAGCTTAGAAACTGGCCCTGTTGGGGGTAAGCAGTTCTTCTGTCTGAGGAGATCAATTCAAACATGACTCTTGTCTCCTGGCTTAATGGCTAGAATACTCTCTGTAAGTAATGGAGGTGAGGACTTCTCAGTCCTTCCTATCTCAAATCCTGTCTTCCAATACACAAAATGTTTTAAATGTCTGTGGGCAAGAGCTGGACGGTCCAGTTGTAGAGAGGCCCTATGGTGGAAGAATCCCAAGTTCAAGTCCCTTTTTTAGAGACATTCTAATGGGTCACTGTCTGGAAAAGTTCTTCATTATTCCATGGACATTCCCCCCAAACATCTTAATAGCTAGAGCACTGATCTAAAAAGTGGAGATAAGGGTCTGAATCTATTCAAGGGGAAAGGCAGTTCTGCCTTCTCCCTCTAGGCCTGATGTGCTACACTGTTGGTGATGGCAGCAGCACTTCTAGCCCTCAGCAAATTATAGCACCTGCCTCTTTTTGAAAGTGCACGTTCTCAAGGGAAGGATGAATCTGCTGGTAGCAAGATCAGAAACAAAGGCTTGGAAGGGACTGAGATCCAGGAAATGCTATGCTATGTCTTCCTGCTGGGAATGGGGAGGTTAAGTGACATGCTAGCCCACAGATCCTGCTATGAGGTGCCAACTCTCACATATATGGAGACACTTACTTTAAGTCCTGGGATTCTGCTCTGGGGCTGGGAACCTGGACACTGGGAATTGTGTCATTTATTGTCATAGGGCAGTGTTCTTCCTCCTGAAGCTGTAGCTGTGTCTGAAAGCCTGCGTGCATCTGAGCCCTATGTCTTTTTCCATTGTGTTGGGCAAAGTTACTAGTAGGGAAATAGGAAATATCTAGTATCTTTACACTTCTGATGAAAGACTGCCACTTTCTCCAGCAGCGCCGGTGTGATGCGCACCAGGGGGTACATACCTCTTGGAATGAGGAATTCAGAACTAGCCTGTCTATGGCCCAATAATGGTAAAAATGCTGGCATGGAAGAAAATATCTGTATGTTCAGAGTGCTGAGCTGCTGCCTTAGTTTGAATTCTCCTATGTTTTGCTTTCTGCTGTCTCTCCTCCTCCACCAAATTGAAATTTTAAATCTGTCACTTTAGTTCAGGTTATCTGGAGATCAAATTTTTACTGAGATCACTCTGAATATAAAAATAGGTCCATACTGGTCTGGGGGGTACGGGGTGGTTGTGCAGCACTGTCCTCTGTTTCTACTATTACCACATAATGCAATAAGCACCTGTATCTCTTTTGTTTCCCACTAGACTCTAGTTACTGCCCATGAGACGTGTATTAAAGGAGTAGTAACCTCGGTTTCTTCCTGTGAACTGAGAACGTAGAGTAGAGATCTGTTCAGCTTCTCCTAGCTGCCTTCTCCCTAGGCCATGGGTTCTGGAGAGCACACAGTCCACATAGATATCCCAGAAGAGCTGAGCCAGGTCCCAAAACAGAGCCCCGTGTTTCAAGTTCTCTGATGATTTCAAGAAGATCATGAAGTCCCAAAAGCCACTGACAGAGTCAGAAATGCGAGGCTTCCTCATCTCCAATAAGACAGCCGAGGAGGATTCCCAGCACTGGGGGTCTGCTCTCGCAAGAGCTAGTGGATCAATTTGACTATGGCAGAGGGAAGGCATCACGCAGAATGCTCCCATGATTAGCAGAGAGCAGGTGAGTCTCATGTTGCAGTGGATCTTTCTTCTGCTCACAGGGTCCATTGTGCCACTGCAATGTAACAAAACCAAAAGAAGCTGAAAAACTTCTGTTAGATGCAGAAACAAAGCTCTGGTACTTTACATTATATAGGAAGCACTTCAGATGTTGGCAACTGTTTCTCTGATCTTGAAAGAACTGTGTATGCTTTTTTTTCATGTATAAATGTGAAAACTAGTAGAGCTGCATTACTCTGTACAGCAGAAGTGCGTTAAAATTGTTAGTCATCTTCAAGTCTATATGATAAACTCTCTGAACTGGAACTTCTTAATATTGAAAGTTTTTGGCCTGTCTTGATTTATAGATCCCTAACCTTTTTCAGTAAAAATCTGTTCCTTTTTACAGAGATTTTAAGCCTTTAAGCAGCCTTG
Organism: Pedionomus torquatus; assembly: GCA_013398155.1. Lineage (NCBI taxonomy): Eukaryota > Metazoa > Chordata > Aves > Charadriiformes > Pedionomidae > Pedionomus > Pedionomus torquatus. The sequence goes on from VZRU01008632.1 coordinate 98,150, forward strand.
CTTTCCTCAAAATTTTATGAACCCCTTAAAATAGTCTGCAGACTCCCAGGATGCTGGACAGCGAGTGGAAAACTATTTGTTGAAAGTGTGTTCTAAATAATTAATGATAAATTGCAAAATCATCCACTGAACAGGATTGTTCTACCTTCTGAAGTGCTGAACGGTTCTGAAACGACAGTATGGCAAAGCACAGCTGCATTGTACAACATGTATACATACATACAGAAACATAGATCAGGTTGCTCAGAGCTCCATTCAACCTAACCTTGATTGTTTCCAGGGATGGGGCATCTACCATCTCTATGGGCAACCTGTTCCAGTGCTTTACGACCCTAATTGTAAAATATTTTTTTTTCCTCTTATCTAGTATAAAACCATTACTCCTTGTACTATTGCAACAGGCACTACTACATAGGTCTGTTTCTTACAAGCCCCCCTTAAGTACTGGAAGGCTGCTATGACTCCCCAGAGCCTTCTCTTGTCCAGGCTGAACATCCCCAACTCTTTCAGCCTGTCCTCACAGGAGAGGAACTCCAGCCCTCTGATCACTTTTGTGTCCCTCCTCTGGACCCAGTCTAACAGGTCCATGTCTTTCCTGTATTGATATCTATATATATAAAAGCACATACATTTATTGCAGATTACTGTAACTATTGTTTATCACAAACTTGTTGTGTAGCAGCTATAGTGGGTGAAATTCTGAGAATGATAGCCTTCTGGGGACAGAAAGGCCCAGCTGTCAGCATCAGATTTCATTTCTAGTACATGCTTCTATTGTACACTTTCTAAAACGCTTCTAGTATTTCTAATATTACATTCCTTATACAATATTAGAAATGTGTAAAAAGTTTGGAGGCTGTTTTTAGTGTAGCTCCTGGGAACCTCCCAAATTTTGTGGAAATCTGCAACATCTGAGATCAGCTTTTAGGACAAAAAATTCTGTTTAATATGAGTGCTGATCTGTTGAGTATTCACGCTTTTACATGTTTGGTTTGGCTGGGGGGGAGAAGTTACCTCTCATAATACGTTTAACTTAATAATCAACTGGCTTCTTAGTGGAAAGCCCCTTCCACGAGTAGTCACCAAGAGCACAAGAGGTGTTTCCCTGCTATGTAAGGAAAAATCCTTCAGGCGGGATAAATGTGGCTGGGCTAACTTTCATGCATAATCCACCAGCACACCGCCAGTGTGCAAGACCAGGGAAGGGTAGGCTGCTTTGTGGAACATATTTCATTGTAGAACTGAAGGACTCTTTAGAGATCTCAGTCTTGGCAGTCATATTCTTACCTAGCTCCCTGTATGGCTGTTTGGTCAGGTTTTTGCAACGTTTTGGAGGTATTCAGGCTTTACCCTCTAACTTTTTTTTTTTATTTGAATCTTCTGAGGAGAATTGGCTTGACAGCTTTGGATCTGAAACTTGCATTTAATGAATAGAGAAGAGAGACAGCACACTCTTCCCACATGGCTCTGCCTAGTAGGATGTCACTTATGACAGTGGTGGTAATAATGAGATTGTCCTCATGCTGCTCCAAAGATCTCCAGAAGCATCATTCTTCTGTAGCCTACTGCAGAAGGCAGCTTTTGATTGCTCTCTTGGAAGCAAAACCCAAAGACAACCTGTGAGTCACTACTTAGTTCTTACTTGTTTGTGCATCAGAGCCTACCCACTGGGCAGCAGACACCTGTGCGTATATGCTGTTTGATATGAACATACCTAGCTGTTTACTGAGACTTTTCAAAGAACATAATTAATTTTATCAAGTTTCTAATTTTAAACAGAGAATTTAGCAATCTCAGATTTGGTCATGGGGAGAAAACGAAAACCACAAACAAAGCAAACCCACCAACAGCAGATAGTATTACTTCTTTGTTTTAACTAAAATCAGCTTTTAGGGGTGGTTCTGTCACTTGAACAGGAGCCATCTGGTTTGCAGTGGTTAACAACTGAACTGCTTGATTTGCTTTCCCTGTCACCCCCCCAGTCCCTTTGGAAACTTTCTAAGTTGCAAAACTGGGCAAGATTAGGACAAGGGTTCTGGATATGCAAAGGGACTGCATTGGGCAGGGAGCTGGTAGGGCATTAATATGAGGGTGGGGGCTATTTAAGGTGTGGTGTGAGAGGCATTGGTCAGGGCCAGTAGTCAAGACCAGGGGTCCTTATGGTCTGGTCAAACTCAGGCAGCATTTTGATGTTTGTCTTCTACAAGGTTCAGGAATTTGTTCAGGTGGCTGAAAGCTGAGGGGAATGCCCAGGAAATGTCAGATTTTGTTAACCTGTGCTTATGGTGAATGCTTCCATGCAACCCCTGGCCTTCCTCGCCTGCCCTCTTCCCCCCCCCATCTTTAGGTCTTTTTGTCCCTAAGGTGAAGTTGGTGGGGGGGGGTGCTATTTACACCTTACGGCTCTGACTTTCTTTAAATTTGACTTTTTTTTT
>VZRU01008632.1:107652-152469 GCA_013398155.1 Pedionomus torquatus
TTGTTTTTGTTTTTTTTTTTTTTTAATAGCTAAGACCATTCAGCCTTTGAAACACCCATTTTTCTTTCACAAGTATACCCTTAGACACCTCTTCTTAAAGGAAATGCAACAAAGTTGATACTAGAGCAGAAATCCTACCTAGTAAGTTTATCTTTAAATTGGGGCTTCTGGAGGGGCTGTAGTTTGATTTAACAAGGTCCTTTCTCTCCTTTTCTATTCTTAATTAGGCATGCCTAAAGTACAGCATATTTAATGAAGAATTATATATTTTTTTGAATGCCTATGTGCAGAGTTGTCATAAGCATATCATCCAACCAGCTGCCTAAAATCAGAACTCCCTGGGGTAGGTGCTAAAGGTCACCTTTGAGTAAGACAGTTCTGTCCTAGGGATCTTGTGTTTGAAGTGAAAAATAGCCAGCCAGATCAGAGAAAGGAAAACTGAAGCAAAATCTAATGGGACCGGAACCTTTTGCCGATCTGTCCAGGTCTCTGGTCCAAACAGGATGCAGTCAGGATTCTGCTATGGAAAGGATTTGTTTCTATCTTCTTGAGAATGAGGCAGTTTTCTGTCTTGAGTTCAGGGCCTCCTCAATAAACAAAGGAGAATTTAAAATCTTTAATTTCCTGAAGCTTTTCAGTGAATGCTGGAGGGCACTAAAATAGTTCCAGTTTCTTGGAACTGCTTTCTCATTACACAAAAATCCTAGTCGAGCGTGCATTGTCTGTAAACTATGTCATTGTTAACAATATCTGTAAGAGTAACTTCACAATGGAGCAAGTCTTGCAATAGCAATGCAGAGTTCAGATGTGCCCGAGAGGAAATAGAAGAGCAACAGCTGGCTGTGAAGCAAACAGGCTGCCTGTGCGCTTTGCATCCGTCTGACTTCATCGTTGTGCCGCCCTCACTTAGAGCGGGGCATGTTGGCAAGGGAAAAGGTCTGGGGAGGAAATGGACGGCCAGAGGATGTCAAATGCCTACATAAATATATGAGTGGAGTATGGACTATGATCCTCGTATTTTGTAAATAACTTGACCCTTCTCTTTGAAAGTGCTGATTGAGACTGCTTAATGTGGCCACGAGCACTGCTACAGCAAGTTCCAAACCGTCGTCCTCTAATTATATAGTTATTGGTGTGTTTTGGAGCGTGCTAGATGATAAATTGTATTTTGAGAAGAGGTCCTTGTTAGGAAGAGAAACATCTCTGCTCACGTGATCTGAAGAGATGACTGGAAGCCTGCTTCGTGTGACTGCACTGGGGCTGATGCTCAGGCTTTGCCAGACTTCAGTGCTACAGGCAGTTAGAGCTTTAAGTGTCCCTATCGCTGGTGCCGCATGGCTCAGCACGCAGACCAGTGGCAAGCTGGGTGGCTCTTGTGCCAGTGTCACCTGGGCTCTTCCTGAGGCTTCACAGCAAAAGGTGCCATTCAGCACAGCTCCCATCCCCTCTGCACGTGGGTCCTCAGGACACTGGCCCCGGTGAGTCAAAGCTGCAGGGTCACAGGAAAATCATTTGCTGCTGCTACTGCTGTTTTGTTCTGTAGCCCCCTGGGAGAGGGGGCTTCCACTTGAGCCTGTCTGGAGCTCGGTAGTGAGCTGGGAGGGGAGGAGGGGGATTGTTTCTCTCCAGAAAGAAAATGCCTGTGCCGTTGCAAGTACTGTGAGTTATTTGGTTGCACGGTTCCACAGGGCATCCAGGTGCCCTGTTGCCCAGATTAGACACTAGGAATAGACCTGTTTGGTTTTCTGGAATGCTAAACGCTCCTTTCTGAGAAGAGCAAAGCTTTCATGTACTGATGAAGAGTGTTCAACGGCTTGTAAACCTATAGCATCCTAAGTAATACCTCTATTGAAGACTCCTCTCTAAAGGGCATACTAGATATTAGGCACATAGGAGGTATTTAAAACCTCAACCTTTATAGCCCAAAGACCTAATCTATGGAAAACCATCCTGAATTAATCAGGTCAGTGCATATTCTGTCCCAAGGCAAATCGTCAAATTTGTATTTTGGATCTAATGTGTGAGGGTAACATGCATAAGGATACTGATTCTTGTTTCCATAGAACCATGAATATGCACAAAATACTTTCAGAGGAGTCAAATGAAGAAACTTGGAGCTGTCAGTCGTTAGCCCAGTGCTTCTTGCAGGTGATATGGAAGTGAGTTTTGCACTGCTGCCGTGAAGTTACTATTTTTCACTTTGTCTTCAATGAAAGCTTATGCCTATAGTGCTAGATTGAGGTATCAAGATGCTTTTCATTCTTGAGAAGAAACCGGTCATCTTAGCTGGAGGTAGAAAACCAGTCACAAGTGCTGTTTGCTTGTGTCGATATTTAGCTGGGCACTGTGCAGGTCAGACTGCAGAGAAGCAGCATGTGTTTATGTGCGGGGACGCTTGCTTTCTGCACAAGAGGCAAAAGTGATGTTGCAGAAGCACAGCGTGTTACCAGTCCGTGATGCAATGAGTGCGGCACCTGCCTTGGTCATTGGCTAAAAGAGCAGCTTTAATAGCTCGCACTTCTCTCTGAGCTTCTCTGTCTACGTGTGGGACTTCAAGCACTGGACAAAGCCAGGGGTAGTGCAGAGGAAAACCTATTGTTGCACAGTCCCGGAAGCAAATTCAAAGCTTGTAGTATTTGGCGTGATGGCTGAGGAAATCTGTCAGTGTATGATACATGAACAGTTAAGAGAATTTTCCTTCAGTGGTGCAGTGCTGTGGTTATGAAGTCTATGAACTAGACCTGGACCGGATTTGTTCCAGTTTCTGCCTCTCCACAGGTAAGTGTCCGTGTATCCTAGGGAGGACCAATTCCTGGGTCAGTGCTTTGGAATAAACCCAGCCTTCTGGGGGGACTACAGGGAGACAGAGGCATTGGTTAGGTCAGTGCTGAGAAGAGCAGCTCCTCCCCCACCCCGGGGTTGCAGGACGGATGCAGGGAAAAAACATTTAGTTCCTTCACGCTTTGAGTTACCAGCTTTGGTGGGGAAATTCTTGTACTGGCCTGTTACACTAGTAGTGATAAAGATGAAGGGTGTCCCATGACTTATGACAAAACTAAGCTCTTTTAAGAGAAAATTTTAACAAGAACAAATGGACTGAANTGAGGAAATCTGTCAGTGTATGATACATGAACAGTTAAGAGAATTTTCCTTCAGTGGTGCAGTGCTGTGGTTATGAAGTCTATGAACTAGACCTGGACCGGATTTGTTCCAGTTTCTGCCTCTCCACAGGTAAGTGTCCGTGTAACAGTGTGTGTGTATCCTAGGGAGGACCAATTCCTGGGTCAGTGCTTTGGAATAAACCCAGCCTTCTGGGGGGACTACAGGGAGACAGAGGCATTGGTTAGGTCAGTGCTGAGAAGAGCAGCTCCTCCCCCACCCCGGGGTTGCAGGACGGATGCTGGGCACAGCTGTGTCCTGCACACAACAGCAGGGAAAAAACATTTAGTTCCTTCATGCTTTGAGTTACCAGCTTTGGTGGGGAAATTCTTGTACTGGCCTCTTACACTAGTAGTGATAAAGATGAAGGGTGTCCCATGACTTATGACAAAACTAAGCTCTTTTAAGAGAAAATTTTAACAAGAACAAATGGACTGAAACTCGATTACTAACTTTCTACAAATCGGAGCATTCTGGATGATGCTACCCTCAGCAGTTCGTGGTTGCTCGGAAATAATACATGTAAAGCGGATGTCTGTGCTGGGCTGACGTAGGGTCCTTGTACTTCCCTAGAGGCCTTATGTCCTCTTGTGTTACACCCTTCTGCTAAATACCTTATTCAAGATTCCTACAGAAATGTGGAGATGTGCTGCTGTGCTTGCTGACCTCTGAGCAATCAACCTCTGAACTGATTTATAGTATGTGCAGCTTTAAGATAATGTTTTTGTGACCTTTTGCTTTCAATAGTACTGGTTTGAGCATCCCTACTACTAAAATTCCTAGTTACTTATTTAATTCTTTCTTTGAGCTTTCTGAGGGCACTTAAACAGTCTCTATTGTATTTCTGATGGATGATTCACGCTAAGTTTTTCGGCTCTTGTGAGAAGGAATCTGTAGTAAATGCATTTAGAACAGAAGAGGTTTTTTTGGGGGGCTGTACAATGTGACTTGCTGTTGTGTTGTGTTGCGCTGGTCTTGTTCTTAATAGTAAGTGCCCCAGCAAGATCACTCTTCAGTATTTTGTGCTGTAATTGCAAAAGTTTCAAAAACAATTTCAAGAATTTTTCTTGTAAAATCAAAAGCAGATATGCATCTCTCTATATATAGCTTCTGTATTCCTATAATGAGAAAGACTTAACTCCTATTTTAGGAATGACTGTCTGCTATCATTATAGCCAAAATGTTGCATATTTGTTTTGAATTTACAGATACACTCTCCTATAGTCAGAAGACAGGAAAGAAAAGTGGATGATAGGGGATCCATTAATGACAGTGCTCCCTCACTCTCTAGCTCTAAATGAGAAAGATGCTTTTATGCATAACCTGGGGAGAGATTAAGACAGAAGTGTATTTTGTTTCTCTCTCCGGAACTGGAGAAAGCACAAAACTATCACTAGCTATTTGGTAATTGTGGCATATACATGCTTAGTTTGCCCACGCTGCCTTCCCTAGAGTTAGTCTGGCAAAAAAAACCCCAACCCTAAAACAACAAAACCCAAAAAAACCCAGCAAAACCAAACCCAACCAAAAAAAAAAAATAAACCAAAAAAGGGAAAATTAGTTTCCTCAGTAATCCATTAAAATGACGACCATGCTGTTTGGTCGTTTATGAGGCCTTCAAAATACTTTTAAAGTAATGACATAATTTTAGACTTTATGTAACTACATAACTCAGACTTTTGAACTGCAAAAGGCTTCCCTCAACCAACTGATGCCTGTGGGTCTTATTCAACTGGGTGAAGCCAGCAGCCGGGACAGCAGCAGCCCGGCAGCCCTCCCTCTGTGGGTCTGCTGAGCCCTGGGTGCTGCAGCGCTGCTCCACGCACATCAGAAAGCCTGGGTGCAATGTCCTCGCATGGCCAGCACTTTGCTGATGGGCAGGATGCAGTTTTGGAGGTCTTCAATAAAAGAATTTTATTGAAGGCAATTCCCACTACTGTAACGGTGGTGATATCTTGAACACAGAAATTAAATAAAATGGAGATAAATAAGGAAAAAACTGGAAATTAAAAACTACTCCATTCCGTGTTCATGACGTTTTTAATACTCATCTTGCTAAGATGCAGAACAAGGACTATTGAATTTCCATTCATTAGCAGCCAACAAGATATGAATGAGTATTAAGTTCAAACCAAGATTGATTTATAACATCAAGTTGTGCACTTAAAAAAGTAATTACAAATCATTTTTAAAAGGAAGAGTAACAGTGGAAGCAATAATGAATATAAAACAAGACTGATTAGGCTTAAAACAGAACTTCAAGTATTCTATGGCATTTCCTCAGACATTTGTCTTAAATTTGTTTGTGCAATGCCCATCTTTGCATAGTAAAGAAAAATTGGTTAAACTCCAGCCTTAAGTAATCTGTTTCTTTTAACATGCACTTATACAGCTGTTAATTTGCCTAGCAGACTTCACTTGTAGGAGGAGCAGATCAAATCAGTGAGATGATGCAGCAAACTGGAAGGAGCTATATGGTTACCACAGTTTCTTGTCCAGATGAATAGAAAAATAATGGAGCAAATGTAGTGGATAAAATGGACGCAGTGCTGGCTGGGTCTTCTGCTAATGATGTTTTGTAAAGAACAAATTAACATTAAATGCATGTGTACTTCCCAAAGCACAGCAAAGATGGGATGTAGAAAGCCAACACCTACCAAGCCCAGGTTTTTCCGTTGTCTGTCACCACAGGAAGCACTCTGGCCTGTACCTACCCTGAGCCGTGCTGTCACTTGCCTTCTGTACACACTGGGCAGAAAGCAGACGTGGTGTTCCACATACGCGCAATGGCTGATGAGTGGAGCGGGAACTCAGTCAAGAAATCGTCATTGCTATGAAACTGCTGGTGGAAATAGAAAAGATACTCCAGCACTAAACGTATGTACATAGTAGTTGGGGACCACTGTGGTCTGATTTAAAACATCACACACTAACAATGTTGTTTGTGAAATGCTTCTCAAAGGTTTATTACACAGGTAGTCTATGTATATCCAGTTGATTTTACTCATTTTAATTTTTGGTAACAACTAGCATTTCTGTTGTGGGTTTCACTCGCTTTAGAAGCGGAACCCTAACAAAGCTGGGGATTACATTCCCAAGCAAAGTACTTTGAGAGGACAATATTACAATTGCAAATATTTTTGGTTTGCCATAACAGTATCATCACTAACTTTGTTCCGCTAGAAGCCAGGCAGGAATCTTTCAGAGTAAGATTTATAATATATATCAACGTTCACTACCTGTGTGCAGCACCTTTAATTCATTACGCAGTAAGTGTTAACGTGATTATGTTAAAGCTGTTTAAAAACATTTAATAATAACTGTCCACCAAACCCAGACATTGTAGTTCTCTTTTGAGATTGCTGGATTGAACATTATCATAATAAGAAATGTAATTGAAATGAGATTTTTGCAAATCACAGGAAATCTGCAGCATTTTCTTGATGTTCTGGCTCTTAAAGCTAACTCAGGAAATGGATTTCCAATGAACAAAGATGGAGTAAAGAAGTGTAATTGGACTTCTGATGTCACTAATATCCAACCTTTAAATTAAAACCAAAATAACAAAGGCTTTCAATTCTGATTATCAGATGCAGCAATGAAATTTTCAGGTCACTTCACTTACGCAAACTGAATTACCCAAGCTTTAAATCCAGATGAAAAGGATGAACCTGTACAGGGAGGCCTGAACTCAACACCCTCATACCCTTCTCAAGCCAGACACCCTGGCTCAGCCTGGTACCAGGGGCACAGCATTCCTGCCCAGCACCTTCCTCCAAAAATCCACATTTGTACACAAGGTGTATCTAAAAGTAATTTCAACGCGCATCACCCTGAAATGACATGGGATTTTTGCATGCTTTGTGGTGGTAAGTAGCTCATAGTAGCCAAGGGTCAGAGTATTCATTTTGCATTATACTTTGAGGAGCGAGATGCACCAAAGAGATACAGGGAGCGAGCTGTAAATGTCAGTCACCTTTGCAAGCCCGTTTGTGTGGGCGGGCAGAAGGCAAAGGAAGAATAATTTGTTCCAAGCTTTTAACACCTTGTGAGTATTTTAAGGCTTGTTTAAGTTTTTATTTCACAGGATCTAGACAGGAAAAAAAGTAGCTATAGGTAAAAATATGAGAGAAGCTTGGCACTTCTGTGATAAGTTTGAGAGGGTGTCGTTTATCTTACATTGTATTACGGAAAATCTGTATAACAGCCAAAAAAAGTAATCCAGACTTATTAGTCAATACATAGATATGCATTTATACATTTTAATTGGTTTTGGTTTCAAGCATACAAACTTTAGATCACATCTGTTTGGTGCCAGAACTCCCTGCACCTGCATGCTATTATCTGCCTTTTTTGAGCAAGCCCAGAGCATCTGCTGTACAACATGCTACAGGAAAAAGAGGGGAGCAAAAAAACCCAAACCAAACCCAACATCAAAAATAGATTTACATAAAGAATAGAACCTTTTTTTTATATGGAAATCCTTTTCCCTCATATTTATATATATATATTTATATATAATCTGTGAAAATGATACATCAATATCTTATTTCCATATTTACACTCTTTCCTTCTTGGAAGAATTCCATCCATCACTCGATAGCTTCCATACCCAACAGACTCCTGGTCCGGGAGACCACAGGGTGGACAGAGAGCTCACAGAGCAGGGAACTCTGAAGTCCAGCAGCAGAACGCACTGCATGGCTGGAAAAGCTATCGGAGCCTGTTATCAGCTTCCCAGTGCTTTGTATTTATTGGGCTGCAGATTCTGCTGGGGGTCAGCTTGCTAGCTTGGTTGGTTGGTTGTATGTGAGCCATGCAGGTTACCCTTTCAAAATTAGCTCCTCATGCCACTGGAGTTTGATAAGAAAAAGGAATTCATGCGAACTCAAGTGAAGTTAGAGTGCCAGCAGGCTGGGAAAAAAAAAACAAACAACAACTTCTGCTATTTTGTTGTTTTGGAAGAGTTCTCTTATTGCACTTGTTCTGTGTCTCCTCCTTTGCTTGAGGAAAGAAAAAAAAAACCCAAAACAAAACCACCACCTGATTTTGAAACAGTTCACTTGTAAAGCTTGTCAGTTAATTTTAACAAGAGAAAGGTGAATGGAGGAAATAATTTGAACTTATCTCCAAAAAGGACTGTCTTCTACCACCTCAAATTCTAACATCCCACATTGTGTTTATAGTTACTATTTCTCACGTTCTTCCATACTGATTTAGTTCCTGTGCAGCTACAGCAAAGACATCACACCCAAAATCCAATAGTGCAAGAAGCAGCTTTTTGAATTGCATTTCTTCAAATAGGGCCTTGTTGACTTGGATCGAACCTTCGTTTTTTGACATTTCTTCCAGGTTGCATCAAAAGGAGATGAAAAGAGAAAAATGCAAGACATTAGTTAGACATAATAAGAATAAAGCCATCACCAAGGTCATAGTAAAGTAAAAGGCTCACACTGAGACAATTTGGCAAGTAATTACTTGCTTTTTCAAGGGATAACAATTTAAGGAATTTGGTTGCATGCTTTCTCTAGCATACTATCAAGTATTAGTTTTCTTACACAGTTTTAAGATCATGTTGCCATACAGAATTCAATTATTTTTGTAGTACTTCAAGTGGTGCTCTAAGTTTGCAGAAATTTTCAGCCCACAGTAACACGCGTGTTCCCTAGGCCAAGAAAGCATGCATATACCTGAAGCAAATGAGTCAGAAGTGCCAGTACTGGAAATGAATAAGCACAGGCACTTGAGTTCTTAGAGCAAGTGCCCGTCTCTGGCTATACCAGAATTTAGTTCATGTACTCCAGTGTGATGAGAAAGCGAGTATATCTGTGAGCTCTTACCACACTATTGACCATAGCTGCTGCAAATCTTAGTAAAGTGCAAAATATAAAACCATTGCATTCGAAGGAGACTGGACAGCTTTGTAAATTACTTGATTACAATTTAATGTAAAGAGTGGATAGCAAGCTGGTCAGTGATACATCCAGTCTCCTGCGATACTGATATCCTATGTCAAACAGCAAGACATTAGGAAGCGACAACAAAAGTTGGGTGCAACCTCCCCGGTATCTGGCTTTATGTGGGGCATCAAGCAAGGGGCTCATGCATTTAGTTTTAACATTGGGCATATGCACCACTACTGCCACCAAATGACATGCAAAAAATACACAACAGGAATTTATAAATTCCCTAAAGCTACACACCAATCCCAGGATTTTCTGTTTTCTGCAGCCCTGCTAACTATTACCACTGCTACAATATTTGTAAACATACTACACACAAGGTTTGCCTGGTGGTTCAAGAGATTACTGGATGTATGCAAAGGCAACTTCTTTTTGAGAAGACTTTCGGAGACTGCTAATTCTTGGGTGTCCTTTGTTTTGAATTTTCTTTAGGTACCAGTGCCTACGTTCTTACAAGATGAATGCTTAAGAACTGCTGGTTTCTGAAAGATCCCTATATTAATCTTTGACTCATTGCCACTCTCAGAGTACTGTACTAATGCTCCTTTTGAATTGGGCTGGCAGAGCTTCATCTCAATCCATCCTCCTCTGTAGTACATATAAATCTGGGATGAGCAAATTATTTTTTCAGGCCAAGTTGCAAAACTGCATGATAAGAAGCATGAATATAATATAACTTGGTTAAATGTGAGTTCAAACCTGCTTTGGAAACATCTGCTTCTTTTCCACCCACCCCCCACTTAAATACTGTTTAGCACACTTGAATTCAAACGTTACCGATGAGCAACTAATTAGTCAGTCCCCTTGAAACAAATCATCAATGCATGTAAGAAATCCAAATGACGTAACTTGTTCTCCTACTCTAAGGAAAGTACCATATTCCAGTTTGCTTGAAGAGGACAAGTCATTAAAATATACATGAAATTACACTCTGTTACCTGAGCTTATTTTAATTAAAGAAATGGATTTTAAGTCTTAGAGCAAGGTTCAGAGGACAGATGCTACATTTGCTTCCCAGCACAACTCTTGTGACCAAACTCTCTTTTATCCCATCAGATCTTTTCTAACTGATGTCCACCACTGCAGGATGTCCCAGTAAAGGCCACTCAGCTGTATGACAGCTCAGACAGCTCCCATACCTTAGGGCAACAGGCAAAGTCTACTGCACCATTGCCATGTAATCTGTCATCTGTCCAAACTATACATTTACTCATTTTATCCTGCAAAAATACACACTTCAAGGAATAGGATACTAACCAAGCCACTGCCTTTCTTCACTTAGGATATTCAACTAACAGTGTTGTATGAGAAAGAAACATGAAGACCTAAAAGAACATTTAACGTAAGAGCCAGAAATAGTCTCTAAACCACAGAACATCAGGTACAGTGCCAGTAAGGGAACACAGTACACATGTGCAAAGCTCTAGGAAGAGCCTGCCACGTATCTCTGCTGCAATCATAGCACTTCTCAGAAGCAGGCAGCCAGGTGTTACCCTGCAGGAATAAAAATTCTATTCTGATTCCCCAAACCGCTTTAACAACTTCATCCTGAATTACCACTCATTTTAATACTAAAACGAAGACAGCAGACTTAATCAGCAAAGAGAACAAGTCTCTTTTTTTCCCCAAGAAAATTACAATAAAAAGAAAGAGACTAGGTGAGTATCAGGTCTGGGTATTTGCACCTCTTCATAGCTATCCCCCTTAGGTTCCTTTACTTTGTGTCCTTCCACAGAGCACTCTTCTGCCCCCTGCCTTGTTTTGCTGAAGCAGAGGAAAATGCGTCTGTTTCCTAGTTCTTTATGTGGAAGAACTTAATTTTAGAACATTAACTTATTTTCACATTTAATGTTTTAATGCCCCTTTAAAGAATGAGAGTCAGGCTTTTAGTCTATACTACAACCAGAAAAAGCATCTCTAACAAAACCAAAGTTATAGGTGCTTCTGAACGAAAAAAGCACATCATGCTGCAGCACGTCACTACCTCTCAAACATGGTTAGCTTTACAAGTGAAAAATATGGCAGAAAAGAAAACTGTTTTCAAAAAGGCTGGATGTATGTAAGAAATAGCTTGCTATGATCCTCTACGTTTTTTGGCTGGTAATTAGGAATGTGGCTACAGAGCATATTACTTGCAAATCTGTCTGCACCTTTGTTTGTGATCACACAAATGCAAAGCTTTACTTAAGCATTTAAAGATTTATTCAAAACCAGTATTTTAAACACTTCAACACTGGCATTCCTGAAGCATGGTTCAAATGCTGAAGATGACATTAAATAAATTACCTTTTCCTACAAAACTTACTCTAATTACCAAAATGATGAACTAAACCTAGGAGATTAAAATAAAAGTTTGATTTGCTGTTTATTCTAGTAGTTTGGAAGAAAGTGAGAAAATATCTCACGTTTGCTTCTAATGCTGATGTTTCTGTAGTGATGACTTTATTTTGGTCAGAACACATGCTCTGCAAAGATGCTGGTAGAGGACCAAAACCTTCCTCATGAAGTCACCATTAGCAATCCACTGCCTTATCCTGCAGAAACTTTCAGGGACATACGTGCATCTGCACAGACAGTTAAAAATTTGGTGTCTGTAAGGACTGGGTACATCTTTGACCCATCCATTAATTTTCCATTAAAGGGGCAGAAAACCCTGCAGCTTTTCAACTAAGAAACAATTGCTGGAAATGATTGTGCTTAAAGTCAACTCTTCTGTCAGCCACTTTGGCATTCTGATCTAAGGAGAAGCAGCTTTTCATATGTGTTTCCACATTACTTCTACTAGCATTGCTTCTTAGCAGTGTTATTACCAAAAATTGCTTTAATGTTGTTATAGTCAGCAACAAAAGCATTTAGTTGGCTTATATCACTGCGGTACCTTTGCAAAAGTAACTGAATGTATGCTAGGGAAAAAAACGTGAGCATAGGCCCCTGAGATTATGCTGGCGATTGCAGCCCATGCACAGAAAAACTATTCTAACAGTAGAAGTGTCCTCCCCCTAAGGGTCCTATATTAAACACTGGATACTGAAATCTTGGGCAGACTTGCTGCATCTAAATGAACTTTGCATTTCACGAATGCCATACTTCTGTACATCACTCAGCAGAGTTCTGGTAGAAATACGCAGGATTCCCTCACTGCAGTCTAAACACCAGCAGCTTTAAAAGTACTATACAAGGCTCAGCTGAACTAAGATCTAGTTCTTAAGATGGTTTCCACCTTTAAGCCACCTGAAACATGTAATGAAGCTCTATACCCCCTAAAATTTTCAGTTAGCTTGCTTCCTTCCTATACTAGCCACACATTAACTTGATTAGAAAAATTAACCTAGAGTTCTTTTTTGAAACTAGAAGTTGTTTTGATTTTTTTCAAACTTTGTTTCTCCAAACTTGCATCAAGCCTTCTTGTACACTCCCCTCCACCCCCACCCACCCCGCACCACCTCAGTTCATGAACAAAGTTTGCTTAGTTGCAGCTTACGTTTGATATGGACTTGACACCACAGTACCGTATGTTCATATGAACATCTGATAACCTGTGAAACAGAAATCACATCTCCCAGTTTGTAAAGCATTGGCTACCTTCTCTCATATTTGCAGACTAAACATATCACTTGCTTAAAAAGGAAAAGTTAAAATCCTCTTTATTATCCTCATCTGCCCCTCCAGATATATCTGAAGCAAAGTATCAGAGCATCTACACATGCTAGCCCTTCTTTTGTATAGAAGCTGAAAAGCCTTTCCAGTTCCCCTCTTACCCCCAGAAGAAACATGCACTTCAAGCTGTGAGCTAGGCCAGGCCAGTGTATTTGAGGTTCTGCTACAGAATAAACATTCGTATCTTGCTCTTTCGAGGATAAGAACTTCCAATAGTCATCTCCAATACAGAACCTCTAGAGGGATAAAAATGTCTACATTTGGGCAAACAAATGACACCAGGATGCAAAGCTGTGAAATTATTTTGAGAGAAGTGGAACACAAAGAAGAGATAAGCAATCAATTAAATATTGTTTCAGACAAGGAAGATTTCTGTTAAAGATGTGTTGATGCAAGTTCTCGAGCGTAGGCATACCCTGTTGTGCCCTGTCAGCCCCCAGGCTGCTGGCACAGGTGCTGCAGCATGGAGTCTAAAGAACTAAGGTTGTTATGGCACAAGACAGTTTAAAAAGCTTAAGAGGAAGAAACTGCCTGAAGTTTTTATATTTTAATGACTTGGACTCTGTTTTCAACGACTTACCTTCTACAATACAAATGTATTATTTAGGGATGAGTACTCTCTGGAAAGGGATGAGTTGCTCACTAACAGACATGGGTCTCTGACAGCAGGAAACTGGTCAAAAAGTATAACCTGACATTTTTTCCAACAAAGTCTAGCTTTCTTAATTCCAATGGGGGCTTGCGATATCAGTTTCTAATATTACTGCTCTAAATGTGCGTGCATTGTTCTCAATAAATCAAACATTTTAATAGTAATGTTAATGCAAGCCTTGCAGAAAATTTGTCTGTATTTCTTTAAAAAACTAAATGCAGGGAAAGAACAACTCTCCGCTCTACAACTAGCTGAAAATTTTATGCATTTTTATATGCTTTATTGAGGTTAAAGGACTCTTCTACAATTTTGTACCTAGTAGGATATGACTGAAAAAATGTAAGTGTCCTTTCATTAGTTAATGCTATAGATTATGTCCAAGTTTTACAGAGAATACTTGGAATAATGCTTTTTACAGACTAGACCTTTATCCAGAAGAAATCTTACAATCCATCAAATGGGAAGAATCCCTGTTTCTTCTTGTGTTCACACCACATGCCAACCCATGTCTGTCACTGCATATTCTAAAATGCGCACCTCGTTTGAATTTCTGCCTTTGAACATAGATTTGATGAAACAACAAATCAAAAATGCATAAATACTAAATTATTTTACCATTTATAGATACGGAAAATACAAATTTCAGCCATATGAGACAATGCAGAAGAACAGAGGACTGAATTAAAAGTATGCTGCTCAGAGCTGCCCTCTAATAACTTATAAACACAGCAGGCTGACTGAGGGGTATTTATTGTACAAATAAGTGAAGTTATTTAACTGAAAGGAAGCTATAAGAAAAAAAAACCTCATGCATCAGCTTAAGGTAAATCTGTCAGCAGGAATTAAAAAGGCTTATGAAGATCATACACCCATGCTTCAGGATGGATGTTTCATACATTTGGTATTTAATTTTTTCTTACCAAAGCAAAGGAGGGGCACTGACTCCTGCAGCTGATGAGAGCAGCAGATTTGCAGCTCTTGCCAGTGCCAAGGGGCAGCACAGGGAGCACTATTTCATTCAAGAAGCATTCAACAATCATTTAGAGAAAAATGAATGCAGCAGGTGCTGGGTCTTTCTGAAAATGCCAGTAACGGCAGGCAGGGCAACACAAAGTAATAATTGACATAATTAACTGCAAATTAACAGATAAATATTACTGATCACTATATTCTACTTTGATAGCCGCCTTAATCACTTAGAGAGTAATTTTTTTTCTTCTCAACTCAGACATGGAATATGAATATAGGCCATATAAATTATTCTTTGAATTATTATAAAACCTGATTGAGGAATCATGGCTTATTGTTGGATCATGGCTTAATCTTGATTCATGTTATTGAAAAGAAATAGCAACTTGAATTCCGTGAGAAATTATTTACTCTTACACTTAACACTTACGTGACTTGCAAGGCTATAAACACTGTTTCTAGATTTAGATCCTTTTTACCAAATATGGACTGTGCATGTAGATAGACTTGACACTACAGAAAAAGCAAGAATTAAGTACCTTTGTACAAGACTCTCTTTGCTTTAATGGTCACAAGCAGAATGACTAGTATGTTACTCTTCAGAGCCATGAAACACATTGAAGTAGAATTGGGTGAGAAATGTTTTCATCTTTCAGAAGACAGCTGAAGACTTCAAAATGTTCTCTCTAAACCAGATTTTTTTCTAAGTGACTTTATAATAAAAAGAAAAAAATAATATTAGTAACCACAAAAGTTAGCTCTGGTAATACAGTCCACTGTATCAACACATTTGCTACTGAAAACTAGTCAGCTGCTACCACCACTCACCAGTTACACACAAAGTCTTTAATTATAAAAAAGTTTATCAGTTCGAAAGGACTGCTGCATTCAAATCAAGCACTTCTCAAGACATGTATCTTTTGGGGTTTTTAACTGCTGTAGTCAGCTTCTGAGAACAATGCTACTAATTGGAGGAGAAAAAAAGACCTTGCTCCCTAAATGTTAGGGTGAACTCATGATCGTCAAATTAATTCTTTTATTGTTTTCAACTTTGCACCCTGGATGGCATCTGCTAGTTTCCAATCCATTTCCTCCTCTTGTTCAGTGCACGTGTAATTCTTTCGCTTTAAAGCGGTTTGTTATAGGTTGGGCGGGGGAGTTATGTTGGAAATCTTGTAGCAGGAACTCAAAATTTAGTTATGTAAGCAAGAAATAGAAACGCCATAGCCACTGAGAGAAGACATGCGGCATTGCTTACTTAAAGCCCCATCCTGTCCCCCCAAGGACAATAGCTGCTACCAGGATGGCACCAGCGATGGAGCCTATTATAAGATTGGTGGCACTAGGACCTGTGATAAAGGATTATGGTAAGAGAGACATAAGAACCAACCACTTTATTCACATTAAGTGAAGCAACTGAAGGGTAGTCAAACAATTCAAAGAACACAGACAGCACACAAGGTGATGTCTCTAGACAATTCCAGCAAGCCAAATTTACTTTTCTTTAACAGTAAGAACGAATAAAGCTGTGGGTCTCTTCATTGTGCTATGTTGACTTCTATCGTAGATACAAATCTGGTGTCAGACAGTAAACTCTGTTGTGACATACTCCATTATCTAGTGAATGACCTGTCAACTGAGGACACTAAGACATTTGTGAATAATTCCTTAAGTTAAAGAAAAAAGGATCAAAGCTGCATGTTTTATGACTACAGAAAACAAGAAGAGAAAAACCCAACAGTCAAAAAGTCTAACTTTTTCCATAGACGTACTGAAAGGTATTTTAATTTGAGCTGAGAGCATCTAGCACCACTTGCTAATCAGAGTTCAGGCTCCCTACAGTTACGTCAATGCTAAATTTACAATTGCTTGACAAAAGCAAAGGATTACATAATAAGGAACAAAAGTTGAAATAAAAGCTGTATTCCCATTAAGCTTTCCAAACATCAAAGCATCTCTTCAACATCCTCAAGAAGCTACCTAACAACAAAGTGGGGAAGGGTGGAGCAGGAAAAAAAAAAGCAACGAAAAGAAGCAGCACAAAATATGTTTGTCCAATTTTCTGAAGAGGGCAAAAGAACACCTAAATAAGATATTCATAATTGACCCTTAAGTGCTCTATTTACACAGGGTGGAGGAAAACTGACAATAGTCCTGTGTAACATTGTGATTGCTCTGTACAAAAATTTCCTATTGAGCAGTCTTTGATGTAAACTTAATTGCATCTGCGCTCGAGGCAAAATGAAATGAACCAACAGTTCTTTTGCAGCGTATCACACACTTGCTGTTTAAACATTCACATATCCAGGAATAGCCTTCAAAAACAGTCCTTACCTCCTATCCCAGCCTCCCCAAACCAAGGAATTGGAATTTCCTATTTTAAATGTTCTGAAACTGAGTTCGCAAAACTGTCAGACAGCTAACATAAGGAAGACAAAGGAGCAGCCAGAGATCAGCAAAGGAAAGAGCAAGGGCAGCTGCAAAAACTGAAAGTTTTAAGCTGTTAGGTTGGTATCAAACACTTCCACCCAGTCCCAGACACTATAGTAAGTACATGCCCTAAGTTTTAAAGTTTACTGCAGTCACCTAACTTCGTTGCAGCCATTACATTTCCCATACCAGCGCTTCTGGAGAGCAGATTAGCTAAAAGAAAGCCAAGGTTTAAAAACTGATTCCTGCAATTCCTACACAAAGAGTATTCAGGAATACTGATGAAGACTTGGACAAAAAAGAAATATAATGAGCTTTACAGATATGAGCAGTGCATAAATTTGATGACAATAATCTAAAAGTAATTTTTCACCATTTGGAAGAACATGTCTTATTTGGACTTACCTTTAAAGTCACACCTGGCTCATATCAAAAGGAGTGACCATAGTGGAAGGTAAATTAATGCTGTTCCACAGGCATAATATTCTCAATTAAGGCTTGCTTTCAACAGCAGGCTAATGAGCTACTAACTCAGAAACATAGCTTACTCTAGATTTTATCAAATGCTTGCACAAAAATGATTGTATATAACAAAAGATTGTACACAACTAAAACACAGCAAGTAATCTGGAATCAATTTTGGAAATCTTGAAAAATTCTAAAGCTGATTTTTTCTAGTCATAGAACGCTATCTTCTCATCAGAGAGGTACAACGATTATCTTCCAGTAATATATGCAGAACTTATATAAGGAAGTACTAAATGGCCACTTTTTGACATCCCTCCTCTTATGATGTTCCCTGGTTTTTAAATGTTCTCGGGGAAAAAAAAAATCTACTTCATAGCACACATCCATTCAACAAACAGCAGTTTGTTCTTTCAATTCAGAAAATCGATACGGATTTTATTTACTATAAATACCAAAGAATTAAATCAAAATTTAAATAGCAGAGGATTATAGTAGATAGTAGGATCAGTTAGTAGAAAAGTTACTAAAATTATGTTAAAAAATAAATGGGTACTGATAAAAACCAGTTTTTGCATCTGACCCAATTTTATAAAGTGTTATTGACTAAAGAAATTATCTTCATTCTTAACACCAAAAAAAACCTGAAAATCAAATGCCAGTGAGAACTAGGCTATCCGCTAGAGAGAGCCTAAGAGCAGAGTAAATGATAGATGGTTCTGAAGAAAGGCACATCCATTCTTCTGGAATCATTTTAAAACTGTTACAGTATGCTGGGAGTGGCAGTTCCCATGAATGCAAAGAAATGGCTATTCTTCCTTATAAAGAAACTAAAAAAGCTACATTAGAGGTAAAATTTCACTGATAATCAACAAGACTATGATTGCATTTCTGACTTAAAAAAAAAAACAAAAAACCAAACAACCAAAAAACACCCCAAATTAGTGGAATACTTATAATTATTGAACAGCTATTTGCAACTGAAGTGGTGAGGAAGGAGGAAGAAGGACACGACCTGGCAACAGGCTGTGTTGAACATAACCTCACCTGCAGCCATTGATGGTAACAGCCACCGGGGCCTGATGGACATTAGGAACAGAGAGGGTATTCATGTTCCCCATAGGCTTTCTTTAAACAAAGCAACAAAAACTAGCATCTGCTTGCCTTGAAAATATGTTTGTATCTGAAGGAACCAGAGGACAGAGAAAAGACTGATGGGATCCAGGAAAGAAGAACTGATAGAAACAAGAAGAGTAAGTCAGGTATTGAGTGGTAAGAGGAGAGGAAAGATGAAGAAAAGCTGGAATTAGAGCAGAAGGATACAGGAACAAGAATAAATGGTCAGGGACGTTGGTCAGAGCTGAGTGGATTGAGGCAGCAGGCAAGGGAAGATTAAAATAGAACAGTGTGAGGCATAATGTAAGCACATGGCACATGGTCCTCAACCTGTAGGTCAAGTCTCTGCTCCAGAATCTGGGTCCCTAACCTCTACAATCTTCAGAGTCTTCAATTTTTAGCAAACAGTTGTAAAAGACACCAGTAAAACACCAATCTGATCTTTCTCAAGCAGATGATCTATTGACTTCTTCCTTCTGTTTTTGTACACTCCTCTGTATACTTTGTATATTCCTCTGTGTGTGCAAAGTCTCTAGTCTTCCAAGAACCTAAGATGAGTTTCATGCAACAGTCCAGTTCAGCAAAAGCTAAAAAGCACATATCTAGGGCTGCAAACTCACACGCACAAAATGCTGCCTACCTGAAGACTGCCTATGCAGCCTTAATTAGAACTGTACAACCTGATTAGAAATCACAAACTGTCTTGTTATGATTCCCCCTTCAGAGACATGGATGGCACTGTCACACGACAGAGGTAATATACAGCATTAGGAGCACAGTGAAGCTGGAAGTTTTAGAAGAGCAGAATAAAAGCCATTTAACTTGTAGTTCGCACAGTGAATGGAGAACGCAGAAGAGAGTTTTTGTATGTGTATATATACATATAGACACACATAGAGATATGTACCATAACCACTGTTAAAACTGAGATAGTGCGCTAACACTTAAGATTACAGTTTTCTAGAACTATGAAAAGACAATAAAAATTGCTCATACATATTTTTTCTATATGAATTCTATACTTCACCTACTGCCTTGGGGTAACAGAATCCTAGCAACGGAACATTCAGAAGCTTTGCTATAAAACCAGCTGTCTGTATTGTTACCAGCAGCTTTCATCTTCCTTGCTAGATTGTGTGACCTTTTATTAGACTGAAAGCCCCACAGATCGTAATAAACAATTTCTGCATTTTATGAACTAGTCCATGCTACTCAGTCTATTTTGCAAAATAATCAGAAACTTTCATTTTTTCCCATTATGTTTTATAATTTGGTGTAATGGAAACATTTAAACAGTTAATTTTGCTGTGACAATGTAAAAATTCACAAACTTATTGTTTTATGCCCCACATTATCCCAGACGGGAGAAGGTTCAACACTGCATGAGCAAACCACATGACACAGACACAGTCAATCACATGACAAATACGGTCACCACATGACAAAGCTAATGGGGTAATACACAGAGGGCTTGGGTGCATACGGTTACCTCACACACTAGGCACCAAACATCAAACTCAAACTAAGAAAAATGCTTACTCTATTCCCCACCCTGTGCCTCCAAAAATCACCCCCAAGGCCAGAATGGTCCCTGCCACTGCACCTATTAGCCTGTTAGTGGCCATGCTCACTGTGCGGAGGGAAAAGGGAAGATTTTTTAAGGAAATGATCACATATATGTCTGATATGAAAACATGAAATAATTCCTCAAAGGAGTGTTTTTCACCATAATCCATCACTGGATAAACAATTCAAACCTCCTGACAAACCTTTATTTACCAAACACTGTAGCTTTAAAAATTCTGAAGTGAGCTATATTTGGTTTTCTTTGAATGCTTACAAGTATTTCAATGAGAAATTTTCCTGTAAATATAAGACTATTCCTTTTAGCTTGTGATTCTCTTCTTTACTTAAAAGGGAACATCTTCAACCTACTGCTTATTTAAAACAGCCAATATGTAAATAAATCACCAATTAGAAAAATTCTTTTTGATCACCGGAAACTTACTGTATCCATAATATAAATAAGTGTTTGGAAACAGTTTCATTCCATTAAAAGAATAACTCCAACTTTCAAATTAATTTCTTAACTAGTTATTAACATTTTTCTCTGTTACTGCATTTATCAGTGGGACTCTATTTAGTTGTATGACCTAAAGAAAAATAATATCTTTTAAAAGGAAAGACCTACCCTAGAAATGTGCTTCAGGTAACACCCTGGAAATGTCATTATGTTCAGATATGTCTCTCAGGGCATTGAGGCCTTATTTTTAATTTTTAAAGGGAACTCTTATGAAAAAAAGAATCTATACATTTCCTGTGTTCAAGATTAAAAGCTTGACAGATTCATTCAGTCGTATTACACCGCAAACAAGCTGCTGGATTCGCTGTCTAATGGAAACTTTTCCAAGGGCAAAAAAATTTTGTAGCCTTTGTACTGAATAAAGTCTGTTTTGAAATGGTGCACATTTTTTTCTTGTTTCATAAATATACACAAACACACACACACACACACTTGAGACATAAGTTTTATATTAAAAAACCTAAACAAACACTATTCTGCTGGTCAAACCATGGCCTAATTCTGCAAAGGAAACTGGAAAGTTGTGCGTATGGAATCCTACTGATTTTAAAATGACTGCCAAACACTCTGAAGTAATTTAAAGTTTCTACAGTAGCCAAAAACTAACAGCAAGGACTCTTTGTCTTCCAAAACTGCTAATACACTGTGTAGGTCTGCTGGTACAGGATACAGTAGGTTGCTGAGTTTAGAATAATCCAAGACTCATGTATTAATACCAACATAATTAAGGACCACTAATTTTTTAAATCCTGAAATACAGTATGGAGCCAAAAGCAATTGATAAGTGATGAAAAGGTCTGAAAAGTACTACACGCTCTAATTGTACTAATAAAAATACTTGGATTTATGGTGTGAAAAATCTTGAATCTATTAGGTGAGTTTTCACATAATGAGTGTTCTGTTTCTGAAATGTAACAAACCTCAAATTTAGGGCTAAGGAAAAACAGTTATTTTGGTTTCCATCACAGACTTGTAAAATGCCATATGCCATACAAAGTACTGGCAATAAGGGGAAAAAACAGTGAAAACTATTTGAGTATGTTGGATCTTTACAATACAGAAAACTACCCCTGTAATTAATCTTCTGACATCTTCTCACAAAGCAATTCCTCTATTAGCACACAAAAAGAGCTTACAGTAGCTGTCAGTGTTCATGCTCTTAAATTCAATTCTAGGTGATTCAACAACAATAAATTACTGTACAACATAAGTAAAAGTAATCCATCTTTTGAAATCATTGAGCCATCTTGAACAAAAAAACATTCTGCCTTTTTAGAGAACTTCATTAAAAAAAGCAGTCTAAACTTTATGTCCGTACCTACTGGGAGAAATCCATGCGCATATTATTCATTTAAGACTTTTTCCCAGAATATTTCAGCACTGACATATTAAATTTCATAAAGGTGAAATTTCATAACTTTCATTACATTCTGAACTAGAGGATTTAATCTCAATTACAACAATCTACCCAAGATAAGCACACCTTCTGTGTTGCCTTTCCTACAGACCTTTTTACAAAGGAGGGAATTATTCTGTACCCACAGGATTTGGAAATGAGCAATATAAACTTTATATACTCTGTACTCTCAGTGTCACAACTTTAAGTACTGGTCTCCTCATCCACACACAATGAGAAGTAACCAACTCTGTAGTGCTCTTCTCCACTATTTTTTTTAAGACTCTGTAAGCAGCATTCTACAATTAGGAAGGCTTTTATGGGAAATGGAACACCAGGTAGCTTGACAAGTAGCTTTGTAATGCAGGGTACGAACCAGGCAGCTCTACACTGAACATGGGGTTAGGAGTCCAGGAAACACCTGGATGGATTCACTAATACAAATCTGCATTGTTCTAGAGAGCCTCCTTGTTTTAATACAATCTCTTCAACAGCTCTTGGTAAAGGTCCACTGGAACTTCTGCTATGGGGCAAAAGAATAAGGCACATGAGAAAGAAATAGAGCCATTCTGGAGGCTCTGGAAGTTTCCCCTTGAAACCTTGAATATTTTAAAGTGTAATCAATTAGAGTCTGAGCTGAAGGGCTACTTTTTTAAACATCTCTATCTTCTTCCCATTGGCCTTGTATAAGGGACAAAACTACGCAGTACCAGGACATAGCAGAAAAAATTTTTGAGGGTTTCCTCAGTTGATTATTAGGAACTTTATCTGCAAATGCCTAATACAACTCTGGATAAATATAGTCTGATGGACAGGACAATGTCCTGATGACAAGAAAGACATAAAAAATTGGACAGTACAATCCAAATACATTCTTTGACAAAGAAGTCAGAGAGAATCTCAAGTGCTTTTCTTCCTCTTTGAAAAACTGTGTGGATTAATTATTTCCTCAACAGCTCCTCTTTGTATTTATACTGAATATGCAATTGAAGTATCTACTAAATACATAAAAGTAAACAATAATAATTTTAAGAATAATGTAAGTTCTTAAAATCTTAATTTATTTCTCTATACTCCCATTTAAATATCTGATTTCAAGGAACCAAAGCTTTTTTTCACCAGGAACATTCTACTTTGCCCTTTTTTATGCCACAGGCCTCTGAATTAGCTGAGAACTGCAGAATCTGGAAATCTCTGGTAAAACATACTCAATTCTCGTATGAATAATAAGAGCTACAATTAGACTCCAATCACAAAGAGAATTATTGCAAAAAATAGGAACAAGGTATGAAGGAAAAAACCAGGATGTACATACCATCACCTATTGAAATCTTCCTTGTTTCTAAGTTTGAAAAACAAGTTTCATCAATTCTCAAAGCAGAAAGACTTTCATCTATACAAATCAGAATTTTACTGTCTAGGTTCAAACAGGAATGTAGAATAGTATTCCCTTTCTATATGCTAATTCTAGTATCATGTATCATCAGGAAAACATCATAAATACTTGAACGAACATCAAAACTGAAATCACACAAACCCTTGGGTCCTTCATCCTTTTTGCCACCAGTATCCCTGATAGGATCATCAATACTGCAGTCTGTCCCAGCCCAGGAGAAATTACAAATGCAAGTAGCTTCATTACTACAAACCTGTAAAAGAAAATAAAAGACAGCAGCTGGTTTTTAACTACGTTTTATTAAGTTTCTGTAACCTGTAATTTAATTCAGAATATAAAACTTCCCCATTTATATTTTGTAACAATGGCACTGAGTACTTATAATGAGTATAACACATCAGTAACCTGAAAGTTTGCTTTAACCCTCTACATACACTCATATTCTAGGAAAAGCAGAAGTATTCCCAGTGGATCCATCATCACTTGCACTATACACCTGTGTAGAATGTGAAAAATAACAGAAATTCTCAACCAAAAATACCCCTATCTAGTCTAGTTAGATCTTCACTAATCAACTATTCAGCCTTTGAGCCTGGATGTCCAGGAGTACAAACATTTGCACTTAAATGGTTCAAGATGTGGTTATGCTTTACAACTTGTCATTTACAGTTTGCTCCCATGTAGAAGAAATAAATTTTAAATTTTTTCTTCATTTTGAACCTAATCTTCGTCTTTGAAGCATTCAAATTAATCTTAAATTACACATAACAAGAGCAAAAAACCTTCTTGTATGAAGTCTAGTCCCTTAGGCACGAATCTCTCCACTGAATCCACAGTGGAAAGGTTTTATCAGTTAAGGCACAGAACAGAGAATCTGTTCATCAAAATATACTTAACATCTTAGACGAATGGACTTACGCATAGAATAACTGAATGTAATGTGCTTGAATGTAAAATGATACACTTCATATCTCTTCAAGAAGAATATGTCATCTCTGTTGGGGTCAACAGTTTTGAATTTTAATTATTTAAGTCATGAGGTTTAAAACCATAAACACAGGATCAACTTTATAAAGGTGTTAGTATGCAGGAAAAAGTTTACCTGAAGATGGAAAGTGGTTTGAAATATGGGTAGTACATTACAGAAATCTTCAAAGTAACTGATGTCAAAGCTCTTTCTTGGTAGTATTAGAAACAACACATTGGATATAATTGCAGAGCTAATTTGACAACTTTGCTTTCTAAAATTTTATCCGTGCTTCACAGAATGGCAGTCTTCCTTTGAATTTGTGTTTTCAAATGAATAGGTCCTAAGACCACTTTCAGGCAGAGAACTCCACAGGTAACACTAAGATCAGATATGGCAGAGAGAGAGCTGGGGCAGTTTAGCTGCTAACTCCCAGTACAGACTCACCCCATGACCAGAACAGACTTTTCCATTAGAACCAATGGGACAGCTGCTTATGTTCAAGGACTGAATTGGCAGGCACTTTTTGTCCAGACACATCATATGAGGTCCACATGGAGCTCCGTCTTCCACATAGCCTAAATCTGTGTCATCATCTAAAAGAACATGAGCACCACTAGGAGAAATAAGTTTTAATATATTGTTAGTATTATGACTGGAGTCTTTTGAAAATATTAAGCATGTCAGTATAGATACTGAAAGCCTCACACCTTTCCCACATTCAAGCACACAGACAGATTGAACAGAATTATAAGGCTTTTCTGACTACAGCACTGACAAGGTGTTCCAGTTGTGAGACCAAAAATAAATCTAGATAATGACTGAAATAATCAAAAAGGGTACCTTAGGTTTTGGGGTTTTTTTTAATAGTCTTTGATGGGCTATGATTTTTTTTTTTCTAAATGCTGTGAAATACTATTGCTAGAAAAATGTTAAAAATACAACTTCCTGTGACGACATTTAAATGAAAATACGAGTGGAATAATAGAAGAGTTAAGAATCATTGTTCTCTCAGGACCTAACTATGCAAGAGAGTATTAGCATAACAGCAATGTAGCCAATGTCTTGAAAATGCAAATCCAGGATTCAGCACAGTAGACTAAAACCTATTTACCTGCCCTTTAACTGAACTGTAGCTCAACATCTTATCCTTCCTCTCAGCCTTCACCTCCTTACAGCTATTTGTCCACAGAGATAACACTCAGAACCATTGTGTTTAATAAATGGTTCTTTGGCAATTAGAGTTCCCCCCACGTCTCCCAGAAAAATATAAAGCTGAGCATTAAATTCTGACTGTGAAGTTCTGCTTCTGGAGAGATCAGTTAGAGCAACCAGGAGGATAACCCGCATTCCACCCTATTTAAATGTGGAATAGTAAACTTTCTATTTTTTTAATTAAAAAAGAAATACCACTCAGAAAAATTATTTTGCTGTAATTATCTAAAACTCACAAAACTTTACATTTATGTTTATTTTAATTCAATTAGGTTTGACAGAGCAAAATCATGTTGGAACACTGCATTATCTTTTACCTGCAGTCCACTATTCGTCCTTGATGATAAAAAGAATTTGGGATAATTTCTCCTTGAACTTGACCAACTCGTGGAACTTTAGTAAGATTAGTACACAGCAAAAAGCCACAGAAAACGTCACTGTAAAATGAAAACATAAATCAAAAAGTTACTGGAATACCATGATGTAAACTTACAAAACAGAAAGGTTGCAGCGATACTGCT
The DNA here is from genome assembly GCA_013398155.1 of Pedionomus torquatus. NCBI lineage: Eukaryota > Metazoa > Chordata > Aves > Charadriiformes > Pedionomidae > Pedionomus > Pedionomus torquatus. The sequence goes on from VZRU01008632.1 coordinate 133,642, forward strand.
GATCACATTAAGTAATATATTACCATAAGCCACATGACAAAATTCCAGAGTGTAAGTCTGGAAATAAAATGTTATTTGATATAAATGACAAGAAGCAGAAATAAGCAACTGTTCTTTCTAATGCACCAGTGAATGTTCACATGACCAAAAAATTCATCTGTTCTCTAAATACAATACAGTACAATTAAGAGGAGCCAAATTGCACAGAGCTTTGTCATATGAGGCTAAATTACATTTCCCTCTCTCTAGCAGCTTGGATGCTGTACTTTAATGTGAAGTCTGAATTTCTATTTGAATTTTATTTTCCTTGCAGGACAACAGAACTATAGTAACAGTCATTAGCATACAGTATGTGTCCCTGAATTTTTAGTAAATAATCTGCTTTATTTGATGTTACTTTATATGTGCTATCTTCAATAGAAGGATATCAGCTTAAAACTTCCATCTCCTACTCTAATTGTCCTACGTCATAGAAGCAACTGGATGAATTCTGGAAACTGTATTCATTAAAACTGGAAAAAAATTAAATGGCCCTTCAGCTAGACCATTTTTCTGCATCTCTCTACTTTTACATAAATAAGGTTTTTCACATACGTATCAGAACAGCACTATTCTTATACAAATATAAAATAAATCATTAAACAACTCTTTTCCTTATGATTATATCTGAAAAGCGAACTATGTCCCTATAAAAAAAATATTTAAAATAGTGCCACTTAACAAACATCAACCAGTAACACACTATTCTGAGACTGAAGTTACATGCGTACTTAAGAATTACAAAACAGTAAGTAAATCAGGAGAAATTTAAGTCTATCCACTGATGATCTTTAACTTGAAAAGTAAATCTAATCAAACATCCATCTAGTACTGATCACATGCAAATGAATCAGCCATTTCCTCTGTAGCACACAAATGTCTAATGGTCCTCTATGGTGAAAATAAATGTTGGAACAAACTTGCCATAGCATAATCTAGAATCAGTCCCAGAGCAAGTGAAAACAGCATGTGTATTTGCAGCCTAGTTTATCTCTACCAATTCTGAGTTGTTTGTGTATTATAAACTAGTAGCTTTTTGCTGCCTTGCTGCCAGCAGCTCTGAAAGAATTGAAGACATGGGACAGTCTTCTGAAAATCTGGAATTCTTTACAAGTGTACTGCTGAGTCACCCATGGCTTTGTCGGAGCAGAACTTTTTCAAGATGCAAACCTTGGGAGGGAAAGAAGATTCAAAATAATGCAAAACGCACTGCTGAAACATTAATAGAAAAGTAGACAATATTAACTCAATACCAGTCTCTTTAAAATACAAATAATCTCTAAAAACTGAACTTACTGTTTGCTACATTGAATCCATCGGTCTCCATCCTTTCCGCAGTTTCCTTTTTTTGTGCCTTCTGTATTAAGCTTTTCATAACAAAATTTGTCAGATCCCGAAGACTCTGTTGATAAAGAAAGGAAAAAGGAATGTAAACGAGTGTAATTCCTACTGCTTTTTAGGAGTAAAAATCTGAACTGATGGTTTTAAAACCACAATTATTTACTAACAAGCCCATTTGTTTTTTCTAAAAATCGGTTAAGAAAAAAAGCACAACAATTATATAGAGCAAGGTAAAATAAAGGAAAATAAAACAAAGTAGTTTCAGTAGAATCACTTGTACAGAGGACAAACCAAATATTTAGAAATACAAGTGTATAAGATACAAAGAAATTAGTTAACAAAACCTCTGATTGTTATGAATAAACGTGAGGTGACAATATAAAGCTCAAAAAGGCATTGGAAGACAAAGAAAATGTCTCTATCCAATTTTACACTTATATTGGATTGTTCACATTATACATGAAAAACAATAAATGGTAAAACTATATCCCTCCCTTTCTATCTTCCCTAGAATGGAATGATTCTTTTGCATCAAGTAGGCACTGTCAGCAGTTGCAGTTATGATTAGACAAAACGGACAAGAAAACATTAAGTGCTAGAATACAGGGCATCCTGATAGTTCTGTTCTGCTGAACAGTTTCAAAGTCATTACACGCAGCATCAGCCTCAAGCATAATCCACTGCAACTGCAGTTCTGTGTTAGTCAACACCTCTGGGCTTAAATTCATACTCTGTATATTTAAATTCGCACTAATGTACTAATTTTCCTGACTACAGGATGGTACCGCAAAGAGAGGCAAGACAGAGCAGGTTTAGCACAAATCACTGCTGGGATAATGGAATTGACAACTGTCATTAAAAAAGCCAAAACCATCTGGTTTGAACTATATGAAATATACTTTTATTCTTTTTTTTGGATAAAAATCCTTGAACTCGTTTCCCCCCCCCCCACCCTCTGCCCTGGTAACTGTAACTCAAAGTTGCTAATATTTCATGTTTTCTCACTTAATTTCACCAGAGTCTATCATTTGCCACATCATGTCAGAACAATCTCGCTGTCTCAAACCCAACCAGGCATACAACTTGAAATTTCATTTGCCAGCCAAACCACAGTTTCACACTGCAGCCTACTCCACTGAGCAGAAAACTTTAACTTACAGTGGGAAGAACAGCAACAAAAAAATACTAAAAATACAAAACAAAGGTAAGAACGAACCAGAACTAAAGCACAATTAAGGTAAAGTCAACCTACTAGATCCCCAGATATATTTGCACTGATTATCTCTCGTCTTGCATTCACCGTTATAGCAACGACCCTAAAGAAAACAAAATGTTAGCAATGAGAACTAAACATTATTGCATTTCCTTCCCCTCCACCAACAAATGTCTCATTTTGATTCTTCACACACATATTCGGATGTGTAATAGTTTTCATGAATTTGGGTAGATGGAATACAATTGGTCCAGATTCTCAAAGTCATTTGGTGTCTAATACATACTGACATTTTGGCAGCTGCTTTATACTCCTCATTTACATAGCTGTAAAGAGCTTATTAAGGTGGAGTGTTATAAAATATCTACATGCAAAATTTAAAGACACCAAGCAGGTTTTACTCAAACTAGAAATTTTTACTATTCATAAAGTACATAAAGCACAAGCAACACAAACACTTCAAACACTGATGTTTGAAGATAAAAATTTATGAAGAAAAGTAGAAGACCGGATTAAAAAAAAATACATGAACACTTGTATTTGGTTAATTTCTATTTGCTTATGTGCAGGTATTTTAAAACATTGCATACCTGATTAGAATCACAGGCATACCCATCTTGTTTATGAAGATTTGGTGGACACTGAAAAAAAAATAAGATTTTTTTAAATCATGCGTACCATAATAATACATCACAGTATCACATATGGAATTTTCCTCATTTTAAAAGACAATTACACAACATATAATGGGGGTAGATAACATAATTAGTGCAGAAGTCTTTATAGCTACAAATACAAATGAAAAAAATAACATTTTGAGTCATGGAATACAAGGTTTGATCTTAACTTTCTGCAAATTCCAAGTAGAAATTAAGGAGGTGAAGCAAAATATAAGACAAAACAATGGTACTCAGTAACCTTATATTTAGTAGCTAATACTGGGGTCATATTTGCAACACTGCCACTGTGTTAATTTCAGTTCCACTAAGAAAGTAAGTGAGCACCTAGTTGCAACCTACCACGCTATGGCTTACAGAGCTGTGTGGGATTTTTATGATGTTAATGGTCATGCTCTCTTGGCATTAGAAACTTTTTTGGTATGATAAATCATTAGGTCCAGAAGCCTCATATTACTAAAGCTAGGAGCAGACCATTCTCAAAGCTTTTCCTCATCAAAAAAGGATGCGTGAAGAGCTAGAAAGGGTATTTGCAGCAATGTACCATATTAATCAACACTTTGAGGGCAGCCTTTCTAGCTTAAGAAACTCCTTCTCCCCCCCATTAAGAATGCTCCATCTACAGAATATATGATTTTCAATAAAATTTCAGCAATAGCTATTTATCTGTATGTATGGATGCCTCAAATGATAATACAAAACCAATTACTGTTAATTTATTGGCATCTATAATTACAGCCAATGCCCAGAGACATTATCTATCCTGAATCTTTTTTCTTCAAAGCTAAGAACTTAATGCAGCAGACTGCAGCAGAGATATGAAGTTCTTGTATAACTTTGAAGGTAGATGTTTAATACTGAAAAGAAGTATATATTACCTAAAATGTCAAAGTTACTGTAAAAATGAAAGATATACAAAATGTTGACTACTTAATAGACTTCAAGTTTAAACAACTTTTTCATTGATGTTTATTCCTATAATTTTGAGTATCAGCCAAAAGTTTTCAGAAGAAATGTGTAAGATCCACGACTTTTAAAATTGTCATACATGTGCACACTCCTAAAAAACATAATACTTAATAAATGTCTTATGAGGAGTCATCCTGGAGAAAAGGAGTCTGAGGGTACACCTTATCACTCTCTACAACTACCTGAAAGGAGATCATATAGAGGTGGGGGTTGGTCTCATCTCTCAAGTCACAGGTGACAGGGCAAGAAGAAATGGCCTGAAGTTGTGACAGGGAAGGTTTAGATTGGATATTAGTAAAAATTACTTTAGCAAAATGGTTAGCAAGCTTTGGAAAAGGCTGTCCAGGGTGACTATCCCTGGAGGTATTTGCAAGATGTATAGATGTGGTGCTTAAGGACATGGTTTAGTGGTGGACTTGGTAGTGACAGATTCAATGGTTGGACTCAATGATATTAAGGGTCTTTTCCAACCTAAATGATTCTACACTCAATTAGTTGCAATTTTCTACATTTATATATTAAACTATTTTATTTCAAAAAAATCTTAGTGTTATTACCTTTGAATCTATTCATATTTGTAGTATATTCTTAGTACTTAAGCTACAGACCAGGCAAAAAGTAAAGGAGGATGTCTGACACAAATACTATACAGATAAACAAAACCCTGTAGTTTTGGTTTTTTTAAAACTCATAAAAGTAACATTTTGAATCCATTTAGATTAATTCTTTTTTGAGCTTATGATAGTTTATTCTTATGTTTAAAAAATGTTAGGATTAACAATGTCCCACAGTTATTTGCATGTATATGAGAGTGCAGTTTGTTAATATGAATTTTCCTCTTAAATTGTTATAAAATGAGTGCAAACAAACATCAGTAGAGTAAGCAGAGAAAGCTTCTGCAGACATACCCGGCCAGAATCTCCAGTGCAGAACTCTGCAATATCACATTCATTCACTGCATATCGACAGTCATAGCCTCGTGGGAAAAACTAGGAAATTAAGAATACAGTTCAGAACGAAGATTAGATAAAAGCAAAATTAAAGGTTCCTGTTTGGAATTACACATTTTAATACTCTGCAATTATACTCACACATATTTGTCATTTTTTGCTTGGCTAACAACAGAACACCACAGTCTCCATAGTTATTTCAAATTGTTGAAAAACATTTCAGTTTCTCAATATTTCAAAGGCTAAACTGAAGTATACAATGCTTTGAAAATTTACATTTTTTTTTAATCTCCGAGATATAAATGCAAAAGGTGCTCATGTTAATATGAATACATACACAATGCAATCTATTCCCTTTCTATTTAGGGCAGTACACACATTATTGTCTGGAATAACAGTCTTAGTCTACATAAGCTGTTCCTTTTCGTCCTACATGAAGCACACTTTGAAGTATCACAAGCTGCACACTACTTCCATGGACAACTGAAAAGAATAATAGATATATAGCAGCAACACTCACAAGACATGATGTATTACAGCACGGTCCATCACTACAATGAGCTCCATTAGAAAGAGAGCACTTCTTGCAACAGTCTGCATAACATTCCTGAAGAAAATATTAAGCAACACTTTTAGTTTTCCATTTTGAATAAGTTTTTTCTTCACAATCTTTCTAAAATGTGAAGTTTAAAAAAAAAACACCCCAAAACATACCAGCAGACAAAAGATTCCATTCAGCATTGATGACTTGCAATTATCAGCTGGTAGAATCTCAAATACTCATGGAAAACAGTGACATGTACGCTAGAGCAACAATGGGATTCACACCTTCTGAAGCCTTTTCACGGGTGTGGAATAGCCTGTGCCAATGCATGATGCTTAGCTAAATTGCATTGGATGCAGAAAAAAAGATTAAGACAACTAATTATGGGTGTAATTATATTTAAATACTAGAACTAGGACTGAAAGCCACAGGGCAGATTTTTGCAAAAAACATTCTTGGAATATTTCTATTATAGGGAAGAAAACAACAGTTTACATATGCTGTCCAAACACGGGCATCTATCTCCAAAGCACAGACAAGGAGTCTACCAATTCGAGACATGGTATCCAGGAGAAGCAAAGGGGTAAGCACCACTATAGTGCAAATCAGAAATTGCTGGGAAACAGCTGCATCTTGACAGTAGTATGACAGTGTCCTCAAACCAGGATAGATAGGAAGTCTGTTCTGTGGACACTCTGTCTTTACACTTATTCTCACTTGAAAAAATGTTGTAACATAGTCCGTTGTTCCCTAACAATAGGCAAACAAATTAATTTCCATAACCTTTGCCCTTCCCTTACCAATCACATAATCTATCTTAATAGTAAGAAAGACTTGTGGAGTAATATACAACTCTACTTGCCATTCGGAAACCGCAATCACATTCTTCTCCTGCTTCTACGTATCCATTTCCACACTCAGTGGCTTCAAAGAGCTGAAATCAAAAAAGCATCCCTCCAAATCAGTAAGAATAAAACTAGCATCAAATGACTTCCATTACACATAGCCAGTATTTGCAATGCTACAAAAACACACTCTCACAGGGAATATATATGCTGTGCCACTTCCATGGGAAAGGCAGCATTTTTTTCAAGTGGTGCTAGACTGAATTTTTAAGACATGAAAGTTATTCAGCTGAATCACTTGATTGCTAGTCATCTTTAGGAGAATATTGATCTCAGAAAATTATGATAAGACAGAGAGACAATAAAATAATTCTCAAGAGGATAACACCCAAACTGCATTCCAATTCAATCGACTCCAATTTCTCTGACGATTCCTTCAAGAAACCCACCAGTAATAGAATCTCTAGGATCTATTCAGGGGGTACCTGAATGTTTTCTCATGCAATTAGCTACTGTCTATGCACATGTCTGTGCACAAAAATAATAAACATTAAGAAACACTGCCAAAAGGAAGTTCTACGAGCTGTATTAAGTTAGAATAACACAACCATATATAGATAGTGCTAAACAGTTACTCCTGCGATCAGATATGTGTCCTACACCTGGGACATGACAATCCCAAGCACAAATACAGGTTGAGTGGAGAACAGGAGTGAGCACAAATACAGGTTGAGTGGAGAGCAGCCCTGAGGAGGACTTGGGAGTGATTGTGGATGAGAAGCTCAACATGAGCCAGCAGTGTGCACTGGCAGCCCAGAAAGCCAACCACATCCTACGCTTCATCAACAGAAGTGTGGCCAGCAGGTTGTGGGAAGTGATTTGGTGATTATCCTCTCGTGAGACCCCACTTGGAGTACTGTGTCCAGCTTTGGAGTCCTCAACACAGGAAGGATATGGACCTGTTGGAACAGGTCCCAGCAGAGGGGCACAAAGATGATCAGAGGGCTTGAGCACCTCTCCTATGAAGACAGGCTGAGGGAGTTGGGGTTATTCAGCCTCGAAAAAAGAAGGCTCTGTGGAGACCTTATAGCAGTATCTGAAAGGAGCCTACAGGAGAGGTGGAAAGGGACTCTTTGTCAAGGAATGTCATGACAGGATGAGGGGTAATGGTTTTAAATTGGAAGAAGGGAGATTTACATTAGATACTAGAAAGAAACTCTTTCCTGTGAGGGTGGTGAGACACTGGAATGGGTTGCCCAGAGAAGTTGTGGATGCCCCATTCCTGGAAGTGTTTAAGGCCAGGCTAGATGGGGCTTTGAGCAATCTGCTCTAGTGGGAGGCATCCCTGCCTATGGCAGGGGGGTGGAACTCTATGATTTTTAAGGTGCCTTCCAACTCTAACCATTCTATGATTAGCACCTACAATTTTGGGTGCCAGAAGCAAAACTACACTGAAGCAACATCTGTATGTACTCTTCTTCATTAGCAGTATCAACATGATTCAAAATACTGATTTTTTTTTCTTACTTTTTCCTCTATAGCTACTGTTACAGCTATGCTTCAGTGGAAACTGCAAGACCTCTTATTCAGAATCTGAAATTCAGCTTCCATCAAATAGACCTGGTTATCTGACCAGTAGCTCTTAAAACTAATAGGGGTCAACCAGAGGAATACAAGAAAATAACAGAACACACACAGATTTCCCATGGTGTTTATCAGGAACCATTAAATGTTCATATACATATCCGAGCATAACTAAAAGGTCATAATTAAAAACAGCATCCTGGTGATTGCTTAACACAACTACGGTTTATTTACCTAAAGATTAAACACACCATTTTCTACCTTTCCTCCCAGCCTCCAAGTAATAGGTTTCAAAACATGGTATGATTTATTTACCTCCCAAAGTACTTTAACTTCAAAGCTGTGAAACACTGACACAGATAACATACGAAGATAATTCAGCCATTCTCCTGTGAGTATCTTCATGGAAGTAAACTGGATTTTTATTCTGTATATAGTCAGTTTGAAAATTTGTTCACATAACCTTGCTAGACAACCACAATCAAAAAATGAAACTGTGTTTTTCTTTCTCCTTCCTTACTCATTTCTGGAAGAGTTCTTACATTCTCATTCTATAAGCAAAGAGTGCTACCCTGGGAAAAAATTAAAAACACTCTAACAAGCAAAATTTTTTTAGTTAATTGTGCAAGATGACGGTCTACCAAAGGATACAGCACAGTAAAGAGAACATACTAATAGTCTCATACGGTATTAAATTCTACAAGGACATCAAGTTTAACACCATGATTAAATTAATACTAATCCTTCAGATTGATCTTACTTTGCAAAAATAGCCACATGGAGTATTTTTATACTACTTACTTTAGAAAGACGTCATGCTAATATTGCCTTAGAAAAAATTATTACCTTGGTAAGTTTTTAGGCAAAAATACCACAATGGATGGAACAAAGAAACTATTATAAATTACAGAATTTACTAGATGTACATCTGAAATTCAATGAAGTTAACTTTGAGACAACCACAAGCTGCAACTGTCTATATGAAGCTATTAATTTCTAATTCCTAGTGTGGTAACTGGAATTCTTTTTAATAACCTCAGACAGAAAGTCCACTAATTGAGTGTTTGTGGAGCATCCACTACCATCTCATTTCTGGATTTATTTTGCACTACTTTCAGTTTAACAAGTAGTGCATTTATGTTGAATGGGGATTTATCTAGTTGTGAAAAATCAACTGCAATATTTGTCACTATTTGAACATGAAGTATTGATAGAGAACAAGATGTATTCCTCTGAAGTTTATTTTAAAATGTTATGGGAATGAACAGTCAGCTTATTACCTCAAGCAACCTCAAGAAAATACACACATAGACTTTTCATTAAATTTGAGAACAGATGAGAGTTAGTAATATTAGTACATTTTAATTACGATGTTTAGCAGGGGTGATGACTACCAACATATTTATTACCTTTGTTGGCCTGTTGAAAAGACAGGCACCTCCCCCACGAAGTAAAAATTCTTTGTATTCTGCAATGCTGCATTTGGAGAATTTCCTGGAATGGTATACCCTAAAATGGCAAAGAATTAGATGAGTAAACACCATGAAACACCATCAGTTATTGGAAGGGGGTGAAGGGGTTGCAACATTTTTTTTAATACTGTAAATCCCAGTTTCTTACAACCACTGTGTGCAACAGTACGTTAGCTCAGTATTATCCTCAAACAATAAAATAAGAAGAAAAGAAAAAAGCTTTTAAACATTTTACATTTTTATATTTCTGTTACATGGATCTCAGTATATGACAGTGTGGTCTTCTAATCTTCTTAATAATGTGAAACATTATCATGATAGCTGCTATGCACTCTCCTGACTGCATGCATAAGCCAGTGTTTTCTTTGGTTTGTTTCCCCTGCAGCTTCAGTTTAACTGATGGATTACATTCCAGATCCCCAGTTTCAAATCAGGGTTTTGAAACTGTTCAATTAATCTAATCCTGTTAATAAAGTTAATTTTTAAAGTAAAAGTAATATGTAGCCAAAAGAACAGCTGTATAAGGTCAGACTAAAAATCCACTTTACCCAAATTACAGCTCTGATTTTCTCCCTAAGAATATGTCCAGGAGAAAGTAGAGAACAGAGCCTGTACTACTACTTGCAGAATATTTTTCTATCTTTCAACAATTTTCAGCTCAGTGACTTTCTCAGGAAGTCTTGGTTTTTATCTCATTTAATAATCATCTTTGAAATTTCTCCCATGAATTTGGCGAAAATCTTTTAGCATCTACAAGATGCTATAGCAAGAAGTTTCACTGCTCAATTACAGACAGATAGAAAAACAATTTAATCCTGTTTCTTCTGTCACCTATTCACTATTGTCATTTCATGTCTCTCTACTTCCTACACTGGAACAAACAGTAATCATTTCCTATGTTATTCATGATGGTACAAACTTCTCTCCTATTTCCTCCTCTCCATCTTTCTCCCATCCTGATGAAAACGTACTTTATTAGTCATTTCTCACACAAAACCTGTTTAACCGTTGATATTTTTAACTGAGATATTTTTATTAGCCATGTTTGGAGATCTGTGATTGAGAACTGTTCACACTATTAAAGATAGGGGTAACTATGCCATAATATCAGCCATACTGAGCTGACATTTCCCATTTAATTATTCTTATATATAAAACATGTCTTCCGGTGCAGTTAACTGAGTATTTTTATATATTATGTTACCTTATCTACAGAAGAGATTTGTTTCACAACCTCTTCTACCAATATTTCCATCCGTGACTGATACTTTGATAAGCTCCCCATAGGAAGGCAGCTAGTATCTACTCTGATCAATGTCTTACTTTGGATTCCAGAAGCAAACTTACTGAATAATTTTCTGTTGCATTCATAGGGTGGCTGACAATTAGAAGTCTACAGAAACGCCACAGAGTAATCCTACTAAACCAATTTCCAAATACCACATGAAGAAATTAAGCTCATTCCATCTTATTTGTAACTATTTTTCTCCAGGACTTTTGCAATCAAACATCCACAGTAAGCAAGAATTCTGACAGGAAGTGATTTGTAAGACTCAGAAACCTTTGTTTCAGAAGCTATCCTTTTCTAATAGATTGTTTACAATACAGAGAAAAGAATCTTTGGCAGTGTGTGAAGGCAGAGGGCAATGATACCCGGTTTCCTCCCATATAGATGTGCTTCCCCCTCAGATTTCACTGACCTTGCTGAAAGCTTCAGATTTCTACTTTTATTCACTGGAACAGAAGCAGAGAGATCTGTTCACTCAAAATTAGAATTTTGAAGGAATTGGGGAAAGAATAATTAAAATTTAGGAGGAAAATAGAAGCATTGCTTATCAAAACTGTATTATAGCACTTTTCCAGCTGCATGTAAAAAGAATAACTGGATTTATTTAATGAAAAATATATATTCTTTACTTTTCAATCACTGTAAGTATACCAAAGCATTAGTGATGGACTGCATTGCACTTCAAAATAGAATATTTATTAATAACTTCCTAAAATGTGAATAACAAATTAATTGCTGAAAATTTAAATCATTGATCTGTACATTTGGGTTGCTCCAACTACTTCTAGATTCTTACTTATCAGTACTAAAACACAGGGGCAAAACCCAATAGATAAATATTAATGTCATAATGTAAACTATGACCTCGTTCCAGAGCCCTCAATTACTAATAGTTATGACATACCCCGTTTCCTCCATGATGCAACCACCCCAGGATTCAGTGCAGTCACACTCTTCTCAGACAAGACCAAAATACAACAGAAAAGGAAAGCAGTTATAAATGAGTTTACAATAAATATAAAGTACTCACTATAAAAATGGACCTTGACTAATTATACAAAGTTGCTTGATTTCTTGGCTGTACAGATTCAAGTCCTAAAAAGGAAACCACCCACTTGAAGAGATCCTAATATGCTTAATACAAACACAGTACTTTCAAATTACCATATGTGCATGCTCTTAGACTCAATATGAAATTTCAGGCAGTAGAGAAAGCTAAACATAGCTGGCAATGTTCTTCTCTACATGCTCTCAAAACAGGCAGCACAGGTGTATGTACAGTACACAAGATACTGATGATTAACCTGTTCTCATTTCCTCCTCCCTCAAATGTATATAGAACACCCTGAAGGAGAATTGTTACTGGATAGGCCACAATTTTTCCCTTTGGAATAGGGATAGTAATATGTGACTCAGCCAATCGAACATTGATTAGAAAAAGTAGTTGAGTGAAAATGGATTTACAGTTTACTTACAGCTATAGCATGTAAGTCAACAGTGACCAAATTCACAAAATAAAAAAAGATCAACATCTTATAGTTGGTAAAACAGAAGTTACAAACTGCCCATAAAAATTATCCACTAACGAAGTAATATTTTCAAGATGAAAATTCTGTATTCTAGTTACTACAACAAATCCATACTGTTTCTCCACAGAAAATATTCACAGATTACTTATATGATTATTTCTGCTCTACTTGGATCTTTCATAATCTTTCTCTTTGAAGGGTATCCAAATAAGGAAATCAGGCTATCACTTTAAAATTAACTGTCTTATAAAAAAAGATTCTGGTTTCCAAATTAGATGAACTCTGTTTTACCTATAATCTAAAAGCAAAGACATAGAAAATACTTTAGCAATTTCCAAATTTGCCCAATTCAAAAATGATCCTTTACAAACCAACATTCCCTATAATTTTCCACATTGTTTTCTAATGCACAGATTTCTGAATTGATTCTAAAATAAAGTCAGGATTATTATTCACTTTTTAAAAGAAGAAACAGACAGAATACCCAAAGTGTTTATAAGGTGTGAGTGGAAAAACCCAACAATTTTCTTTAGCTCCAAAAAGGGCTTTTGCAGAAGCTTTTGTACCTACACTCTACATGTGTTAAGGACATGTCAGTCTAATCTTCTGGCTGTAAGCAGCAAGGTAATAATTTGAGCACATTACCCTGGACTAGTTTACACCTTTTTACCATTTCTTCAATTATAAATCAGGTAGTTTTGTATTTTAAGTCACCAATGATTCTATGAGAATTACAGGTTTCATTCTGATAGATAAGGAGTTCAGAGTTAAATTAATGGTGGTTTTACCATTATACATTTGAATATGCATTATGAATCTGACCTCCTGACACAGGTCATCAGCTGAGGTCATTGCAAAATTAGTGGTGCCATTCTTATTCTATGGTTACAGCAAGTTCAGTATTTGTTTCAAATATTACAAAGAAACAATTTATTCATTTAGCTAAGGAGGACAAAAGATTCTTTGTCTATGTACATACTCGGTTTCCTGGCAGCTGGTTCCCATTGTATTCCAAGGTTCTGAGCAAGACTTTGTGCTAGTTCCTGTGCCATGGCCAAAGGGAGGCCATACTGCATTACAAGAGATGCACAATTAAAAAAAATATTATGAATGAACAGTCATGAACACTCATTCTGGCTTATCACATACATACTACTTCAGTCATTCTGTATAGCCAGTCACAATTCTGCATGCGTATTAGGAAAATACACACAATGAAGTATGTAACAGAAATACAATTTCCCCCCAACATGACAGAGTCCCTATCTGCTGGTTAACCTACAGGAAGGAGCATGTTTGATACACATGTAATATAGTTTTGTACAGTATGATTAACCCATGTTAAAACAGGAGATTTTCATTATTGATATGACACTGCACTGAAGAAAAAAAAAATCAATACACAGGGACCAAATTTTTCACGTTTTATTGGTTTTTTTTTAAACAACAACAACAACAAAAAAATACATTAAGAAATATCAGCACTGCAAAAGATCAAGCCTTTTATACTGAGAGCACCCAAAAGGATACTGAACTGAGTGCTGTATTTCAAATGCTCCTCTACAAGATTTTGGGATCTAAATTTCTGTTAAATATACTAAAAGCCAATTTTAGATCTCAGTAAGAATAATGCAAACAGAAGGAATACTTTTTAAAAAGAAAAGCACAGTGAGTAGTAGTTTAATGATGATACAAGAAGGTTGGGTGTGAGGATCCCAACTTTTTAATACGTAAGTTATCTTTAAGGCCCTGAACACTGAAACATCTACTAAAATATTAAACTTCTATTATATTTCACTTTGGTAACGCAAAAAATTACCTCATTCACTCCTACTCCTCTGCTCAGAGAACAAACCCCTCCAAAGTAACTTAAGCTGCTCCTTTTGTAATGAAATGTCACATTCCTTACAAACAAATAAAAATAAAGAAAATATAACACATCAAAATTGGGCACCAAGAACTTGAAAGATCACATTTTCACACATATCATGATACACTGCATGCACATTAATCTTCATCTAACATCAAAAGCAACTGCAAGTTTACAGAGAACAGACATCCAAAGAGCCAAAACCTTCAATGAAAATACTATTTTTATCATGTAGAGTCAGAATCATTCCCAACCCACAAACAAACCAAGCAGAGAAAGGTAGATTACCAGATTCCTAAGAAAATGCATTGATAACATTTCCTTTAAAAGATACCAATATATTCCAATTTATAATCTGTCAAGAAGGAATTGGGTACTGAAATGCATGTGTTGTATAATGTATATGTTGTTGTAACTTTTTTTAATTGCAGTCTTAATCCAAACAAATTCAAGCTCTAGTTTCCGCTCCAAATTAAAAGACTGAGAAGTACATCTAAAGGAAAAGTAATTTAATACTTGTCTTTAACCCTGCCTTTTTTCATTTATGGGCGGTTCTTCTTTCATTATCACTGGAGGGTTGGTTCTGAATAACAAATATAACACACAATAATTTTATTTAATTTTTTTTTAACAGCAGCTAAGCCCCACATAATTTAGTTAAACTGGAAGATATGAATTACTGTATAAAATATCTATACATTATTATGAATGACACCTATTTTTAGCTTCATAGGCATAAGAATAAACCTACATCTAGCATAAGTCTGTATCTGCATAGCAAACATACCTACTCTTTATGAAAATATTTTACAATATCAGAATCAATGTCCCTTACATTTCTTAAAATGACAGGATACTCCAGACAGATATATATTTATTTTTTCAGAACATTCTGACAGCCAGCAGAACTGTCAAACTGCAGTTTAACTATACTAAATGCTTAAAGCTAGATGCTTTACCATACAGAACTACAGTAAGGGCTGAGGTTGGCAGGCACTTCTGGAAGTGGTCCTAGTTAACCCTCTTGCTCCAAGGAGGCTCAGCTGGAACACGGTGCTCAGAGCCATGTTCCATTAGCTTTTGGATATCTCCAAGTATGGACACTCCACAGCCTCTCTGAGCAACCTGTTCCAGCATCTGTACAGTGAAAGGGTGCTTCCCCCCCGCCCCTATGTTTAAATGGAATGTCTTGTATTTCAGTTTGTGTTTGGTGCATTTCACCATGCACCACCAAGAAGAGTCTGTTTGCCCACCGGCAAACTCTTCAGCAAGTGACACAATACATGCACAAAAGTAATTAAGAGTGCACATTATCAGCACTTTGCGTATCTTATGAAAAATGCAATTAGTGCTGTGTTGCAATGCCTTCATTAAGGCAGTAGAGCTATGACAAGAGGCTGCAGGAAATTCGTAATCCCCTATTTTTATCTTCCTTTGCAGAAGACGAATGATAGGAAAACCACATGGAAGACATTTGTCACTCCATCCTTGTAGTATGCTGTGCTGCTGGAAGAAGGCTTGAGATCTTTATGCTGCGCAGGGGAACACGCTCTTCCTCCTCTCTTCTTACAATGCCAGGAAGTAAAAACATACTGTTGCTCAAGGTTGAATTTCCCCTCAAAAATGAACTGTGTCTCAGAAAACATTACAGCTCTAAAGGAGGAGACCTTCTATTAAAAAAATCATCACTGCAGCTACACGTGACTAAATATTGTAACTGAAATGCTCTTGTGGCAACACATAATACTGTCAGCTCTGCCCCCTCCTGCTCTTTACTGAAAAGCAGTGCATTATACACCTGATTAGCTAAACTATGTGTCCTTAAGGGCTCTTTAGAAGACACTTCAAATATGCGACACTGTCTCCAGGTTGCAAACACATTAAAATTTCATTATAGATACATATCAACATGACCATGCTGTATACTACACCTATTAAAAATAGACTAATGTTAAAAAAATAGATTAAACTTCCTAAGGAAGGCAGATGTTGATTGATGTAGTGACTACAAAGCTAAAAAGTAAGCAAGAGACAGGTAGACAAAAGCAGTAGACAGAAAAGTATATAAAACTGTAATAGTCTCAGTGATTGCATAACGGTACATACGAGAGCAGGTGCACAGCATCAGCATGCTGTTTGATGTAGTGCTGTCGATATTTGGAGAAATCATGAAGCATCTGCAGAGGGTCAGGGTGAATATTAATATGATCTTTCTCTGTCCAAGTTTCCACAGCAACCAGAACCACCCTGGTGTTCAGCTGCTCCTTGTATATCTGAGGGCAGAGACAGGACAGGCACAGGAGTAGAACACTGGGTCAAACATGCACAGTTAGCCAGTAAGAGTAAAGCGGAAGGACAAGAGGGATAAAGCAGGAGGGAAACATGGGAAACAGTTAGCTGGCAATGCTTTGGAGTTCTTAAACTTAATATTCTGATCAACTTAAATTTTGTATTTTAGAGGACAAAAAAAGCCCTTATTGCCTTTTTTTTTTTTTGAGCTATTCCCTTCTCTTTAAAATTCTCATGTCAAATTCACCACTGAGTGTTGCAGAAAACCTGCACAAAAGTCAGCAAAGAATAAATGTAAAAAAGCACAGTGGGTGATATCAAATAAAGAAAAGAAAGATCTCAAAGACAAAGAATAGCCACAGCTAATTCTTAAGTCAAGATTAAATAATTTCTCAGTTCTCCAATATATCCAAAAGTTAATTCACATAATGCTTGATTTTCATTGATAGCATCATCACTTTGTGCTGCTCAAGTAATGTGAGAATCAATTAAGAACATTCATTTTCTATTCATTTTAATGTCACTGTAACAATAAGCAAGGAAACAACAATCAAACCCTAATAATTACAAAACAGCTCTAAAACATCCATTTTAATTTTGTGCATGATACTTGATTCTGAAATAAAACTGCTGCTCACTGTATGTTCAGATCATAAAATGCCAAATTTTATTAACAAAGGTTATTCAGAACATTCAGATCTGCAAAAGATGCACTCCTTATCCACAATAGACAGTCTGTCCATCAAAAGTCTTTCATGGGACACAAAGAACACTTACCAATCACACTTAGTTATGATCTAAAAGCACTGGATAATTAATTTGTTGGTGCCCAATGCATAAAATACACAAAAGGCAAGTTATTTGGTTACTCCATGAGGCATCCTATTAAATATACGCTTTTATTTTCTTTTTTTGTCCTGAATTATACCTACAATACACAACATGAATTTCAAATATTCTCCTGCATTCATGATAGAGATTTAAACAGAATAAATTAGCATGGTCTACCATGCTAGTATTTTGTATCAAGGGAGCATTGTCCTTATAAAGAAGTCAATATATAATAGTCAGCTTAGAAAAAAAGGCAAAAAATACAGGAGCAAGTGAATACAACCAGCTAAGCTCAATTTTGTCTAAGAATTTTCAAAGAAAAAATAATATTAATATGCTTCGATCTGAGCAAGACAGGTTGAGAACATACACAGAAAATGGTTAATGACGTGAGAAAAATCAATAAAACTAAATCCCAGAAATTATATATAGGTGGATCAATAAAGACTTCACTGGTATTTGCTGAGAGGAAAACTATTTCCTGAAACAAACGGGAAGGAAAGAATGGAAGAGGGGGCAAAGAACCTGGAAGCCTCTGTAAGCCAGTATCCTTTTCCCAATAATTTATCAGTAAGAAAAACAGCCCTCTCCCTGTAAACAGAAGGGAATAACAAAGCAAAAACTCCTGCTTCTTTTCATGCATTGTTTAAAGAAAAGGCCATTAAGATATCATTTTACAAGATCTCTATGACAAGACTGAGATCTACACTGGAGAGAAGTTGAATGCTTCTGTATACACACATAAAGCAAATAAATATGGAAAAACAGAAGGAATAGCCAGAAAAAGGAAAGACAGATTAAATAACTTCTATTAAAATGCAGAAGAAACACATAGACATAATGATCAGATGAGGAAAAAAAATAAGATGCCACCTTTTCTTTGGTAATATACAACATAAGTTACAGACATATCATTTCAATTATTAATATATTTATCTGCTCCATTAACTTTTCTTCAGACTACTGGCATTTTCAAACCATTACAGAAAAATATTCCAAAACACATCCTGTATTTAATGTGTTATAAATATAATCACCTATATTTTCAATATACATGCAGTATATATAATACTTCATATGTGAGGTATTAAGAACAAATGCTGTATTGCTTCCTCAAAACTAAATGAACTGTTGACAATCATCACACAATTCTATTGGTATCAGTAACATCACATGGAAAGGGGACCGAGTCAGATTTTTGCTTCTCCTTGTATTCATTACTACTACAAAATCTATCCTGCTTTCACTACAAACAGAGCTCTGAAATGTGTGTGGTTACTAAAAGTATATTAAAAATTAAAAAAACCCCAACACTATAAATCTTACTTTTAGTTTATACGCTTTATGTAAAATTGTTTTAAATTTAGAATCATAGAATGGTTAGAGT